>VZTR01016027.1:308652-407863 GCA_013400775.1 Chaetops frenatus | reverse complement strand
CTTCTTTGGGGGGGGGGTGGTATTTATTTAAATAGAAGAGTATGATTTTATATTGCTAGAGAAAATAATGTTTATTGTACTGAAGGCAAACGATCTACAGCATTTCCATGATGCATGCTTTTCAGTGACAGGTCAGAAGGAGGAGCAGAGAAAGTAGGGATGGGGTTTGAAAGGTCTGAAAGCAGATGAAAACTCATCAAAGCTAATGGACCAGAAAACATGAAAGGTCCAAGTGTCAATGTGAGGGAAAACGAGCAAATGTTGAAAGAGATCAGATGAAGGCTGAAGAGGGAGAAGGTGGCTATAAAAAAATATCAGAGAGTGCTGCTTGATAAAATCACTCATGGGAAAGACACCAGTGATGAAAAGAATAAACCAAGACTGAAATTTGTAGAGAGATATGAAAGCCAAGAAATATGCACTTAAAGGTTGGATGTATCATCATTGTAGGAGTTGAAGTGGTTATGGATGAGTGGGGAAGACTGCAGGACAAAGAATTAGCAAGACTTTAAAGAAGGTTGATAGGTGTGATAAGATGTAACAGCAAAATGAATAGAAAGAAAAGCAGCAGATGCAGTTTGCTCAAAAGCTGGGAGAAAATTTGGAAGAAGAGAAGATGCAGACAGAAGCCTGACAGATCAAACACAGATGGGTCAAGTTGGAGAATATGAAAATAAGCAAGAAGGGACAAAAAGAATTTAAAATAACTGGGAAGTGGTGGGATGACTGTCACAGGCTGTCTTCCCACAGTATGCAGAAGTCTCCTCATCACAAGAACCACACCACACAGGTATTCAAGACAGTCCTTTATTTCTGGGATATCAGGCCACATGTTGCAGTGTTTTTGTGTTGTTCCCTTTTATAGAATGATATGACAAGAAGTACCTGTACTGACATCTCATCTGATTGCAGAAAAAAATCTTGTTACATGTCAATCACCAGATGACATTTTGAATGGAAAAAAACAAACCAAAACAGAAATCCATTGTTTAACGAATATTCAAGGATGATTTCATCAAAATACGCTTAGAACAAATAATGTTATGTGGAAATGTGTGTGTGTGTTAGTCTGGTAGTTTAGGATTTAGGAGCTCTAAAGATGAGCAGTTAAACTGTCACCACCTCTGTGACCATATAAAATGATTCACATCTAAGTTGTATATTGATTGGAGATTGGACTACAGGAATATAAATGCCTTTAGAAGCCTTCTTATGCCAAATGCATCAACTGTTTGGCCAGAAAACAAATATGCCTGAGAAATAGCATCCTAAATCCACTGAGAAAGGACATCTGGGCTAGCAACACTCATGATTTAAGGAAACTTTGTATTAGCTGGACTGTTCCTACTGGAAAAGGCTTTGAAAGTTCTCAATTATTTGCTTTGTATACTCAGATATATTGCTTCAAATTTTTTTTCTTTGCAATGTTGTAAAATTTATGGTGCACCCTTCCCTGCACCCTTTAATGTGCTTTGGCTAATATTTTATCTTTTACACTATAGCCACCCAGGATTAACCCCCAGATAACACATGTCCATACTTTACATGTGCACTGTAAGGCAAGGCTTGTATGGAAACACATCCTCTGGGTTGTAATTCAGGCAGCTCCAAAGCTGCACATGCTCTGGGATCTGCTTTTTTGCAGTTCCTATTATTTGACATTGCCTGAGTTTTGGTTGTGCACAGAGGTTAAGAGTCATGGTACACCTTACCACAGCAGACAGCAAAGATATTTCTAGAAAATGGAGAATAAATGTCTAGTAAACTCTGAACACAAAAACCCCACCCCACCCAAAGGAAAGGTTCTTATTTAAGTTTTGTACTGGAGAAAGTAGAGCTGGTAGACCGTAGAGATAAAAATCTAATGTATTTAAAAATGAAAACAATTTCTAGTGTCAGAACTCTTCCTCATTTTTCTTTTCCCCTTTATGTCACTGTAGTCGTGCTCAAAGACAGGCCATTAATACTACTTACAGTGAGTGATGGTCATTTCAGCTGCAAGGGTGAGGTCACTGATTTATGGAGGTTATAGCTGAATTTGGGAACATGAGATGATGGAATAAAGTTGGCTGACTTTTTTTTGTGTAATTTGAACATATTGGTTTCCCTTTAAAGAAGGATTTTTGAAATTCTACTCCAGGAGCCTTTACAGGAACCAGTAGTTCCAGCTGGGGAACAGGACTGATGTTGAATAGGAGTCAGAAAAAAGGGTGGAGGTGGAAACAAGAGTTATGTACAGTCTGAACAGGAGCTAACAGTATTCCAAGGTAATGGAATAATTTTGTTTCAGTTAATGAATACAGAAACTTGTGAAAAATATTTTTATATAAAAAATAACACCAATATTCCCCATTGTTTATCCACATGTAAATTCTTGAAATAGAACTAAAAGATGTATAAGTAATAATAGTCTTTTAAATTATGACAGAGTTTTTATTAGAAAGGCTGGTACTTTGTGTTGCTCTGAGGGATTGGAGAAACCACGGACTCTGCTGATATATCATAAAATTAGTGAAAAAAGACACAGCAACTCACTATTTGCAGTGTAAGACTGATATAGCCTTTGAAATCTATAGATTTAAGAAAAGTACTTAATTTTCTTTCTTTAAAAATAACATAAGCAATGGAGTTAGTGTTTCTCATAGCCATTCATTTGTCCACTCATAGCCATTCATTTGTCCACTCATAGTTCATCCATAGTACCTCAAAACACCACGGTGCCTTGGGATTTATACAGGACTGCAGGAGGTCTTGGCATTGCCTCAGGTATGTCACAAATTTAATACCTAAGAAAAATTATTAAAAATAATAATTTGGTTCTTAGTTCTGCGGAATCTCTACTATTACTGTCCTAGTATAAGAAAAAGGGAATGCATTTCTTTATTTCACCCTTATTCCTTGAGAAGAGGGAAGACTTGTGAAAGGTGAAGCTTGTAAATGGGCTTTTTGATCTTAACTGACAGAACTATTTTTCTGTAAGGCAGGAAACCTGCAGCAAGGCTTGCCAGTGTGATTGCCAAGCTGAAGCCTGGACTCAGTGTCCAATTTATATGCCATGAAGAACTATTTATGAGGAACTATCATTTTAGCAGATACAAATTGTTGTACAGATGAAGCACATCATCTCACCAGCTGCCTAAATCTGCTCTGGGAAGAAATAAGGCCAAGCTGTTAAACCCTTGCTTTGATCTAGTATATGGATTTAGAAGCTCTTTTTTTTTTTTTTATAAATGTATTTTCTTGAGCACAGAAACACTATTACTTGCCATTTGTGATGAGACAGCCTTAAAAAACTTCAGGGGCATAAATATTAAGGGATTCCAAGCAGCCTTAAAAAAGATCAGCGTGATGTATGCACTCCTTCTGCATGTGTAATGGTCACTATTGCTGTGATCACTTGCTATGCCCATTCTTGCCTGGTGTGCAAAGCCCCTACCACAGTGGTGCAGAGCAGTCAGTTCTCTCAGGATTGAAGCTGGGATTCCAGCTGTGGCAAATAAGGCTGTCTCCCATGCTGCTGTCTGTGTTGGCAATGCTGCCCACAAGTAATACACTACCTAACAGTTTCTGTTCCAGGCTTGTTTATGTAGAGAAGCCAGACAAAGACCAACAATAAATGAGAAGAGACGGAGACAAGAGATGGTTGGTAGAAACAGGCAGGTGCTCTTTATTTCATGTGGCACAGCATTAGGCAGACAACCCAAGAAACAGTTTCTAACAAAAACCAAAGCTATCACTTCCAGGAACCATCCCCCAAACAAGGGTCTACTACCAACAGTGGCACTGAGATGTCCTTGCCTGTCCACTCTCATCTCCTCATAGTTTATATGCGCTTAGGCTGTATCTTAGTGGTGAGTGTCCTTTCCAAGGAGACTAACTTCTTACAATACAATATCTTTAGACAGCGTACATACTGTGCAGTATCACCAGAGTACAATCTCCTCAAGCCATGCTAAAATATATCGCTAACTCTTGAGAGAAGGCTGTGCGATCGCCTCGTGTCTCTCTGAGGTAATACAATGCTGTTTCTTAGCTGACAACATGAGGGGCACTTGAGGGAGGATCAGTATGGCTTCAGAGTCTATTTTTAAACTCCTGGTGCAGTAGCGAGGACCTGGTGTGCCATCGGTGGAGACAGAGTGGGGACCTCCTCCGCCCCCGACCGCCGCGGGGCACCTGCAGCACCAGAGAGCTGAGCCTACTCTCACTCAGGGGGGTGAGAACAGAGATGGTCTTGGGCTGGGAGGAGGAGGAGAGGGCCATCAAAGATCACAACAGACCGTCAGCTTTGCGTCGGTCGTTAGGCGAGAGGTAACAGTGATGGCGGTGCGGGGAGGGGTTACATCGTTAGCACTCCGGATTTAAAGGCATGAAGAATGGCTGGTGGAAGGAAAACGTTTTGGAGACTAAGGGCAAAGCTTTAAAAGCCTTGGGATATTACTTTTAATTATTATCTACAGGTTATTCTCTCTATATATACTATTTTTCTTTCTAAATTAAGAAAATAAACATTTATTAACAAGTCACTGGGTCAAATCCTGCTCTCCAGTGAAGTCAAATCCATTGACTTCAATGGGAGGGAGCCCTGTGTAAACAACGAAGGGCAAATTTGGCCCTTTATGTCCTGAAAATCTGCTTGTACCCACTGTCTTTCAATCTTACAAGGAAATACATATTGAAGGGTGAACTAATCGTTACAAATTTCTCTAAAACTACCAGGGAAGTGTCAGTGAGATGTGGCAAAGGAGCAAAAAAAAAAAAAAAGAAAAAAAAAAGAAAGAAAGAAGGAACCAATAAATAATACTGCTTTAAAGAGAATTTTATCCATGTTTCAGAGCCAAAGTACAAAAAGAGAGTGGATCTGGATCAAGTGCTACTGGCCTTTACTTTCTAAGCAACAACAAAATTCTTCATATAGCTTCGGTGAAATGTTACACAACCAGAGAAAACAGAAGGAACCAAACAGTCCTTTTCCTCTGCAAAGATCATTTGCCCAAAGGTGAACACTGTCATCCCCTTGGATGCTCCGCTAACTCCCAATGTCTGCACAGTGCAGTGTCAGCTGCTGAAGACAAAACACACCTACTGTGCACATGAGTAAAACCTGTGGTGCCTTACAAACGTAACATTCTGACGTTTTGAATACTAAAAACCACTAAGTGCTTTTAGACACAGAACAATACGATTTCAGATGCATTTACCACTTTTATTTCACTATGCAGAAACATACATTCACCATGTGTTGTGATGCAGCTGACAGTGTAATGGATGCTATCCCTTCTTTGGGTATTAGAGCTGGACACTAACGAGTTTCAGTGGACGTTCTGTACAGGTTAAGGCTTGACTCAGAACTAGATAGTAAATGCTGACCAGATTCTCAAACAAATTTTGTTTTTTTTTCCTCTGAGAACAAAAGGGAAATCAATAGAAAACCATCATGGTTATTTCAGATTAATAGTTTTCTAAAGCTGCAAACTAAGTAAAATACAGATTTTTTTCTTTCTCCAAAATAACTACATATAATTTACAAGGTTAGGATCTGTGAAGGGTGACTGGAAGCTGACGCTGAACAATGCTGACAAAAATCATTAAAGTTAATATACTAAAACCATTACTACCTCGTAAGGTATTCAGTCAGGTATACAAAGCACAGTTTGTAAGCATTTAAATGTTTTGATAAGAGTAAAGATTCATCATCGTTTATCGGGCAGTAATAAAACCAGATGAAACAAATATAAGATTCAAGTTGTTTACTGAATAAACTGTGTTATTGGCACATCTAATGTGTGGTAAAACATTATACACAGTACCTATACAGCTTCTAGCATTTTGGGGGTAATCTTCATTTACAATATCCGTAAACAAAAGGCTTGCCACCTAACGAATTTTAATTTGTTTAGACTTTCAGAAACTGTGAAAGGCATGAACTGTTTATGTGTTACATGAGATCACTGTTTATATTGTTTATGAACGTGCAGGTAAAGCTGAAAACTTAGACATTTTAAGAAAATTAAAAATGCTGCTTTTCTGTAATTTTATTGTTGCTTCATGCAATATTGTTTAACTGCTGCTGATTCAGATTGCTTTCTATGGGAAGGTATCTCTGCCAGTTTCTTTATTAACGGTCAAGATCAATTCTTCTGTACTGAAATTTTCCATAGACAGATACAAGTCAGTCAGGTTGGAACTGAGACTCCGTATAGGCTCTCGTATTCCTACTGGTATGTATGTCTGGATTCATATGCATTCTAGGTTACTCCTGCAGAAAAGAGAACTGAGTTAATTATTCAAAGCAATTACTCTTTTGCAAAAGAGATTTTTTCAGTCTGCTCATATAAGAAAAGCTATTTGAAAATGGCATCATCCCAGTATGAGCAACTTGGACCAAATCCGAAGTCCACTGATGCCAATGGAAAGAATTAGTGACATCAATAGACTTTTAAGCAAGCCACATTGAGCTGTCTCTCAAACAATTAGCAGAATACCACAAGAATCACAGCTACTCACTCCTTAGTGACTGGTTCCATCTTCCAAATAAATAACTGACACTGAAATTCAGTTTTCTTTAGGGTCTGTATATCCAAAAGCAGGAAAGCCAAAGAGCTTCAAAAGGTGCTGTGCATTATACTCTGTTACTTACACCAAGTGCTAGGGAATACATATTGTTTTAAGAATAAAATGCTGCTATTGATTCAACAAATCTCACAAGCAGCTTTTTCTTCCCCTTCTACATACAGCATTCCAAGCAATTTGTGCAATGGTGCTGGCATTAAGAGCTTTTGCATAGCAGGTTAGTATGCATGACATGTTTCTGCACACAGAATAAATATAGGAATATTGAGGCATCTGTTTAGCCAGCCACTATTGGAGAGCATGCCTTTACTGAGAAAAAGCTTGAAGCAAGGAAAGCTGCATTATCATCTCATCCTGATAAACAATGCTGCTTTAAAACATAAAATGCTCTTTCAAGTACAAGAAAGCCAAGACACCCAAATACCAACAAACTAATTCACTGTGTTTAAAAGCAAGTTGGACCATATCTTTGCAAGTTGGGAATTAAAGTATAACTTGTAACATATCTGCACAGGACATTTGAAAAAGCAGCTGCAGGTTTTTCCCTTAGCATTTTTAAACCAAAATGCACACCTTTAAGAACAAATGATATTTGTTCTTAAATGACACAAAAGCAGACAACAGATATTTTATGACTTCAGAAGTAGAAAATTAGACTATAACAAAGCATGGACAATGAGGACTTTTCAGAGAGCCAACGAAAGCAAATGAGTAGTGTCTCTTTCTCCAGCTGGCACTGTTTAATGAAGACAGATGTCTAGACCCAAATGCGGTTTACTTTCAAATATCAGAACTGATAGCCAGCAAATTGAAAATGCCAGTGAGAGAAAGTGAAGAGTTAAAGGTGAAATATGGTAGGAAAACAACATCTGCAACATGCCAGCCCAGTAAATGCCTAGGAAGATCATCTGGTCCTCTTACCTGTGGTCAATCCTCCCCATCTTCTGGTGTGATTTCTGTCTCTTTATGTACCACTACTTTGGTCACTGACATGTCAGGGTGCTGCTCTTTGGCTTCTTTAATTGCCTGAGCCAGCGCCTATCCCAAGGAAACCACAGAAGGGCAAAAACAAAAAGGAGGTGGAACATGCATGATCAGTAGCAAGGTGGAGAGATTCATGACATATTACACAATTTACAAATGAGGAAAATGATTAAAATATGAAATATACCATCACTGATTTAACTACTATTCCAGCTTAATTTAGGCATGCCAGTATGAATATTATCTGTCCAAGCAATGTCTAAAAATATTCTCTTTGGCAGTCTTCAGGGTAGCCTTTTTAGCCGTTTGTAGATTTTACCTGATCATGATCAATATCTGCATCTCCTGTGATGACTATTCGTTTTTCAATTCTTGTCTCTGAGATGCCTCCTTTCACAGTCTAGATGGGAGGGACAAATCCATGTCAGTAACTTACTTTAGAGTGCTGCTATTCACCCCCAGAATGATCAGTGCAGGAACTCTCTCATGATTGGACCAAAACGGCTCAAGTGGCTCTCGCAGAGGGGACAACCCTGGACTGCAAACGAGCAGCTCTGGAGTTGGCCTGAATGCTCTGAATGGAACAATGGCCTCCAGAGGTCCTTCCAACACAGGTAATTTTATGATTCTAGTTAATCAGCACATGTATCAAGAGAGATGTTTTAATGTCAAAATTGGCAAATTTGTCTCACGAAGAACAGAATGGGAATAGACACAGCCCATATTCAGACCTATTTAAGTCCAACTGCTTGCTTCAGAATGGCATACAGAGTGGTATGGCCTTTGTACGGCTCACCTACAAATGGGGGAACTTCACTGCAGAAAGATGAAATCCTGTTCTCAGTGAATATTGGTAGGAGAGCTGTCACAGCACTAAGAGGGTTTCTGCTTAGGGAGGAACTGTTATTTAAATGCTACCTTAGAAACTGGAAGACACAACACCATTTATCTGTGCAGATGAGCTTTCTGTCTGGCTGTGGGCAAGTTCCTCAGGGAAACACTCAGAAACACAGCCAACGTGCCAGAGCTGACTGAATGTCCTGTTATGGCTACAGGATACTGATTTACTATGTGCTTTCAACACCATGCAGGGCTAATATCTCAGGGCTAATAGGCATAGCCATGTCAATGGAGCCTCATGTCCAGACAAGTTATTCCTTCCAGGCTACCATATGATGCCAATGTGGTTATACTCTTTCCAGTTCCAGGTAGTATTTCCAGGTAAATCAAGTGTCTCTGCACAGCAAGGTTTTGTGCTTACATAGACATACCCTAAGGATTTAGGACTCTTGTCAAGTCATTGGATGATGTGTTAATCAACTCAGCATAAAGACAGGTGAATAAAGACAAGTATTTATGGTAAATTTACAACATTTTGCCAAGAGAGTACCAGAATGTGTTCCTATCTTGAAATAAATCACAGAACCAAAGCTAAGATAGCATACAGCCTGGTGAAAAAGGAGGTCTCTGTTTTCTGAGGACTCACTTTGGTGATATGTGTAGTAGTTGTAGTGCTGGTGGTTTCAGATGTGATAGTTTGTGCACTCATCAATACACCTGGTTCAGAGTCAGCACCACAATCCACCTAAAAACCAGAAGAGAAAAACACTCAGTGAAAAAATGTTCCTGAGCAACAGGGAGGCAAGAACTGGACTCTTAAACTTCCCTATTTCTACAGTTCTTCATGAAGTGAGTATGTTATGGTAGGGACAACTGCTTTTAGGGTGACCACATGTCAGTATTTGTGCATCTGGAGGCTGTCCTTCACCTCTGGAAGAACAGATAAGAAGTAAGTGCTTTTAAATCTGCAGTTTCATCAATGTTCTGGAAAGGCCCTAAACCAGGATGTTAGAGTGACCCCCAGGTAAGTTATTCATATGTACATCCTCCTCATGCTAATATTTAATACTTGAACAACTTCGAAAAGTTTACACTAAAGCACAGAGTTAAAGGTGGGTGAAGAAATGGGTTCCTTAAAGGCACAATAAACTAGACCGTGTCTTTTGCAGAATTTCTTACCTGAGAAGACTCATATGTAATGGTTTTTGTTTCTGTATGGACTACTGGCACTTCCTTTGTTGAAATTTCAAGGGTCTCCACACCAGCAGGAACACTGCTGAAACTGATAGTCTCAGTCTTCACAACTGGCGACTGTGTGAACAGAAAAGAAGGAATTGGAACATTGAGCAAAGCTTATGGATTTCTCAGAACAATTTTATTTTTGCTTGGGGAAAAGAAAGAACAACTAAAAAGTGCTCTGCATTTAACAAAACAAACAAACAAACAAACAAAAAAAAAAAGTAGAGAATTCTCTTCATAATTCTCTTCATTACTGTGTACATTCACGTATATAATGCTGACAACATTTGGCACTTCCCTGGATTTTACAAAGACAAAGCCCAAAATGTTCTAAACACTACAAGAGGCAATGGTCACAACTTGAAAAACAGGAGGTTCCCTCTGAACATCAAAAACCACTTTTTCACTGAGACAGTGACTGAATATGACACAAGTGGCCCAGAGAGATTACAGAGTGTCCTTCCTTGAAGATACTCAGAAGAAACTCTCTGGACAATTCAATTTGCATGTCCCTGCCTGAGCAAGGGGTTGGAGCGGATGACCTCCAGAGGGCCCTTCCAGCCTCAACTGTTCTGAGAATCTATCATTCTACACTTTCTTAAAATGACAAGAGAATTAATTCTGTCCAGGCTTCATCTTCTCTTCATCTCTTGGAAAAAAACCCTGCACAAAACAGCTCTTGGAATTCTACTAATGGGGCTAAGATAGGGGAGCTGGTCTGTTTAAGACACAGTACACTTATTTATAATTGCACCAAGCATGGAAAAAACAATCTATTTTCTGTCTTTGAGGGCATGTGAACTTTGCCAACCTCGACGGACTTTCCCAAAGAGAATGCCAGCTCATCTTGTTATTTGGTGCATAAAATGCCATGAAATTTCGTATTTCTCTGTAGCATGAAAGCTGTTTCAAATAAAACATGCATGGCATTTTGCTAATGATGGAAACAAGCAGCAAGCCTTGCAGGTGACACGCAAGGAGGAAACAAGAGGAGAAAAGAAACTACCTGTTGTAAAAGTGCAATCATACAAGTGAGCACACTTTACGTTCAAGGACAGGAATTAACTTAGCCTACTATTGCCTACATTCACAATTCAGCATAGACACGACCAATTTAACAACAAGTTACCTCAAAATGAGGTTTTCTTTCCAAAGACTCTGAAAGTTGGACTGCTGTTCTGTGCTCCTCTGCCTGCTCACACGAAGCAGCGGCAGCGACTCCTTCCTGTTTGGTTAGGGCTTTCCCAGCCTCCTCCCTTTTTTCCTCCTTCGCCCCCTCAGTCCCAGCAGAGCCCTCCTTCCCTTTCACACCGGCAGCCACCGCCGACGCTGCCTCAGCCTGGGCATCCAGCGCAAGTCCGGCCACTTTAGCAGGATCCCCGCCTGCATGCACCTCCATCCCATGTCTCTCCTTGACCACTACAGTCTCCTGTACAACCTTCTGCACTGTGTCCTGATCCCGCTGAGCTGCTTGCTTCATGTCACTGGAAGTTATCTCCTGAGACGTTGTTGTGTCTATTCTCTGCAGGGAAGGAGGAAAAAACCCTCAGCATAAGAAGCAGACAACATTATTTGCAGTAGCTCCCAGGCTTAATGTACTGTGAACATAAATTAAAAACAAAACGGGCATTATATTTTGCCAAGTTATTTCTCCCACATTGCATGGATTTTCATTCTCAGGATGTCATCAGTACAGTAGAAATGGAAATCGAAGCAAGAATCAAAATTTTTAAAGGTGAAGAGCAATTTCAGTGTTGGTGTTTTTCTGATTGGTATTTTTGTGTGAGTTTTACAAAGGCAAAATACAGCACCCTGCAAAATGACCAAAATAAAATAAAATGAGAGAAAACTTTGTCTTTTTAAGGTTTTTTTTGGAGGGGGGGCATGTTGTTTTGTTTTGTTTTGTTTTGATTTTTGTTTTGGTGAAGTTTCTGTTGTGGTCCATTGTAACAAAGGAAAACACACATGAATACATGCATTAGTTATACAGTTCCAAATTGTGTGAAAAACCATGAAACAACAGAAAACCAAAAGTAATTGGTGTGTGGTTATGACATCGATGGAGGGAATCAAGCAGCCACCTGAGCCCAGCTATGGGAAGTAGAAGTAACCCCTCCTATGAACTCAGTCGGTTTTCTGGCGGACTCTATTAAAGTGAAGATATCTGTACCATCCAAGGTTTTTTCACTGGTGGACTGTTTAGTCTAAATAGACAAAGAAATGTAGAGTCATACACAGAAAAAAAGGCAGACCCATATGCACAGACATATTAATTGCCAAAACCAGAGGCGGAGACGGAGGAAAAGGAGAGAAGGTTGCAGGGGCACAGAGAGGTTGGAAACAGGAAAAGAATGGGAAAATAAATCAGAGCGAATTCATAATAGCTGTAGTAAGCAATAGTTACAAAGCGTAGTTGTTAGCATTGGCATTTTGCTGGTTCAAGCAAACCTTTTTTTTTTCCCTTTTATTAACAAGCCACAGCAGCAATACTGAATTTCAGTACATAAACCAGAAAGGCTGAAAGCCTTATAGGATGTCTGCTTCAGACTGTGAGACGGATTCAAAGTATGAGAGAAAAAAAATAAGCTGGGTTGGCTGCTGTCAACATAAAGCCAGGCAGCAAGAGAACCGAAAGCTAGGGTGGTGTGAAAGGATTGCCTAAAAGAAGTCATGCTTTTATCTTTAAATCGTGGCATGAAGTCAAAGCCACTTGTTACCACTACTTTTGATGCAGACGACTCAGTAACATAGTGAGCAGTAGCAATGGTAAATGGCTGTTCTCTGGAATATCTCCACTCAGACAGGCTCTTATCTGTCCGGGCAAACGCCCCTGCTTTTACAGCTTCTCCGCCAAGATGCTTTTCTGCTTTGCCAAGCTGTAAGCCTTCCAGTGTACCAAGTAACTGCAAATCCTGGTCCATCCTTAGTGTCTTTTTCAAACTCTCCTCTTCAGGACTTTGCAACTGAGATTCTGCTTCCTTTATGGGTGTCAGAGAGTCAGACAACTTTCTTCTTGTGCTCTGCACGTCGGATGCCCGCCTGGCATTCTCATCAGTGACAGGCTTGAGGATTTCATACTTGGCCACTATTGGAACGATTTTCACAGATTCTTGCACTTCCCTTTCCATTTTTTGCAAAGTTTCTACTGAAGGCTGTACTGCTTTCTCACCCTCTTTAGCTTTACTTGTCATGGTTACAATTTTCCCAGATACGGTATCATAGGACCTTCCTAGGGTGAATATTTTCTGCTTAGTCTCCTCATTGGATTGTATTTCACTTTCCAAGTCCTCAAAGCTCTGCATTAGAATGGTACTGGACTTTAATATCTCAGGTGGAAAGGCAGTTTTACTGCTCACAGTCACTACTTTGTATGCCATATTTTTTTCCGATTCACCATCAACTACCTCAGAAGGTATTTTGTCTATAATAACCCAATCCTCAGTGCCCTATATTTGAGATATAAAAGCTAAATTAGAATATCTGAAGGTTTATCTGTACTTCAGGAGCACTAAATTATTACGACTTTTAAGAAATCACTTTGCTTCTTCTGAAAGCATATAATTACTTTTAGCATTGTACCTCTTACAGCAGTTATCAAGCAAATAAACAGAATTGCCTCAGACAAAATATGATTTCTTTCCATATTCTCTCTGTTCAGAGGTCCATATAACATGGACCAAAAAATATTACTTTTGCCACACTATTTCTGTATTTGTTTGAAGCAAAATAGCATGTCAGTGCATAATTATAATGATGATTGGAATCAACCTGGGGTTAAAAATCACATATTGCAGTGGTTCACAAAGCTACAGTCAAAAACAGATTACAAAAATAGGGCAAATAAGCCCATTCAACTGTACCCCAGTTGCTACGAGCATGCTGTTAATGACGTTTTAGAATAGTACGCTTTTTGTATGTAGCCCGCACTGAATTTTCTTGTTTTCTTTAGAAGAACATCAAGGCCCTTCAGGATTGTTGAAGTGGAGAAGCACAAAACAGCAAACTGTATAAAATAAACATACTACTAAAAAAATCTGAATGGAACTTAATTGCAGCACCTTTTTTTCCTCCTCATGCAAATGTGCTATGCAATTCGCTTTGGCTATGCAATCAGCATCCAGCTATTTGACCTTAAGACTGTAACTTTTGTATTTAACTAAGCAAATTATGTAGTTTAAAATCGAATGAATTAAAAATAACCTCTAGGGATGATGGGATACTTTTCTGGATAATGATTTGATGAGAAGTAACCAAAGTGCCAGCAGATTCTCCTTCCTGCAGCTTCTTCTCTATCACACTTGGCTAATAGAAAAACCAATAAAAATATAAAGTTCACCATCACTCAGCACAATCTAAATTCACTTGACAATATAAAGGAAACTCATTCTCGTGACAGAAGTGCCCCATTCACCATAACGTTCTCAGTGAGGTTTATGCTGGAAATGCATGCAAACTGCAAACAACATCCAAACAGCACCGTGCAAGTAGATTCATAACTAGCAGAGAAATCAGTCTCCATTAGGAAGCCATAAGCTCTGGAGAGGACCCACTCCTAAGAATTTGGTCCCCAGATTATATCTCTGTCTGAAACTTACAAAATAATAATAATAATAATTTAAAAAAAAAATCTAAAAAAGGGAGGGTTTGGAAAGGAAAAAAAGATAATAAAATAATAAATCATAGCCATCCTTTTCTGACTGCATTTCAATGAAGTATTGTTTGTTTTTACCTGCATTTCAAGGAATGTAGTACCTCCCTTCTGCAAAAATATGAGTTTTTCTGATTTTTCTGTTTCTTCTTTGGTCTAATGTCAGGGGAATAAATGATTTTAGTAAATGGAGGGTATAAAGTCCACTATACTTTACAGTAGCTCATCTCTACTCTAAAAATTATTAATTGCATGGAAAATTAGGAAACAGAACTAAAGAGAATCATTTTACAGCATAGAGGTTTCCAACAAGAAGTGAAATCTGTCTCTCTATGGTGAATGCAAAGCAGACATGAAGACACGAGTGCTGTGCACAAGTGTAGTACAAAACCCACTCAACTGAGTAACACCCAGGTGTGGATCCACTGTGCTTGTTTCCTTTCATATTAACATTTAACTGGGACTGATGCCAACTTTCACAGCTTCCACCAATAGCTGAGAACAGGCCCCTCCACCTTCACTCTGGGCAAGGCTCTCTCCTGAGTTTGCAGCCCTCTCTGCTGAAGCAGGCAGAAGGTGTGCCCAGCAAAGATTTCAGCTCTCCCCTTTTCCCTGCTGGTATTAGAAGTCTTAGGAGCACTTTTCCTACACAGGGAGCTAACTGTTGCTCTATCATCCTGTAGTGGGACACTGAAATTTCCTGACTTTTATCTCATCAATACTTTCCTGGTGCTGTAAGAACAGTAAGAGAATCTCTCTAACTTAGAAAACTGGTAAAATTTTGAATGTTGGTAAAACTCAATTTCCCAAGGCTTGTGAGGCCACCTTCTGGGCTAGCCACTGTTGTCATTTGGCCAAAGAAAGCCCTGCAGAGCAAAATGGGTTTCTTGCCAACCCTTTCTAGTGACTTCAGTAGCTACTGTACTCAACAGACACGCCAGTGGATGTCCTATGACTGGCATGATAAAAGGATTCAGGTACTCAAGAGGAAAGGTAAAAGTTTAAAGAAAGAGAAAGGGATAAATGGCTCAACTCCCTAACTGCCATGAGATGCATAACTCCTTTATTCCCAACGTATCTGATCCAATCCAGATCAGATTAAACATTGTCAAGGAGTTCCTCAAAATGATGGCTTTCATAATCTGCAGCTATCTGGCCACCACCACAGAAGATATCTAAAGCTATATTTCTCATCTCTAAGGAAAACCAAAGTATTTCCCCATCTCTTCTAAGAAACCAAGTGGTGACTATACAGGCTTAAAGTCACACTGAACAGACAGACTCTGGTGCCACATGCTCAAAGACCACATTTTGAAAAGGCATATTTTCTCTTCTGTTCTTATTTCATTATAAGAAGGAGCCACATGTTACTGCACTGAGCACATTTTAAAAGTGAATATGCTAAATGAAATGTGTAACTTCTTTGACTAGCAGAAGGCACTACATATCCTGACTGTCTCTGCATTTTTTAGTAGACATCAAGGTGCTGATTTTGACCTATGGGTGGCTTCAGCTTTTTCCTGGAAAAAACCCCTCATCAGGACATGTGAATAGAAAACATCTCACTAACTGGGACCAAAAGAGTGGCCAGGTGTTATCTAAAGCAGAAGTCACCTCAGAGTTAGGCTCTGATAGCTCAAATCCTCTCTCAATTTTCCACAGAAATACCTTCATTTGGATGAGGTTCTATGAAACACATGTAGGTTACTTAGATGCATGTAAGTAACTGGACATTGCTTTTGAGAAAGACATCTTCCACTAGCAAGAGAGGAGATACCAGATAATTCTTGACCTCTTCCTTTCCAAACAAATGATTAAATTCAGATGTGTTTCCTCAGGATAAAGCCTACATAACTGTGTAATACTTCGCTACTTCTTGTGTGTTTTAATTAAAACTTTTTATTAAATTCCTAAAGTAATAAAGACATTAAACAAACAGGGTGGTGCTAAGTTTGCTTCCCCTGCAATCCTCTGATTCAGGCTCAGCCAGCCACCCTTTCCAACACTTCCCTACATGCTTTTTATGATAAATGCATCCTGTTCATTGTATTTACAATTTTACTTTTCAGAAGAATAAACTTTTATTTTCAACTACAACCAAATCTATCTGTTTGTAGGGTCTGTTATGATTCCTGAACAAGGCCGTAGGAGCAACAGTAAAACTCCTTTGTCCTTCCCTCAAAAGGGAAGCTTTGAGCACTGGCCCAGCTTTTTTACGTATTTTAATCCAGCTTGAAGGCCACACTAACACACATCTGGTGCCTGCATCAGCCACTGGGTATAATGTGAGAGAGGAGGAGGTGAGGGCCCTTTCCTTGGCACTATCCCTTTCCCTGTGAAGAGAGGCTGACTCTTGCTCCCTGCATGCCTCCAGGGATTCCCTTCCCCAGAGCTGTGGGTCTGCAACACCAACCTCTGAGGTGAGGAAGCAGAACACTCTTTCAATTTACACTTTCCAGACAATTTTCACTGAGTTCCTTACAACATTACATCAGTGCTGTGGGCACAGAAACAAATTTTATGACCATTTATTGGTCTTTAATGCTAAAAGCAAGAGGTACCCATAAAGGTAATTCCTGTGAGACCGAAACCAGTTATCTATTCATAATAGAATAAAAAATTTAGCTTTTAGGCAGACCACATGATTATTTCTTTTTGCTCCACTGCACATAAGCCAAGACACTGCACCATGTATTTTATTGCAACATAAATGTTGCCTTGCTACCCCTACGTGTCCTTATCTACCTACAGATCAAGTAAACACCAGCTTTTAAACTGGCAAGTTTCTTATAAGCAGTTCAAGACTGCACAGTGAGCAAGATTTTTTCATGCATGCAGACTGCATGAAAATGCAGACACTTAGCAATCTGCATTGGTTCTTCAATGGCGATATCCAGCAGACTGCAGCAACCATCAATTCTCTTACGGAACTGGCCAAGGAGATCTAATTATCATAATTTTTTCTTCCCTGTCTTCAGAGACTGAGAGTTCTGCCCTTTGTTCTGTATTTTCTTTTCAAGCTTGGCACCATAGCCCCCACCCGTCTTACTACATGGCTGCTCCCAACCAGTCACCATGGTTTAAATTTTCTCTCCATCATTTTCATGGTTCCTTTCATGCATGGCTGGACTTCCTCAAGCTCACCGAACCTGTAACAACACCCGTATTTTGCACCCTCAAAGAGATACAGTTCTGCCACACGGCTTCCAGTGAATTTAATTCTCTAAATACACATCTATTTATATATGTATGTATTTATGGTATCTGCTCTTCCTCCTATCTTTGCTGCTAGAGCCTGAGTACTGAGAAAAGGGAATGCCTGCAAGCAGGGATTGGCCTCTAACTACGGCCTCTTATCTAGTGAGAGCTGCTATAAGTAAAAATGCATAGACATATACATAATGAAGCCTTTCAGCTCACGCTGACCTCTTCAGGCACTAGTGGTTCAATCATAGGAGCATCCTCCTGCCTTGCTGCAAGCCGAACGGGAGATGTGGAAAGCCTCTTCTCCCACTCATTAGACACAGTCGTTTCTGTGGAGGTTTCCAAGAAGGTGCGTTTCAACTCGCTTATATTGGTCTGATGTTTCATCAGATCTTCCTGGGTTTTGTCTAGATCCTGGACAGTTTTAAGAGAATAGAGCAGTTTGTGATACATCCTAAGCCAACCAAACTTCAGAGCCAAAACACACAACTTGGTTAGTATAGAGGGAAGTAACAGCTCAGGGAGCCGGGGAGCACAGCACTAACACAACACTCTGTGAAAATGTGGCATTTTGAAAGAGAACAGCATAGCATATCTCGTACAAGTGAGTCTAAACACACTCTTAAAGAGCTTATCCATATCGCTATAATTTGCACCTGGTAAAGAGGCTCCAAACAAACATACATATGCGCGTGGAGGCACACACATATACGCACACGCATATATCGATATTTATAGTACAAGTTAGAGGAGTCATCATAATCTGAGAGAAAAAATATTCTATTAGCAGGTGGGAGTACACAGTTCATGCATCATAGTGCAGATCCACAGTTTACCACTAAAACTAACACACATGTACGTACATGCACTGGTATATACCAATACCAACCTCTAACAT
Organism: Chaetops frenatus; assembly: GCA_013400775.1. Taxonomy (NCBI): domain Eukaryota; kingdom Metazoa; phylum Chordata; class Aves; order Passeriformes; family Picathartidae; genus Chaetops; species Chaetops frenatus. The sequence continues at coordinate 389,477 of VZTR01016027.1, read as the reverse complement.
AAGATTACTATGTTTGACATACACATTTTCACCCTGTATTCGCTTAATCAGACTATTCTGAAAGAAGTGAAAAAGAAAGGGAAAGGTAAGGGACACAGTATTGAAAGGATACAAAATGCTGTTTCTACACATTTCTTCACAGAGAACCGACAGTAACATGCTGAAAGAGGCAAACACCTCCAACATCGATACCTGAGCAACATCTACACCTTTCATTTCTGTACCTGTGCCTTTAGATCTCCGTCCTCCTCTTGATCCGACTGCCAGCATGAGAAAGATTGGAAAACAACACCTTACCCACTTGTACAAATGAAGGCTTTATGAACATTGGTGAGAGATACACACTAGGTTAAAATCCTATTTTCTCTTCATTAAGGGTTTAAGAAGAAGGAGTAGGCACACTAGCTTTGCACGGTTTTCCTAACTCAGAGCAAACTTCCTCTTCTCAAATTTATTTTTTTAATAACAAAGGGGTATTAAACATCTTCCTTTTATAAATATTGCTATGCTGCCCATTCATAGATCTCTACTTATGGAGCAACATTTGCATCTTCTCACCAAGGTCACGGCTAGTCTAGGACCTAACAGCAACATCAAATTCTTTGAAATTCCGTAGTCCCAGAGTTTACATATAGGGCATAATCTGGGCCAGAAGCAAAGCTTTGCATAAACTCATCATGGGCAAACAACCAGCAACACTTTCTACAGAAGGAAGCACATTTTATTTGCTTAAAATGCTTTTTCTCTAACCTTTGTCCCTTTCTGTATTTCTGTTATTTCATTTTATATTTAGCCTGTATATATTCTTTCAGGACCTATCTACTGGAATGGCAAACACACCCTGTCCACTTTAGTGCACATTTTCAAAAGCAACACCATAGGGACTGCCCCAGCAGCCCTGTTTCCAAGAGTGCAATTTTCAGGTGGCAAATATACCACACATTTCGAAAATCAGGTATCCATAAAGAAAACCAAGATGTGCTATACATTCTCCTCTAAATAAAGATGGCAACTAGGGATGTAAACATGCATTTTTGAGTAATAAACCGAACATTTTAAATGTCTCAATTTTATGACTATGTTTTACTTTCTGCAGGGTTCAAGGCCTGAAGCTATGGAGTGGAAGAAGCACTTCAAAGCATTTTGTGCTCCTGACTCATCTCAACAGACATTATGTTGTTGCACCGTTTGAATTCTTTTAATGCCCGTGCTGCTATTTTATTGTTAATTTTTCATATAGTCCTAATTAGACAAATGACTCATGGGAAAATCTGTTGATTACTTTACAACTCAGTTCAAATTTATTCTATTTACAGCCAAGGCTGAATTGTCCTGACGTGTCATGGAGAAAATTTTTCCTTGAGAATAATTTTAACAGTCTCAAATATTAATGAGAGCCTTCTGAAAAACTAGACTAGTGTTTGTGGTAAGACTCTGTCTTCTAGCAGATGTCAGACGAAATTCAGCTCATGTTTGCAGCTGCAACCATATTAATTATGAAAGCATTATATGCACTTCAGTGAAGTCACATAGGGTTGAATTTGCCTGCACAGTATATGTACCGTGTTGTGGATACAAGGCTTTTCAGTGCGAGGAAAACATAAACATTTTACATTTCTCCTCTGAAAAGAATACCTGGACCAATGGTGGCAATATGTGAAGATGCCATGCGAAATCACATTAACAAAAAAGCTTAGATATTTAAAATATGAGAATACCGATATTCAGTAAATTTGAAAACTGCATTCTTACTGCCTTTTTCCCCACTCTCCCACTCAGGCTGCAGAGTATAAGAGCAAACAAGCAAACAAAAAACCCCAAGGCACGATCTGGCCAGCACAACCCTCCGTGCGGGCAGCACTGGAGCGGGTGACACCGCCCCTGCCCCACTAACCACACAACGCAGAGGCCTTGCAGCTTCCGAACCAAACTCAGAAACAAGAGGAACCCACAGGGAGCACTGGGAGCTCAGCCCTCCTAGCAAAGCTCTCCCGCTGGCAGGCACGCACATGCACACGCGCACAAGGAGGGATCCTGAGCTGCCGTAGCAGGCGCGCGGTTGAGCCCCGAGGCCCAGAATCGGGAAGAGACGAGGCAAAACGCTCTCCCCTGCCATAGCTCCGTGCCGGCGACTGTACAAACCTCGGTGGCAGTGGTCTCACCATCAGCCGCAGTATCCGTCTGCTCACTGTCAGTCTATTGGGTTAGACAAGTACCCGGGTCCCGAGAGGAAGGCAGGAATAAAGAATAAACCCAGCTCATCAGTACACGCGGCTCACACGGGGAACTGTTAAGCTCAACATCCCTGTGAACTGCATTAGCATTGCTTTTCAAACAACGCACATGTCAAAGAAGCAAAATAAAAATGCTATATTAGTAAACAGAACAGACTCAGAGGAAGACTCGAGGCGTACTGTACACAGTATATGGCTTTACTGGAACAAATTTATAAGCCAAACAAAACATTACTGGAAGACTGTTATTTGAATAACAGATTTTTTTCTTTAAGAAAGCCAGGTAGCTTTAAAAAAAAATGCAGAAAAAAAGTAGCTAATACTTTCTAAACAAACTTTTTCTCCCATAATGATTTTTTACAGAAAATTATTGAATTAATCTTTGTTCTAGCCAATATAAAGTGGTTATTAAATTTTTAGCCGGAGGGGAAAAAGATCATTAAAAAAACCAACAACAACAACAAAAAAGCTACTTTAACAGTCATCTGACTTTCAGCCCCTCATTTGTACAGAGGTTGTTCTTGTCTCCACATTTATACACCATGAGGCTGTCTGCATTACCAAGGAGTTCAAATAACCATACCCCCAGCCCATCTACTGTCTGTCTGTGGAGTAATGGTAAGGCTCAGATCCCACTTGGTTCCAATAACGAACAGCTGATAATTGTTAATGATAGTAAAAAGAAAGAAAACTGCCATTAAAAGAAGAAAAAAAAATACTTCTCATTCCGTTTAAGAATATGAATGAAAGCAGGAGAAAACAAAAGTAACTTCCCCCGTCCCCCCAAACACTTACTAGGAATGAGTGATAAAAATGAAACAAAGCACAGCATTGCACAGACTGATCTATCCCTGCTTTGTATGAAGAACATTTTAGTGGAGAACACAAGTGTCAGGATTAATAGAGAGTGGAGTGGATGTTACAACAGACTGAGAGATCAAAAAAACTACTCTGATGTCAGGTAAGCATATGGAAAACTAGTAAGTAAAGGGCACCCTACTGCCCCAGACTGGCACATCAAAGTTGTTTCGATAGCAGTGAAAGGTCTGGTTTTCATTAGTGATTTTCTGTGGTCCTTAGATAATCTAAAGTAACCCAGGCAGGCAATTTAAAGCCAGGACAACACATCTCATCCTCCAGTCACATCAGTATGAACAAGAACAAAAGAACAGCCTATTGGTGGATGGAGTATCAGTTTTAGCTTTGAACTTCCTCCAGTCTCCTGTCATTTTCTGACAACTCCAGTGTTTCATAAGACAGTGTTTTGATTTTTTTTCATTGTTTTGTTTTCTATTCATCCCTTAAGAGTTTGTATTGTTTGTAGGACAGGCAGAAGAATAAACAAGCATTTTGCACTACTTGCTAAGTGCAAGAATGCAAGTTACATGAAATTTTTCAAGCAGTGACCACTCTTGAGACAGACCACATTTATTTTTAAATGGAAGTGTAATGTCAAAGTAGTCTATTAGGCTGGTCCAATTGCTTTCACTAAAGTGCTAGAAAATTGTTTCTTTATGAACAAAGGATCTCATATCTTTATAATATTATAGGCAATTGTAAAGGTATGGCGATAGAAAAAAAGAATGCATTGTCACTCCTATTTACAAAAAAAAAAAAAAAAAAGCAACAAAGAGGAATTAATGAATCTAGACATTTAAAAAACTTTAAAAATTGTGTCAAAGCACTGTAACACAAGTCTGGCATGTAGGGTTCATTTAAGAACTTGAAGTCAATAGAAAATTAGCTGCTAAGGTACAAACACAGAAGCCAGTGAATTCCAAGGGGTGATATTCTGTCTTTGACTGCACGGACTGACTCCAGATGCATGGCTCAAGGGAGAACAAGCCCAACAATGTATGACATTTGTTCAGGATACTGACTGCAATCTTTTGTGAATTGGGGGAGGCAGGGGTGGGGTGGGGAAAGGTTCCTATTTCTTTTGCCATAAGTGGAATGAAATCCTAAATAAAGCATAAAACTTGCTTTATTGCAACATAGATATCCGCTAACAAGCCAATCAACAGCCGTGGAGTCGAAGTCAGCATTACTGAATTACTTGAAATAAAGATCTGGGGCTGTCACAGAGCGCGGAATGGTGAATTAAGACTGAGCAAGGCAGGTCTCCTCTGCAGTGCAGAGTAAGAAAGGCCAGGCTCAGCTCCAAGACAGGCTGTGGTACAGCTGAGGTGGGGCTGGCAGGCGGGCACGGGCTGGAGCAGGACAGAAGGCAGCTTCTCCTGACGTGCTGTGGCTGCACCTCTCCTACCCTGTGATCATAATTGCTGTGATTTGTTTGGCCAATGTAATGCAGACATGCCCGAGTTTAAAACATATTCACTTTCATGCAGTATTTTGAACAAGAAATACCCCGTGGATTAGGCACAAGTCTGTGTTGTCTGCCAGGAAGCACTGCCAGAGTAATCACCCTCATAAAAGAGCGATCCTAAAAAGCCTATTTTAGATGTTTTTATGCTCAATACCTCCTAACTTTACTAACAAAGAGAAGTGCTCATTTCTGAAAGAGGAACAGACTAATATATTACAAAAACACTGCCTCATTATTGCCTCTGGAGCTGGCACTATATTAATGCTGTTATTGCTATTAGATTAATCCAAGCGCAGAGCTAATGCAAATTGAGACCTAAATGCTGTCTGAAAATGAGGACAAGAAATGAGACAGCAGCATTTTGGATGCCTTTTATCAGAAATTGCACATTATTTTTTAGTTGTTAGGCGTCATAGAGCCAAAAGCATCTAAAAACAATGTCTTTACAAGACAAATTGATGTGACTTTTGGCTTTCCATAAAAAGGAAATGAAATCCTGTACCAAGTCTTATAAAACCAACAGCAGCAGATGACACAAATGTTTAGATGTTCAAGCCGGTTTACTGAAGAGAAGTACTGCAATGGTATCGACAAGTGGCCAAGGTGGCTTTTTAAATGGCCAGCTGGTCTGCGATTATCAGATCTGGGGTTTTTTCTTTATATACAAAGCAAAACTGTACTTTTGTATTTGAAGTTGAAGAAGAAAATAGAAAATCAAGGAAAACCTGAACTCATTATTTTATTCTGTCAACAAAGTATAATCAGGCTCCAGCAAAAACTGAGATGCCAGTTACCCTGTTACTTAAGCAGATTCCTTTCCTACTTCAGGAATTTCATCCACATTACATCCACAGTACCCAGAACCACTGCAGATTCCTACTGCAGCTGGTCCGTCTGCCCGTGATGACCTTGGTGGCTTGAGGCATCAGTTTGGGCAGTGCTAACCTAACACTGCAAATGTCAAGACAGCCCACACGGAATGCTCCTGCAACAGCTGCAGAACAGCTGTCCCAAACTGACCCCTCACTGATACATTGGATTTAACCATGGGAGAACAATTTAATCTGCAGCAGAGATGGGATCAAGGCTGAAAATAGAGATCCAGGTTTTGCTGGACCAGAAAGCCTTTTCTGGGGTTCAGCTACAGCTGATAGCCTTTTGCAAAAAGCTGAGTCCATCTGGACTTTGAATATACACAAGTTGGTGAGTGTGCTCATTATTGTTGGGTAGCTAGTCATATAAATAAATGTTGATGCATATGCATATATTTGCATGCTTCGGTAATTATGCAGAAAATTATACTTAATACCCACTATTTAGATAACTATTCTAACCCTAGTATAAACTGATGGAGGGAAGAAAAAGATCCTATTATTTAGCGCAAGTCACTTTGCACCAGCTGACACAATTCAAGCCAAGCCACTTCCACACAGTGTTGTGCCTAACCCTGGGCTCCAAGATGTACTCCCAGCATGAGAAAAAAACTAAAAAGAAGAAGAAGAAAAAAACCAAAACAAAAAACAACAACCCCCAAACCAAAAAAAACCAAACCAAACCCCTTCTAACATATCAGCACAGACAGAAATGAGGCTCTGAAAGTAGGACCACTATTGCAGCAATCTAACACTGGTTAGGACTGAAGCACTGAACACGAAAAAGAGTGTGTTCGATGCCGAGGTACACACCTCTTCCTCTGAACTGTCACTCAGGTCATTGGCAAGTGAGGCACTCAAGGAGGCCGCCTTGGGCTCCAGGTAGCAGAGGCACATAGCCAGAGGAAAGGAGAGAGTGAGGGCGTATGGCACTGAGAAAGAGGCAGAGAGCAGAAAGAAAAAAATGAAGAGGAAGCAAGGCACAAGGGAGGGGGAGCGGATGGGGAGGTAGTGCTGCACACTGGCAGGCAGGAGGTTGGTTTCGGAGAGGTTAGGGAGCGACAGGTAGCCATCGTCATCCAGGAGGGAAGGAAATGACTCTGGAAGTTGCAAGGAGAAGGAAAAGAGTGTTCCGCCTTTGCCAGCTTTTTGCTTGTAGCCAAAAGCCATGTCCTGCTCGGCGGAGCAAACTCGCCCCTTTCTGTCAGAGTCTGGCTCTGACTCGCTGTGTTTTGGGGCGCTCTCTTTGGGGGCCTCACAGCCTAAGGACTTTGTCCGAGTGCTCTCCTTGCATCTCCTGCGAAGCTTTGCTGAAGATACATGGGGGCCAGGCTGAAAGGATGGCGAGGAGTGGTGGGAGTCAGTGCCAAGCAAAGATGGCTGGTGACAGAGAAAGAGCAGCAAACAAGGCGCAAAAGCAAAAGGACAAAAAGAAAACTGTAATTAGTTAATTTTCTTCGGTGATGATAAATAATATATATTATATATATAAAATTATAAACAGTATTTCAACACCACAGCTTTCCACTGAATTGAACGGTGCATGTTCCCATGCCACACACCACAGGTATTAGTGAATCACGCTTCCAGCTTACAAAAGGCAACTTCTTGATTCAACATTTGTCTAGTCCTCTGCAGCACAAGATTTACATAAAAGCCTCCGTGGTCACATGGGGAGTTTCAGGTGCTGCCAATTTCCACTTATTGCAAGACTGGCTTCCAATCATAAAGAGTTTTCAAACATGAAGTACATGGAGAGCAACAAAGAAAGAAGGGAACATATTTCTTATACCAGCACTATTGTGACAGCATTCTTGCAGTCAGGAGAAGACCCAGTGGGGGCCAGATGCTTCCCACCTATGCCTTGGACAACCTCAGTAATAATTAAAACTCCAAAATTAAAACTCTACTGCAATGTTTAAAAAAAACCAAAAATCTAGGTCCTAAACCAAACTAAAACACATTGTGGTTTGGTGGGGGAAGCAGAAATTCATTCATCAGCTACTACTGATGGAAAAAACAGCTATCCCAGCAGCCAGTTCCTCAGCATGGCTCCCACCACTGGCCTCTGCTGGGCACCCCCACAGCCCTGCCCTCAGCTCTGCCCACTGTGAGCCCGAGCAGGCAGTGCTGGGGCTCACCCCCTACCAGCCATGCACCCTGCTGGCCCCTCCAAGCTGCCATCTCTTCGGCAGTGCACTGAAAGAAGGGAGCTGAGACTTGTGGCTCAGCAGACCCCATCATCTCTCACTGGGGATCTGAAGGGGGGCTGGCTAGAGAGAGGTCCTTTCCCCACACAGCCACATCTCCTCATAATCAAAATGTGACCCTTTACCCATACACCGATGCTTCTGCAACAGGTTTTACCACAATGCCAAGGTTACTGGCTACCAATAAGCAGGATTTGCTTTGATATGCCACTATGTAGGGCATTCAACTGGCCTTTCAGGTCATTTGAGGACAAAAAATTGGTAGGAGGAGGGAGGTGATTCAGCAGAAATGGTGACTGTCATTTCACATGCTCCCTGCAAGTAGCCACCACTCCTCTTTAGAAGGACAAAAACCACTATCTTCACCAAAATGCATACCCCAGTACAACACATCTGCCACAATGCTGATAGATCAGAGATGTTTTGGCCAAAGTTCTTCAGGTGCACTTAGCTAAATTGGCCCAGTGGATCCATGACCAATCCCTAATTGCCTGAGCTGCTCCATCCATAGTGCATCTCCCCAAGGAGCTATAATAGCCATTTCACTTCCACTACAGGCTCCCAAAAGCAAAATGGCTTAAAAGCCACAATAGCATTTGTGTCCAGTTCAAGCTGGTGTTGAACTGGAGGCAAAAAGTAAATCCAAGTTTTAGACACGGGTTGCTCCTAAGCCCAAACTTTACCAGGTACATAATTGCTAGGAATGGGACGTAAGCCAAGTAATTACATTACTGCTTTCCTTCCTCTTAATATTTCCCTTTCTCTCTTCTCTAACAATCTATCTGTTCAAGTAATCTGTATTTTCAAATTAAGCAATCAAAACCAAGCTAGCTTCAAACCACTTGCAAATGTCTTTATGGGTTTAATGCAGTAAACTAAAGTCAAAATTTAATGCTGACGGACTCACAGGTTTCTATGTAAGCTAAATACACACAACTTCTCTTTATATTGTAAAGATGAAGAATCCAAAGTAAATTTATTCCTTTCTAATAGAGACTACTCACTTACTGACATCTTTACAGTGTTAATATTTAGAATAACTTCTGGTACTTAAATACACATGGATAAAACAAAGGCAAAATATCTTAATGGAAAAGCTGGAAACATACCTAAAATATTTATATGCATTTAAAAAGGGATTTGATTTCAAGCTTGTCTTGCATTTCTTGAGACTCTGTTCTCTTTATGATGAAAGACAAATCTGTTAGCAGATTGATGTGGAAACAGGACTGAGATCTCTGTAGGATAACAGAACTGAAGCTCTATTTATGATGGTTTAAACAGAACTCATCTCTTGAGCAGGGGTAAAAATCAATCATTTGTGCATATTTAAGTTCCATCAAATTAGTCTTCTAAAATATCTTTGAGTATTTCTAGCCACATATAAGGAATAACTAGATGATCTTCAAAATACAACTGATCCCTCCATTGACTTAAATTAACAAACACTTGGAACAGAACTAGCTTCTACTGGATGTTCTCTACATATTTGATTTTCATCATTATTTCTCCATGTAGAAATGAATGGAGTTTCAAGAAGACCCCAGTTAAATTTTTTGGAGATTATCTTTTAAATGCTACAGTTACAGCACACGCTTTCAAAAGAAAACCTTTTCTAACTCGCAATATTCAGTAACTTAATTTGTTTCTGGTTTTCAGTACCTTAACCGCAACTCTTTTTGAGGACTTGATCCTTTTGCTATGTAGCTCATCATGGCCTTATATGATAAAGCTAAAAATTCAGGTTGTAACATTTGCATATGTGACAGTTCTGTGGGTGTAAATGTATATATCAAGGTTTTTCTTCCTAAAAGATGAAGGTAAACCTTACTTGTTTAGCAAGACCATTCCCCAGTACACTTTCTGAATGTTATTCTACCGTATTTCTCTTCACTACCAATTTCTATTCACTATTTTCTCCATCCTCCTGTTTGGTTTACCCTGTATTAATATCTCCATAGATATTTTTGCACAACCATGTGTGTATGTGTGGGTGGTGGTGGTGGGATCGAAGATGATGAGGGATAACTCAGATTTAACAACTGAGAAGAGAACCATAAATAAAAACTGCTTTCTTCAACATAAACTTCAAACAAGTGAAGCAAATGCTTTTGTAAGCCAGAAAAAAATTGCTTATAAGAGCAGATTAATATCCAGAAGTTAATAGAGAAAAAAATGCCCATTGAAATTCATGCAAGGAAATAGTGTTATGAGAAGTATAAGAGGAAAATAAAATAGTTTAAAGCACAGAGCTACATACAAGAATACAGAACTATTCTGTTGCCCTGTCAAAATAAAAAAAAAACAGGATGGTTATACTAAAGTCAAAATATGACCAAAAACCAGAAGAACAAACATGCACCGCCAGGGTACTTCTGGGCATTTCCTAAAGAGCTGTTGAATGCTGTGTGAAAACATCATTCTGACTGTTAAACATAATTCAAAAAACAGTCCAAGGCAGGAACTAACTTTTACAATATCATATGAAAACTGAAAAGACTACAAAAACACTGATTCAAGACACGTATATACACACAGTAGATCTCCTTTCACAGAATGAGTTTTACTTCCTCTTTCCCCTCCCTCCCTAAAAATTCTGTGTTTCTCCAAGCACTCTCCAGGCAGCTCTGCTTAATACAAAACCCTGAAAATTCTACCTTGGTGTCATGGCGTACTGCTGAAATTGGAGTGACTTCCTCTGCTCTCTTCTTTTTGCCCTCTTCATCATCTTTGTCCTCTTCTGTCTTTTTCTCTGGAGTCACAGTGGTTATCAAGTTGGTCTGAGAGATGCCCTTTGTTGTGGCGTACTGGCCAGTACCAACCTCTGCAGCAGACACAGAATCCTTCATGTACATTTCATGGTTTTCATTCACTGATGCTAAAAGCAAATATTTAAAGAGGGAAAATCTGAAATAGCTTTTGCTGAGAAGCTGCATAAAATTAAAAAAGCTGGTTTAGAAAAACATTTGAGATAATGCTGAAAACACAACTATGTCATGTTTCAGGAAAACAGAAGCATGTGCATACATTTAAATAAACTGTTTACTTGAAATGAAGCTCACAGCCTTTATATGCATACACATATATTATGGATGCATATACACACATTACTGTAGCTAATGTGTGCATTACACAGTTGTTAAATGTTAGCAAGCCATTAAAATTACTACTGTAGTAAAACACCAGACAAAAAAAAGCAACGTGTTGCCACAGTTATCAGGCAGGAAACATAAGGAGAACCAGCTATGACATCAGCCATGGGGGTAGAAGAGATGGTTTTTTTTAAATCTGTCAGAATATAAAAATGCAGATCAAATGCAGATTTAGTAACGTGTTGCATTACAAAAAATGACAATATTGATATAACACAGGCATAATACCTGAGAAAAAAGAAATGTGATCCTTTTATTATTGAGTACTAAAGTCTGGCAGTTAGGTGAGCTCATTATCCTAAAAAATTCTGCTAAGTGATGATATTCAGTTCAGTGGACGGAACCAGAATACTTTAGAATGCAAGTGCTCAATAATTAATCAGATTTAAATATATAAAAGTTATTTTGAAAGAAATAGTACCTTTACAGATAGAATGTAATCAAAACTCTAACATATATCCAGACCTTGCTCTTGACAATTGGGTAACTAATTTCTAAACCAATAGGATTATTCAAATTTATAAACTCACTTACATCTGTAACAAATGACAGAGCCTGGGTCACAACGTAAGCACAATGCAGAATGTTACAGACACATCTGCATCACAGTCACAACGCTAGTGAAGAGATCATAAGCATTGATTAAAAAAACCTCTTTCCCCCATTTGCACTTAGGCAAATCAACATCATAAAAACCCTGCAGAGTCTATCAAATGCTGGGTAAAGCATTTGGGTTTCAGGTATCATGTCTCTTGGGATTAAGTTTAGGAGGCAGGAGAAAGCAAAGTAGAGGGAGACATCTTGTTTAGATGTTACAAACAAAATAATGGAGAAGGATAATTTCTGCTTTGAAAAACATGCAATCAGGTCACCAGTTGCTTGGTAACGAGCAACTATAGAATTAGAAGCACATCAGAATTAGAAGATTCCAAAATAATTAATGACAAGCAGCACCTTTAGAGGGAGAGAAAAAGGCTTGTCACTTGTACTTTTAAATCAAAGCTTCTTCTCATCCCTGCCACCAACTATACTAATAGCAATTTGTGATATTCTGCAAGAGAATTCACCTTTTTTTTTTTAATCTGTAATGAATCTGAGTTTAGTTACAGTCTTTTTTTTTCTACAAAAATAAACTACAACCTCTTTTTATTCAACAGCTGACAACAGTAATAGCTGATGGAAGTAGTTGATACTCTGAATTACACACTGATTTAACCAAAGCCAGCAGTAGAATCATGACCTCCATGAACCAAGGATAAAGAGAAGAAGGATGTATTATTAACCTACATGTGTTACTCTCCAAAAGTAACCTATGAAAAATGTCTCTTAGTGCTCATTGGACCAGGATGTGAGGTAATTGGAATCAAGTGTTATTACTCAAGGGAAAAAATTAATTTCTGGATTATAACAACCTTAAGTGAAGAATCTACACATAAGAAAATACCAGATTCAACCAAAACCCATCATGTCACTCATGCAAACCCTGAAAAGGTGTTGAAGCCTGACTTTCTTGGGCAGGTAGGTCCATCCCATCCTTCCCCAAAGCAGGGAGGCAGATACCAGGCCAAGGACAGGGGCTCTGTGAAGAGTGGCCTCCACAGGACATCCTGCAGGCAAACACTTTGTAAGGACCACAGCAGTACATCTAGCATGGAATTTCTCTGCATCCTCCTCTAGCCCTGCAGCGAACGAGCAGCTACTCGCAGCCTCCACTCAGCCGAATCTCAGGGAAAGGAGATGATGAGGTTTATACCTAATCTAAAGCAGTCACCACCATGATGATAACTTCTGACAAGGTCAGCTGAGAGGACCTTACCCCCATCTAAGCTGCGAGACATGGTGTAACGTTTACTAGAAGACCGCTCAAAGTAAGGTGCAGGACGGTCTATGAGGGCACTGGCTCTTCTCGTCTGGGCCTGCGTCCGGCCACTGTAGCGAAACTTGGAGCCCAACGTGAGGAACTTCTTTGGAGGTGCTTCTGGCAGCAGGAGCCTAAAACACACCAAGCAGTGCACCTGTTATTCCCCTGCCTCCAGAATCAATCCACTGTTTCTGCAGAGGAGAGAAGACGGCTGCTGGGTATCACTCTCCATTGTAACCTGTGCCTCACTGGTCTGTGGCTAAAAGGGAATCAAAAGATGCCCCTCATACAGCATGACAAAACCATTTAGATAAAGCACTTGAAGATCTGAGTTCTTCTAAATGGGCAAGAATCACTCAGCTCCTTCATGCTTGAAAATCGGATTTATTATTTTCTGAATCACCAAAACTAAAAATAAGGTGTTCCTTGTATCAGAGGCCCCGACTGGACTGAAATGCAGACGTATATCTTTATTTAACATGGTGATGTTATGCTGAGGACAGGGTCAGAACTGATTTCCAGTGAATGCCAGGCAGTATTTATTCACAGGTGTAGACATTTTTCAAGTTTGAGCCCTCCCACCCTCTGTATTTTGGGCATGGTAGATGGCTGAAGAAGCCATTCTCCTGCTATGGAATCTATGCTTCACACATTGATTTTTCATTAAAAATCAGAAAATACCCCAAAAATGCACTCTCCATTTCTCTTTAGATATTTTGCTGCTAAGACTGCATTTCATATGAATGTACAGACAGCCTGAACCAACAGTTTTAAGAAAGGAGAGAAATCCTTCAGTACTCCCAAACATTCCCCAGAGGAGGTTCTTAAGCACTGGACACCCTTTCAAACTGTTGAAAATCTCATCCTTTTGCGTTTTCCTTGTTAAGCATGTATTTAATGACCACCTTGGCACAAACCAATTACAGCATTTATTTCACTGTCCCAAACTTTTCTCAATTCATCTTAGAAGTAAAAAAAACCAGCTTCAAAACTCCTTAGTAATCCAGAAATTACAGTTATGGGTCGGGTATTCTGGGTGACCAAAAAGTACACCACCTAATACTGTCTGTACTTTCATATATGATTAAATAGAAATACTCTTTTTTTTTTTTTTAAACTCTTACCCACATCCCCCAGCAATCTTCCATATAAGTTGTTCTCCCTATGCAATCTTATATGCAGTAGTGCAGCAGAGTCCTTAATCTCTTTAATTATAGTAACTGATAATATCATGGCACAGATAAAGCAAAATGATTAATTAGGACCATATGGTGATTTTAAGCAATACCTATCTAAAATAGTATGAATAATTTTGGGTGCAACATCTCAAATTTTGAAGAAGATATAACCATGCTTTATCTGCTCAGAGGTACCTTATGATCAAAAAGACAATTTGATTTGAAGGGTTTTGTCTCTGCTGACAGAATTCATCTTTTCTCTTGCATTTTATATCACACATTTAGGAAAAGAAATCCACATACCTGAAAAATGTATGGTGTTCAACACACACTTTCCATAAGCGCTTTGCAGCACGATGATTTGGCAACTTAAACCCAATAGTGCTTTCAAACTGCTCAAACTAGGTAGGAAAAAAGAATAAGTATGTTTTTGATGCTGTGCATCTATTTTTAGACAGTGTACACAGGTTCATCTTCATTTCCTCCGTCTGTATCATCTCATTGCAAGGGCCAATGTATATGCTCATGTATATAACCATATACATATACATATTTTACAGAAAGAATTCTGGGAAAGAAGCTGTGAATGATAATCTGTGGCAACCTTGGAGGATCATTTCTGGGGGGAGACACCGTTAATGAACAAGAGATTTCTTATGGTGACAGTGATGTTTTACACCCCACAGTAACAAAGAGATCAGTTAAGACTTGGGAGACTACTGAGAAAACATTATTCAAGTGTTTTAACACTGTTGATGTAATTTCACCAGTTTGAACTACAGTGGGAAGCCTGGTAATATCTGGAGAACAATAGTCCTCAGGAACTGATTTGGTCTCATACAGCCTTAGATTAAGGAGATTTACAGAGAAAGTACTACTGTTAGTAAGTCACAGTGGTTATAGCTAATTCATCTGAGGAGGATGAGGCAAGACAGGTAATTGAAAAGAGTTGTCTGGAGACACAAAGAGACCTCTTTAGATTGTGCTGCAAATTTGTATATTTCAGATGCAGAAGCTAGCTGTGCCAGCTATATCTGCTGTAACATGTTGATGGCTACATCCAGATAGCTGAGTAGATAAAACAGAGTTGCTGTGATGGGGGAGAGGTAGACAGAAGGGCACTTGTGAGGAAGTCTGGATCCCTACAGAAGTTGACAGGGAAATAAGGCAGGAAGCAACAAAATAATAAAGATGACATGGGATAGTGAATCACATTATCATCAAATGTAATTTGAACAGAGGCTGCATTGATTATTTTACACACGGAACTATGACCTGGTCACAGGATATTGTGTACCAAGACCAGCAGAGCTCAACAGAGCAGCAGTCAGTGGTGGAGAGCTTCAGTGCAGGCATTGGGAATGCCAGTGACTATTTCTCTGGGTTTTTAAAATCAAACTCAAGGCTGGAAATTTGGTAACCAAAACTGTGCCTGCTGAGAGACAGGATATGTAGGTTTTTGGATTTTGGCTTAGGACTCTAAAGAAGGCTCAGGCTCAGGAGTGGGGGGCCCCAGCAAGTTTGCCAGGTCAAATATGAAGTCAGTCGCAGGGACACTGTCTGAACTAAAGGAGAAATGCCAGTTCTCAATGAAGTGATTTTTGTCCAGCTATTCAGCTCCACACTCTAAATGGATATGGGGTTTTCATCTATCACAGACCAATTATTGTACCGGCATTTAAAATGGAAATCCTCCTTTCCCTGTGATGAATTTCCCTGAATTTCTTAACAGTTATCATCTCATAAGCCAGGCTGGATGGGGCTTTGAACAACCTGGTCTCATGGGTGGTGTCCCTGCCCACGGAGGGGGGGTTGGAACCAGATGATCATGAAGGTCCCTTCCAACCCAAACCATTCCATGATATCCATGATTTCGGGTGAGCCCGTGCTCAGCCCGTGAGGTCGGTATCTGCTTCGCATCCGCCTGAGCCACGAGAGGGCACTCACTGAACGAGGTTTCACATCCCCTCTCCAGAGCCAGAACAGCAGCTCCTGTGGGCCTGGGAGAGCTAATGCACCCAAAATGCTGTAAATATACTGGTTTGATATGTTTATGAAGTTTGGTATGGCCTGTCTACGCCTCTTAGTGGGTGAGATAAACGCCAATTTTGTATACAACGTGAGGGAGGATAACAAGCTTTCCATGAATAAGCAATATGCAACATAAATTCCCTAAGTATTCACAACATGGATGTGCTTTTTATGTGCAGATGGCCATACTTACTCCTTATGTTAGTTCATGTATGTAAACAGAAAAATACCAAAGTTTTTTGCCTGTATTTTAAAGAAAGTATATATGTAACCTTTCCTAAGAAAATCAGCATAAATTAGGAAATATAAGTGGAGAGGAATGTTAAAAGCTTATAAGACAAAACAAATCAACGAATCAGTAAAAACTCATGTTTTTTCAAGATATTCATCCACTTAAGAGAATCAGGATGCCCTTACCTCCCCTGGTCGGATTTTGATGTAGAAGTTGTTCCTCTTGTAGGAAATTTTCAAAACCTTTGGCCAGGCAAATCTATTTATTCTGAGTCTGTCTCGATATATTAAGAGTCCACTTGCACAGACTCCTAGCATGATTTCCACTCCTTCAGAATCCTGCAATGGCAAGCAGTGCACTTTGGTGAGTATTTCTATCCTTGCATCCCACAGTACTAAAGATTCCTGTATATCTTGTGTTTCTATCTGAGCTACGTCTTTTTAATGCATCAGCTGTAGTGACCTGATTTCTGAGCACTACTCTACTCACTGAATGCACTCATGCAAATAATAGTAAGGTTGGGCAGGGTAAAGGAAACTGAGGGTTTCCAATGTTTCCTTACATTTTAAAAAGACTCCAAAAGGAGGAGGAAAATTTTAGATGTCATTAAAAGAATTATATCAATCATATAGCAAAGTTTTATTAGCATAATAAGAAAGGGTTATTAGCATAAATACCAGATTGAAAGTAAGTATGACAGCATACAAATTTACTTCTCCTGGTATCACTCATCTTCATGACTAAGCCGTGCAATTCCTTAGATTTTTCGTCTGTAGCTCACTCATCTTGGCTTTAGTAGGTTTGCTAGTTCAATGCTCTTGCACCTTTGCTCAGTATTTTCACTTTGATATGCCCAGTGGGCATAAAGTTGGGCATTTGGGCCAGAAAAGATTATTTTTTAAGAGTGTGCGACTGTGACTGTGCTATAACTACATTTGACAGGAAGATGTAGCTCAGACACATTAGCACTACAAAAGATTTGTCCACAATCTTACCAGAACATATCCATAAATATGTGGGGTTATAACTTAGAAATATAGATCTGTCTTTCCTTTAGAAGTCTTCAAATAGTCTAAAACCAATCTTCACTATCTTCTATCACTGTTTTTTCATTTAGCTAAGTGCTAGTACTGATAGAGGAAAGAAGAATCCACTTTGAAGTACTGAGTTCCTCACAAATTTTTTAAATAACCTCAAGTCACAAAAACCTGATCACAGAAGCTATGAAGACGTCACCCTATGATAATCATGAAATGAATTAATCATTGATCATTTTCCTCTGGTTTTCCCAACCAGCCATCTTTTAGGCACTCAGTGAAAATCTGATTACATTTGAAGACCAACACAGTGGTATGCATGGTCAATCATGATGAAACAGCTACAGCACAGCTTCAAATGAAAAAAAGTTTTAAAATCCCAACACAGAAATAGTGTCACGAAGTTACTCCAGCATTAGAAAACAAACCAATAGAGGACATATGTTCCAACAACGATGGCATCACCACTTAAAGATAGATTTTTTTCTAAATACAGCTCTTGTGTGGTATCACCGTCAGGCACTACAGAAAAGACAAAGCTCATTTTTTTCAGTGTACTTCAGTTTCACTTTCCTAAGCAAAGAGCAATGACTAAATACAGTGAATACATTCTAAAAAGCAAAGTCTCATTGCAGCAATCACACTACCTGGTGAATGCCTGAAATGAAAGTGTGCTTGTACATGACACATTTTTGTAGGTGCAAGGGGCTTCTTTTTTAGATACACTTTCTCAGAAAATTTTTGAGAAATGCCTTTTTCCTTTCTCTCCACCTTCACTGCAGATCTAAGTTTATTCAAGACTTCTGTTACTTGTTGGTGTCAGAGACTGTTTTCCAATGTGATACTACTAGTGTAAAACAAAACCTGAATAAGAGAATTTGGCTTTTTTCAGGAGCCATGCAGTTGAACGAGACAGAAACTTGTTAGCTGTAACATCCAAGGCACATCCCTTTAGCTTTGCATATAGGATGGCGGGGAGGTTCCTTAGAATGGTGATGGACATTTTTCATAACAGCCTTGCATTGGATAACTGAGAACTAATTTTAATGCCAGCTGGTGAGTCCAACATCTGTCCAACACCAAAGATATTGGCACAGCTTTAATGAATTGACATTTACATAGAGACATTTGCCATAGCATGACTTCCAAAAGGCATGCACAGAGATACTTGTCCCCTAGCCTGACACCATCAAACCTCACTGGCAGACCTAATTAAAACTAAACATGGCTTCTCACACAGAGTCTGTATTTCCCACCTTCAGCTCAGTTTTCAAGATGACTGTCAGGTTTCTTAACCCACAGACAGACATAACTTGGTTGCCACCACAGATTTTTTAAATAAAGAGCATCTGTTTGGAGAGAAATTAGCTTTTTTACCAACTTCTCTTGCTCTACGTCTTTCCATGTGAAGAAAAGAAGAGCAAACCAGCATACTAATATGTTTTCAGAAAAGAATAAATAAAATGGTTATCTTATAATATCCCATCTTAATCACAGCTTTTCTCCAATAGTCTGAAAAAATTCTTAGGCCTTAATGCTATGTTATGTAAAATTTTCAGTAACAAAGCCTGTAACTTATTTAAAACACTAATCCACTTAGCTGGTTTGTGGATTTCTTTGCATCAGAAAAAAAGCTATCGAGTGACATTTTCCAATCCATTTCTCTCTGCTCCAAATGTGCCTCACGACTCTGAGCGTATCTGCAGGATACAGGCAAGGCAGTGGCATCCCTCCTGGTAGATGTTGCCATTGAACTGTACGCAGATTCCTCATTTTCAGTGAAGACAATTAACAGAACAAAAAAGATTGCCTTGAATTCTGTAACACACATGCACAGCTCCTACAAAATGCCCCAGGGACACGGTTGCAGGCTCTTTCAAGATCTGAGCTGCAAATTTATCTAAATTCTTGAAAGGATCTGCTGCAGAAAAAAAAGAGGCTCACAATAATTTGACCTTTACAGAAAATGCAGTTCTCTCCACAGGGCAGAATTCTTTGGTTCAATATTCATATGCCAAGGATGCTTGCTAACCTCAAAGATATTTAAATCCCTTAGTCTTACCCAGAAGAGTGAAGAAAACAATAGTAATTATTTATTTGGGAAAAAAACCCTAAAACCAAAAATCAGACAACCGAACAAGGCTAATAGGTGGCTCCACCAAGCCACAGTAAGAATGACCATGTTTTATTCATAACTTAGCCTGCTGATGATTAGAGAAACTACTTGATCATGGGAGAATGTTTCCAGGAGAATTAGTGCCCTCCCTGTCAACCGCAACAACCACACTTTAGGAAAGAGACAAGGTGCTGTCTCCCCATTATCATCAATCTGATTAGGTCTCCACCACAGCTAAATAATTGCTTGAAAGTCCTGTGCAGCATAGAAATGACCTGCTATCCAGTTAAGATTGCATAAGTGGCCTTATTAAACTAGAAATGTAGCTGAATTAAATTACAATTGACCAGTCCCTGGACAGCTTCTAAAATCCTCCCTCATCACTTCATCCCTTCAGTATTTTCCTCAAGGATAGCGTAGTTTAATCAACATGAAAGTTGATGTGCAACATCTTTGAATCTATAGGATAAGTTATGTTATGGTTACAAGAGATATTTACACTTATCCCACGAGTGACCTTTCCTCATGCTGACACATGATTCATCCCACAAAATGCCTTTCTCAAAAATACAAGAAAAAACAAATCAGGGAGTCCATGTAAATTCAAGTATTATGCCACAGGAAAAATATGGCCAGTGAAAGAACCAAAATACATACCTTGGCATGATGGAGATCTACTCCATACATTGATAGCTTTTTTGCATTCTCCAGGAAATGCATCTCAGCTTCTGCAGGTGTCATTCCCCTGAGGAAAAGTAACCAGTTCTAGCATCAATATTAAGGAAACAGTATCCAAAAGAAAATCCAGCAGCTGGAAAACATTTTCAGCCTGTCAAAACTATAGCCATACCCCTTTGGTAGCTGGGTACCTACCAGAGCCACAGCTCTAGTGCAGACCCTGTTAACTCTCATCCTGCAAAGCTCTCCTCTATCAAAATGAGCCTTGCTGGAAAAACATTAATTCCACCACTGTCAAGTTTAACATCTCCTGATGCACTAAGATGCACCTGAAGCAGGCTAGAGCTCACACTGATGCCCTCTGCTCACCTGTGGCTCTTGTGCAGCTCGATGACTTTGTCCTCCAGCTCTTTAGTGTGGTTTGGCGCAAAGCGGAATTCGCTGATGTAGTCGCTGCCGTACTCGTCCGGGTCGTAGTCGCCGAGCTCCGACTGCACGGTGTAGGAGCCCAGCAGGGCCAGCGTGACGAACGAGCAGGGCAGCCGACCCGAAACGATGTCATCTCTCAGCTGCAAGCAGAGGTAGTACCTGCAAGGGAGCACCAAGGCAGCTCAGACAGGGCCCCTCCACCGCTGCCCCCAAAGAAACAGCGCCCGAGCACTGGAAAGGGGCCTCGCTCCCAATAGCAATTTGCAGACAGCCAAGCCCAGAGATTTTCAGCCATTTACAAAGATGGTAATAATTTTGCCCAAAACACCAAGCTCTTGCCTAATTTATCGGCAGGAACACCTAATTTATCTTTATACGGCAGCATGGAGCTGCTCTTAATAAAATAGGTTATTACTTTGTTTAGTGACCTAGATGGAGAAATACTCATTAAACATACTAGATTTCTATAATAAATCACTAAGATATAAAACTACCTGATCATTCTTTATGGAGAAAAAAATAATTAAAACCCTCATATACTGTTCGTTGAAGAGTAGCTGAACTTCAAGTCATTCAAAAAACATAAGCTGTCTCTTTGCCAATATGTTGTGCTTTCTCAAAAATACATTTAAACAGTAAATGCTGTTAAAACCACAGAGATATGCAGTGCAAGGTTTCACCAGATAGACAAAAACAGAAAAAAAAAGTGAAGAGCATTGGTTTGGTGGCAGAGTTACCAGGGGAAATTTAAGCATCTGAAGAGGAATAAAGCAATTCTTTTTCTTTGGAAGTCCTCTGTTCAAATGTGAATTCTTGGCATACTGTCTTTCTGCACAGTACCTACCACAGGGGACCCTGATCTGGGCCAAAGGCTTCATGCTACCTTAAAAGCAACAAGTAGTCCATAAAGCACTGAAGGTTAAAAATATTCAAAGGTTGCAAAATGTTGCAACAGGCTGGGGAACAGTTTGCTGATGGCAAAAAAACTCATCACTCACAAAAGTTTTTGTGCCTTTGTGCCTCCTTCCAAGGAGGAAATCAGGTGAGGTGTGGTTTTTTTTTTTTTTGTTTTTTTTTGTTTTTTTTTTTTTTTCTTTTTTGTTTGCAATCTGAGTACAAAACCAGAGAGCAAAGGTGTAGAGTGCAGAGCTAAGTGACTTGGAGGGCAGGGAGCAGCTATTCATCATCACCATATTCACTATTCCATACACATCGATTGCTTACTTTATCAAATGATATACAAAATTTGCATGCATGCAAATTATTGTCATCTATCCTAGTTTCAGCTGGGAAAGAGTTCATTTTTTCCTAAGTAGCTGTACAGTGCTTGCTCTGTTTTGCATTCAGTATGGTCATGAAACCACAACATTATCTCACTTCTATCCTTTCATAGTCATGATTTTACTTACAGTAATAATTTGTTACCACTGGCAAAAATGGGCATCAGGCATGTTTGTGAAAATGAAAATCAACTCTAAGGAATATACATATTGAAAAAGCTGGTGTTTAGGCTTAAACTATACAAAATACTTCATGACACAGAGGATAGATACTGTTAACACTGTCTTTTCAGTCAAACTATTGCATATTTTCCATAAGCTCATATGAAAAAGAAAGACAATGGGAATAGAAAACATTTATATTCTTGGATAGTAAGAGCATAAGTGCTACTAGGAACAGCTTTTAAGCTGCTTCTAAAAAGGTATTAAATGTTTAAAACACCTGGTAATGTCTTCAGATAGCTGGGCAGGGTCTGGGGGGTAGAATTTCACATTAAATGCAAACTGCCAAGCACCACCTGGAAAAGAACAGAGATTAACTGAAAGTATACTGCAACTGCAAACAGAGATGCTCATGTTATTCAATCACCAGCAGATTGAAAAATATCCCAGACAAGCAATCAATAAAACAGGTTTTAGAATATTTTTCCCACACATTGTACTGAAGATACAGTATTAGATCAGATTTTACAGCTCTTTTCTTATTTAGTAGGACTTTCACTGAAGTAAGGACTCTGAGTGAGCAGTAACTTATTACTAATACTAAAAAAACCCCTCAGTCTGAGAACAAGGTTTATGGAAAGTAAGCACCACACAGCCTCTACAAGCTTTAAAAACCAATAAACCAAAACATAGAGGCACTGGAAACACCACAAGCCAGGGCGTGAATGGGCTCTGGAGCAGAGTGGTGTGCTGAGGTCTAGCTGACCAAATCAGCTCACAGTATCCTCTCAGACTGCTGCCTCAGCACATAGATCCTTTCTTCAGCAGACATAAATTATTGTGCAGACAAAACTGCAAGGACAAACACAGAGAGTATGACTGAAAAAATACATAGCACTAGGGGATTCTTATTTAATTATGTCACTAAATTTAGTTGACCCATGGAATGGATACTGGTTTACATAGCCAGAGTTAGCAAAATTACTTCTGGAGTGTTAACTTTAAATGTGAAAAAATAATATCAAGATTTAAAAAAAGAGTTGAACATGGTATGTAAATATAGCTGCTATTCTGAAAAAAAAAGGGTTAGGTTACACTAGCACATGACTTGAACTCAAATGAAAAGCAGTAACAAAACCCCAAACCACACTGTTCCTACAAGCAACATGGAAATTTCATCCCATGCAAAGCCCCATCCACTTTGGTCATCCACACATCTGAGAAGACAGGCTCAAATGTTCAAGGCCAGGCTGGATGCAACTTAGAGCAATCTGGTTTAGTGGGAGGTGTCTCTGCCCATGGCAGGGGTTGAAACTAGATGATCTTTAAGGTCCCATCCAATCCAAACAATTCAATGAGTCTATGAATGTGCAAGAAGAGTTTTGACATCCACCATCAGGACTTCAGCTCTTGGCAAGATTTTTGGAGCCCTTGATTCTAGGAACTTTTCAATTTTCTTGGGCCATAAAAGATGGTGAAAGGAAGATTTGGCTGGCAGCAAGGATGGGGCTTGGTCCCACCAGGGAGTAGACTAGCCCCAGGGTAAGAATGCAGCCAAGGGGTGACAGCTGGTCCACACAGAGATGGATGGGGCCATGGCCTGTAAACCTATTCCTTGGCACACACAAAATAAATGAAACTTATGATAAAGCCTATCACAAGGGCACAGCTAGTTAAGATAGATGAGTAAGCAGTCTTCACCCCATAATTACAGGTGTTGGAATAAAACCTAACACTGTGCAAGTTGGTGGGTTATAACTAACGGGGTGTGAACCAAGGGCCTTTCTCAGCCACTGGGATGAAATCCCAGCAGTGTGGTCTGAGTGTAGCAGGACTATATATGTGTTTTGGAAAGCATTATGGGTAACACCATTACTTTTCCACTGTTGGCCTTTTCCAAACTTCTGGGATGAATTGTACAGAGAAAGCAAATTATTACTGTCACTTTCTGCAAATACAATTGTCCACTGCCTCAAGTCCAGGATAAGGCTCTTCTGCCCTGGTGAATCTCGTGCTGTCACAACCCTTCACTGTCTATTTCATGGCTTGGGTATATATTAATGCATTTCAAAACTGTGATGGGGAGCTGAGCTGCTTTACTTGCATTGACCATCTGTGTAACCTAACTCATTGTGGTATAAAGCACCTTCCTCTCCAGATCCATCCCTTCATGAGACTTAAAAAAGGCAAATGTTCATTACTTTGTATTGCAGATCACTCACTTGTAATGAAAAAAATACTGGAGGAAAGGTGAGGTTGCTCACAGTAAGTGGGGAAAATTTCCCACCAGTGTAAACTAACTCTTTGAATCTTGAAGAGGGAAGGGAATTTATTTGCCAGGCCTGACCCAACAAATGTGAACTACCAGATATGTTTTTTTGTGAAAGCAGAAGTACTAGAAGAGGTCATTTAGAAAATGTGCACAGAATAAAAGTTACTGAGGCTTTTCTGCCCACAGAAGTCATCCACATAAATATTTTGTCAATTTTTAAAAGCAAGGGAAAGTAAAAAAACGCAAGTCATATTTTGAGCCCAGCAGTCTCAAGACAGTTTTGAGAGGTTTTTGAATTTCTAGTGTAGCAGACACCTAGTTATAACAATGGAGGTTTTTAAAAGAAAATTGACTGAATGGTCAATCTAGGAGCAAAGATAAATCTTCTGAAATGAAAGGAAAGTATTTTAGATAGAGTACTATCTTTGTATCAGTGAATTATTTCACTATGGGGCATGAGCAGTGTTTCTGGATATGACATAAATATCAGTAATGCAAGAAATAATTCATATACGTGGCCTAGTCCCTAAGGTTACATTGCTTAATGTCAAACTTCAGGATTTTGCATCTCTGCAAATGTCAAGTTGTTTTCAGCAATGCAAGTTCACGTGTTAAGAGCATTAGTAATGCCTCACCATCCTCATGGGGTAAAAAAATCTAAAGGATATAGATAATTTCTTTGCTAAAGACTTGGGACAGGATACAAAAGATGACAGTGAAATAGGCTTTGTCCCCATGAGGAAACATGTAGAAGGGGGCATCGACAACAGACTTACTTCGGATCTGCTTCTTGATTTCCTTGGCAGGGTCCAACCAATTCTGCAAAGAAAATGTTTCCTTTTTTCAGTTTGAATTAGAAAACACAATAAACATTATTTTTAAAACAGTGCTACAAGTCAAAGCGAGAACATGTGAAGCTCTGCCGCCCCTTTCTCCCTGGAGCAGCAGTAGGCAGGGCTAACACTAATTTTCAAGATGTGGCCTTGGGTAGAAGCAGGATTTTTATTAACCTTCACAGACTTTGAGGGCCTGAACAACTTGAAATATAAGAATAAAAAATAGGAATTGGTAAAATGAACCCACAGAGATCCTTTTGCGGAGTATCTTCCAGGAAAACTAAATTTCTATAAGATTGTTATAAAGAAGCTTTCTCATTGATTACTTTTTCTCCACTCCTGGAAAGGCTGAAAAGACTTGTTAGGGGATAAGTAAGTGCAGAGTAGAGCACTACCCTGTTTGCAAGGCAGCATGGACATGAGGGGCTCTCCAGGGAAAACCAGAGGCAGAACCACAGCACCTCTGCCCCCATCCACACCATGCAGAGCCCAGTGACTATGCAAGACAAAACCCCTGCTGAGGAGGTGGGGAATTATCCCAGTGATGTGTAAGTACTCCATGGATGCCAAGGAGCAGATTAAATTCCTCTGGAGGAGGCACACAGCAGCTTGGGGTCTCAGTGCCTCTGCTGTCTTGACCTCTAAGAGAATCAAATTAATATTTAAAATGCGTCACAACCCAGAACAAAAAGTTCACTTTCTGCAGGAAAGTTCCACTTTCTCCAAAGAAAGATAAACATATGTATCAGAGAGACAATAAAACACTAAAGAAATATCAAACAAGCAGAACACAACAATGCCTCCCCAACAAAAACAACCAGTCTGCAGCTGTCCAAACCTGCTCTGTGGTGCAAAACATGAGCCTGAAGAACTCCAGCTATTGCTGAGCACAAAAGCACCATGCACCAAGAAATTAAAGATGCATTAAGATTTCTGTTTACAAAGATGACATGGGATGTGGGCACATATGTTGTCTGGCTGGAAGTTATGTGCCAGAGGATGGAGGTGAATTGCTAAGTACTTTGATATTAAAAATATGTATGTTCTTGATCAATAAAAGTGGTGGCAGGCAGTTGTTCTTTTAACTGTTTAGCTCTGTAAAGTAACTGGTGACCTATAAATGTTTAGTGCTTCTAAACCACATGTTAATAATGAATCCATGCTTCTCTTTCCCATAGGAAAGTATGCCTATCTGGAAATGCATTTAGACTTCTGTCTAGCTTTTATCAAAACTCAAAACTAAGCATATGCTAAAATATTATCTTGCATTGGTATGGACCAAGTATCTGCTTAATATCTGTTTAATATCTTAATACTCAGTATCTGATTTTCTGAATCAGAAACAAAGACGTCTGTAAAGAAAGGGGAAGAAAGAAACAAAAAGACCAATTTCTTTCATATCACACATATTTGAAAAAAAGAAAGCCTAGAAAATACAACTGTTGTTCTCACAAGACATAAACAGCAAAAAAAGTAGTAATAGCTCCAGCTTCATCAGGGAAGACCTTTCAGGCCATGCAAAGCACAAGTACCTTCACCTGGTGAGGTCTGCTGAGCTACTACACACATTGCTAAGAAGTTTTAAGCTGGTTTCTGTCAAAATATTTATCTTAAAATGCCAAAATAACACAGCATATTTTAAATTATCCTTTGATATTCTCTCTTTCGCCATACCATGTCCCAATGTATGTACATATCACTTGTAACACACAGGTTGTTTCATACTGAAGTTGGGATGCAGGACAGAAAAATGTGATTTACTATTGCTACCAACTGCATCTGAAGATTAATGTCTTTAGTCAAATCAACAATAATGCTAAGATAAAGTCAAGGCTTAGAGCCTTCCCTTATCTTAGCAGGAGCAGTCAGTCATTTCCTGCCTATCTGTGTCCCAAGCACTATTATTAAGCCATATTTAAGTATTATATGTTTTCCAGTGTATCTATGAGTGTAAATCTGACTTTCACCTACAACAGTAAAGGTATAAATCATACTAGAAGGAGCACCAGCTATATGACTAATATCCTTCATGTCATAAATAGCTGAAAGAGAGGGAACCCAGGGAAACACAAGAGATGCTCTTAAGAAGTAGAGTCACAAAAAACAATTGCTCAAACTGCGTCTATGGAACTTGGCAAGGAAGATAAAACCAACTTCTGGATTGTTTGCAACTGTCTGGGGAGTGTCTCAGGGAGTTCTGATGTTCACATGCCAAAGGTCACCTGGAGTTTTATGGGTTACCTTTTGGTTTTCTGTGTCTCTGTATGTTAGCCCAAAGTAGTCTTTTTCCAAAAGATTCAGATGCTCGCACACTTTGTCGAATAGCACTTGACCTCTGGAACGTTTCTGTGGGAAATGAACAGAAAACAAACAAAAAGACCTCTAAGTTTGCAAAATAAAGTAATATAAGCATTAAAATAACACCTTTTCTGTCAAACTAGTAACCTCAAAATGATTCATTTCAACACATTCACCTTTCCAACCTACTGACCAGGAACTTCATAAGAATCTGCTGAATGGGGCAAATCCTCTTTTCCTAAAACCTCATGCCTTCTTGCAGAGTTAAAAATAAGTCATACATGTCATGTTTCAACTTCCAATGAGAAAATCTCTTCTGTCTTTCGGAAACTGCAATTTCAAGAGCATGATAAGGTCACACCTCTGCAAACCAAAGCAATTCTTTGTGTGCAAGCAGCAACAAATATCAGTACAAAATATTCCTGGTCATGGATTATCAGAGTTGTTACTGGGGGGCAATCCACTGGAGGAAAAACCAAATATGGACATACTTTTTGCTTTGATAACAGTGTGGACTGATTTCAGGACTCATTTTTCTCCAATACACAAGGAAATGTGATTACACCATCTACTGAAGTCATGAAAAAGAGACTAGTATCTGACTGGGAATGCAGCTGGATAAAAAACCAGCTTTCCAGTGCCCCACTAACCTTCTTTATTGCTGGCATGTCAGATGAGAAGACCTCTTACTGTCAACACCCAGAGCCCTTAGCAGAAACTTCGTAGTATCTATCATACTGGACAGTAAAAATTCAGGTCATCCTGGTCCTCAGTGTTGTATGAGAAACTGAGAAAAAATTTCTCCAGAAAACCAAAAAGACAGAAACATCCTCTTTACAACCTACACATGCCAACTTTGATATGCATTAACTACGATAAACAATTCAGAATTATTTGGGCCATATTCATCACTGTGTTTCATCACTGCCTGCTTCCCTAAGTGCAGCTCAGCTAAAGGAAAAACCCTTCCCACTTTATTCTGACCACATGAATACATAAATATTTTAGTTGATGTCAGTGCAGCATTTTCTTTACCTGTGGCCTACACATGACTAGAAGCAGACTGGAAATACACTACTTGCTTCAAAGGCAATGCAGGCAATTGACACAAAAGAGGAGAGAATGCCACCTCCAAATTTATGTGCCTCTGCCCACAGAGCTGCCCCAGGACTGAGCTGCCAGCCCAGCAGCCTTGGCTGGAGGAGGGCAGTTCACAATCCAAGCTGGCACAGCTATGCCAACAAACCCATGGAGCCCAACGCTGGCCTCAAACTATTCTAGAAGTCCTAAGCAAGCCAAGAGAAGAAAAAGGAAAGAATTGAGGGTTGTTGCCTAACACCCAGTGAAAACATTGCAAGAGATGATGGAGAGAGTTGTGCAGCGTAATCTAATTTGTGTTAAATTTGGTATTTTTACTGGCATTCGAACGGTATATTGGAAAGGACCCTGGAAAATATCCTTTACATTTTTATCAATGGAGAAACTGAAGCGTGGCCTAAAAAATGTTCTCCAGCTAAGGAAAAAGAAGCCAGGCCCAGACGTGCATTACAAGTGTAGTCCTGTAACTTCATTTGCTGTGCCTTCCAGCATTATTTGAGCAAACAACTCTGGGGCCTTGTTCTGCGTGTCACATGCTTTCCACCCTGTAAGTAGGAAGCATAAATATGCCCCAGCTCCTTTATAATGCCAAACAAATGTTTAGTTAATTCTTCACGCCCCAAACTTGAAAGTAGGTAAAAAGAGGTTGGTGGTTTTATACTTGGTTCTCCCTGTAGAGGAAGAGGAGGATAAAAAAAATCTTAATACTGGTATGTGGAGAGGAACCAATTCAGAAACTTCAAGCTAAAATGGTCACAATTCTGCTATAAGCAAGCAGTGCTGTATTTTGCCAAATTTCTTGCTCTTCTACTTGTTAAAAAACTAAGTAATTATACCAAATGGAGAAAGACAAGCAGGTTATCTCTAGAAGACACCAGCCTTGAAAAACACTATGTGTGCACCAGTGCACCATTTACGTGTATTTGAATTGTGGCACTTCAGTGCTCTCAATTTTAAGAGTCACTTAGGGCCAACACAGAAGTTATTTTATGTGGCCCATCCATGTAGCTACACAGATGTCTGTTTTGAGAAATAGTAGCTAGCAGCTGCAAGGTATGGTGTTTTAACAGGGAATTACAGGAAACAGTTGTGCAGGACTGTGCTGTAATAAAAACCAAACGCCCAGCAAACCCCCAGTGCTCAGTATTTCTTGTTTGGCTACACACTGCAAGCAAGTGAGAGTATCTATGGTAATCTGGAACAATTTTCATGGCAATGTAACCTACTCTTCCTCTTCCTGTATGAAGATGCCCAAGTTGTACTTAGTAATTTTCCACAAAATTCCTACTGCATCAGGATATGGGTGGTGCAAGAGGACATGAGAAATACAGCATGTAACTGACAGCCCTTCCTGGCTAGGGTCTTCTCTTCACCATCACAAGGTAAGGACTGGTGATGGTTGAGGGGAAGCCTTCCCAAGACCACTTCTCTTCCCACAGAAACAGCCATTAGTGTCCAAACAGGTGAGCCTCACGTTATAGCCTCACCACTGGCCCTGAAGGCCTGTCCCAGGCCAGAGGTGACCTGTGGGAGAAGGATTTAGAAGACTCTGGTCATCTGGGGCTGCCTAGCAATGGAGTCACACTTGCTGTTCTAATGCAAGAGAAATCCTCATGCACTTGCATATAGGCAGCAGTGCCATTCTGAACCCATGTGTTGTGAGCAGGCACACTCTTCTTTAAAGCATCATTGCACAGAAACAGAGTGAAAGGAAGCTATTGCATAAATTCATGGGAAATTAGGAGGTTCAATTAGAAATATATAATTAGAGCAATTGAATAGACCTCTTTTGCCCTTGTTAATTGTTTTTATTTTACTGCATGCCCAAATAACCATGTCATGAAAGGCAAGGATATCATTGCTTTGGCAGGGAGAGAATGGGAAGAGGAGAGAAAGGTCAACTTACAAATTTATAAAGCTCCTCAATCCATCCTAAGCCTTCACTTTCCATTATTTTGGAGTGACAAGTCTAAGATGATGAAAGATTGACAGTCTGATGGTTACTGTGGATCACAAGTTAACGCCAAAAATGACAATCGATTCTCAGCAGTCCAAAAAATGTGGATTAAAAAAATAAATAAATAAATAAGACTCTGTGCTATAAAATAAGGACTTTGTAAACGAAAAGAATTTCTAAAAGGCAAATAATGGTAAGAATATCCACAAAAAATATTTTTAATAAGAAATTTTCTTATATATTTTTCAGGCATGAATGGGATGAAATGAAATGTGCAGATGTGAAAAAAGACACTTTTCTTAAGCTCTGGGAAATCAAGTAAACAGAAGGAATACAACACACAGATTAAACAGTATAAATAAACACAAAGGTCCAGCAGCAAAAACGTTACGTTTTTTCACAGCCTCATCCCCGCAGCTCTGTGAAGGCCAGGGCTCTCTCTTGAAGCTGGAATGGGAATAAACAGCCTCCTGGTAAAGTTCCCGGTGAAAGGAGCCAGCAGCAGCACACTTGGCAAGCCAGTGCCTGCCAGCAATTCTCACACACAAGGGAAAGGATAAGCAGCCTCTCTTGTCACCAGCTTCCCCTCAGTTTTCAATCTGAGTTTCTCTCTTCATGGGATGCTGAAGGTCACAAAAGGCTCTCTTATTCCCTAACTGGCTTCTCCAGAAACAGTCCATGCTGAAACCTTTCCACATCATCTTCTTCAGCTTATATGCCTCCATCAAACCCCAATTACCTTACAAGATCACTGCACCAAGATAACATATTGTGTGAACACACACTGAGGAGCTCAAAAATTAAAGTGCTTCCACCTTAGCTCTGCCTGGATAACAAGATTATTATCAAGTCAGTTATTCTCATTGGCAAACATTTGAGTGCAATGTTTAGTATTTCTTAATGCAGAACAATAATATGAAAGTGTTCCTTTTTTATGATTAAAAACATAAGCTGTAAAGTGCTTATTACAAGTAAACATTAAAGTGAAAAACTCAAGCCCTTGTTATCACTTCAGCCACAAAATATGTACTATGTGGTAATCACAGAACCACTGATTGGCTGAGGCTGGAGGGCTCCTCTGGGGGTTGCCCAGTCCACCCTCCCTTCCCCAGAAGCACCATCTAAAGCAGACTGGTCAGGAACATGCCCACTTGGGTTTTGAGTATCTCCATGGATGGAGACTCCACAGACTGTGTGGGCCACCCTCATAGTGAATTTTTTGTTTGTCTGTTTAAATGGAAATTCTTGTCTTTCACTTTGTGCCCCTTGTCTCTTGTTCTGGCAAATGTATGTCACTAATCACATTCTGGCTCTGTCTTCTTTACTCCTCCCATCAGACATTGATACACATTTGCTAAGATCCCCCCGAGCCTTCTCTTCTCCAGGCTGAACAGCTCCAGATCTCAGTCTTTCCTCATAAAGATGTGCTCCAGGGTGTTCATCATATCTGTGGCCCTTTGCTGTTCCCTGCCTAGTATGTTCATGTCTCCCTTGTACTGGGGAGCCCAGAATCAGACTCAGCACTTCAAGAATGAGTAAAGGAGAAGGATCACCTCCCTCAACCTGCTGGTAACATTGCCCAAGATGGCAATGGCCTTCTGTGCTGCCAGGGAACCTCACTGACTTCTGTTCACCTTTTTACCCATCAGCACCCTTGAGTAATAAAACCCCTGTACTGCACCAACCAAGCTACCAAACCCATATGTTACTGTACTGTGTTAAGCAATGAGGAAAATTACATAGAAAATGAGCAGCCAACCAGCTTAATACAAAGATGTGACACTAACTGCCTTGTCATACAGGTGCTAGTAACACTCCAGAAAATTTCTTTGGGAGTCAGTAAAATACAGGGAAGAGATCAGGAAGATTTCAAATGTTATACGCTAGATGGTGCTTCCCAGGCTGGAAACCAGTTGTCCCAGAGGAAAATTTATCAGAGTTCAGATCCACCACCTCCAAGGGACAAATTTCTTTTCTGTGAAAGGCTGTAGGCTTGGCTGCCCCATGCCAGGAGGCACCACCTCTCCAAAAGGTCTTCATGCTGCTGTGGCTCCTGGTTTGGCGAGCGTTCCCTGTCCCTGAAACAATAATTTGCACTATTCCTGCAGGCCATTTTGGCACCCACCCTGATAATGCAGCCTTTTCTGATGCACCTCACTCTGAATGACCCACTTTCGCTTGTTGGGTAACCTCCAACCTACAGGACCAGCCGCCTTTCCTAGCTCTATGCCAGCCAGAGCTGTCCATGCTGAGGATCTGTCAGTACTCAGGCTTCTTTCAGACAGAATCCAACCCTCTGTCTGACAGATTTCTCACTTGAGGGACAATGCCACTCTGGGATGGGTAGCTCAACACAGCTGAGGAGTCTCTGTTCTCAGAGGCAGTGCCACAGCTGGCCTAATCCCATCTGCTCACTTCTCTGCTCATGTCAGGGGCCTCTCCAGTCCCTTTGAACCAGTATGGCTGTGATAATGGGATCCCTCTGCACCTCTCCAGGTGCTAAGGGGCTCAGCCTCTGAACACTGGGTAGAGTGTTGGTCTACTCTCAAGGCTCTACTTTTGCTCACTAGCAAACTACCCTCCTCTCACTGAGAGGGAAACAGGATGAGGAGCTGAAGAGTAGCAAACAGCCCTCTCTGCTTCCTAGAGGTGAAAACTATTGCAGCCTCCAAAGCGACGCACTTTGGGGTGGTTCTACTTTGGCGTTCAATGCTGCAGTCTCATGTGGGTGCAGAACGCTGAGCAAGGGCTGTCTGCAGCATGGAATCAATTACAAGAGATCACATTCAGACCAAATTTTGCAGTGCTAGGGAAAATACAAAGTGAGAACAGAATTCCACAGCCAGACATCTATAAGAGGATTCAGTTTTGCCACCAATAAACATCAACTCCACGGCACAGAAACCACAAGGTCAAGACAGCCTGATGAACTGAAATTTAACTTCCCTCTCTGATCAGCCAAGGAGCCCAGCAAGATGAAAACGTATCACAGCTGTGGACCTGGATTTTAAATTGGAAGAGTTTGCCTGT
This sequence comes from Chaetops frenatus, assembly GCA_013400775.1. Taxonomy (NCBI): domain Eukaryota; kingdom Metazoa; phylum Chordata; class Aves; order Passeriformes; family Picathartidae; genus Chaetops; species Chaetops frenatus. Next base: position 356,188 of record VZTR01016027.1, on the reverse strand, counting down.
AACTTTCTGCACAAATACATATGCAAACGACCTTGCTGCTTTTCTGGGAAAAGCTGCCAACCTGCCAGTGAGCAATGTCACACTAGTGCTAGCCTGGCATCCAACTCCCTAGAATTACTGTAATAACTCTGATTAGGCAGGATCGCTGAAATAAGGACAAACAGATCAGTATCATGAAATCCCGGCACGAATAATTGCACTCGAACTGATGTTGAGGTTACCTGGTTCACATTCCTAATTAGCATTTGCACTTTCCAATGGATCTCAACAATGCACTGTGCTCTAGCCTTGCATGCTGTAATGTATTTTGGCATGTGCCTGTACTAACCTCTTCCTTTTCCCCTCTTCTTTCTGGTGGGGAAGCAGTAGCAAAATTTTTTTTTTCATTTGCAACATTTCGACTTTTTTTAATGAAAAATATTCCAATTGTGTGCAAACCACTGTTTTTAATTCATTTTACTGTTTCAATTTAAATTTTTTTTGTAATTTACTTTGGTTGATACTCCTTTTTCTACACAGCATGGTAGTCTCCTATATGCAAACACAAGTAAAACACAGGCAAAAGTTAAAATGTATATGGCAACAAATAAGTATCATACACAAGGGGAAGTTTTTCCATCCCCACATTGCAGCTTCTGCAATTATTCTTGCAACACAAACAAGTGAAAGTGATTAACTGGTTGTCAGGAATACTTTGTGCTCACCGCAGAGAGCATTCTCTTCACAAAATTCCCCCAGCTGAGTCTCTGAGTCGCTAAATTCCAGCCTCCTGACAACACAATTTCTCATTCTTTCTGCATGAACTACCCAATTTACAAAAAATATATGCCAAATCCCAGAAAAAAGACCCCAGTATTTCTGCAAATACTCACTACTTGCAAGCTAAAGCGACCAAGCCCCCAAGATCACTTTTGTATCGACCACGTCGATAATGGGGGAGGGATATGAACATCACACATTTGTCATAAATTAATATGTATGGGCAAGCATGTATATAATTTAATGCACACAATGTGTGCATACAAACAGATGTGAATTTGTAAGAGGATGTTCATTGTGGTTCCAAATATAGAGAAGATTGTGGCCACATCATGTTGCTTCTCCATCTACAGAAAGTCAATCAGATTCCCAACTCACACAGACATTCTAGTAAGGTGCACATTTTTATCTGTGAATGAAATAATAACCAACACAGTATGATATTTCCCATGTTTTTCCTGAAAAGAGTTTGAGCTGTTCAAGAATCAAAAAGCTGAACTGAGAAATTCTAGAACCCGATCATTTGCACTTTACGCCAGAGAATTTTCAAACATGGAGAATGTTTTTTTAAAAAGTCTTGATTGAAGCCAACAGAAAGAAATAGCAATTTTTCTTTTCTCAAGAAAGATAGATGGAAAAAAATAATTTTGAAGAAGTTTAACTTCACTTCACTTCTACACATTTGTAATTTGCATTTTCAAAGGATTTACTTCTCCACAGTTTCTCTCTACAGGGAAGAGAAGATGAAGCAGAAAGGTGACAGGAGAGAAAACAACCCCTGAATTTCTCCAAATCTATATTTTCTCAACTGGAGTACCCAGCAGGAGCTAAGTGAGGATAATCCTGAAAGAAAAGCAGGATAGAGAATCTTTCCTGGAGTTTTAGCTGGCCAAAAATCAGCTGTTTTCCTGTGGTTTACTAAGGTAAATGTCACATGTGTAATGTGTAGGATAAAAACACCAGTGAGCATAAGATGACTTAACCACTGGAATTTAGGTATCTAAATCTCCTGCTGTGCTTGCTGAAAATGGCATTGGCACTTCCAGAAGCAGCACCAACAGTTAATTCATCTCAAAGTTCAGTGTGTTGCGAGTCATGTTCTAGGCATTCCACAAAATATTTTCAAGCCATTTCTGCCATGGAACAAAACTGAAGTTAGCAGTGCAACACTGTACACCAAAGACAGAAGTAGGATATACAGTGACAAAGCAAACAACAAATGCCCTACTCCCCTCTCTTACACAGACCAACAGAGAGAAGCTTAAAAATAAAGGAAATTAACTCATATTGTCTTTTTATTCCAACTATTTTGTTTCTTGCAGAAAAAATCCACATATGCAAAGTATTATAAACCAAAGGCTTTGGCTGGAAGGACCCTTAAAGATCATCTAGTTCCACCCCCCTTGCCATAAGCAGGGACAACTTCCACTAGACCAGGAAAGTTCCAGCTCAAAGTTCCATCCACCCTGGCCTTGAACACTTTCAGGGATTGGCCATCCACAACTACTCTGGGCAACCAGCATCTCAGCATACTCACAGTAAAGAGTTTCCTCCTAACATCCAATCTAAATATTCCCTCTTTTAGGTTAAAATAGCTCCCCCTTGTCCTATCACTACCTGCCTATGCAAAATGTCTCTTTCCCTCTTTTCTGTAAGCCTCCTTTAACTACTGGAAGCCCACAATAAGGTTTCCCTGGAACCTTTCCCAGGCTGAACAACCCCAACCCTCTCAGTCCAGCCCTCTGAAAATCTCTGTTGCCCTCCCCTGGATGAGGAGGAGACATAAATGTTCAAAATATAACATGTAATCATTAATAATAAATGTTCATAAATGTATTCCTAGGATGGACAGAATGCCCTCATTAAGTTTGTAAGCAGTTGGCCAGCATGCATAGGAGATACTGAACAATACACTTTTGACAGCCTTTCAGGATACAAAGAAAATGTTCCAAAGAAAAGAAAATGTTCAAAGCAAAATACATTCATTTTTTGGTTCTCAAAAGTTCTCCATACCTCAATGGTAAACCCTATTTGGATATGTCGCAAGTCAAAATTCCAGATACTATCTATTGAATAAAATATTTAGCCAAAAGTGGGGAGAATTAAGAATTAGGCAATTTCAAAAAGATTTTGCTGAATAAAAGCTACAATAAAAAGACTTTTTTTTTCCTTATGAAGCTACTTCATGTACAGAAATATTTCTCCTGAAAGCTGCATATCAATAGAAGCTCTCCAACTGTTCTATTTCATTATTATGTTTGAATCTTCATAGAACATGCCAGACTAATAGTTTGAAATAAAACCTGCAATAATATTTTGCGTATCTATCTCTGCCTTTTAATTTAGAACACTATCTTATACTGCTCTGCACACTTAAATGAATGCCACATAAGGAAACTTAGAGGAGATGAGAAGGTATTTTAACATACAGTGATGACTGATTACTTTCCTTCCCCCTTCCCCTCCCCCCCCCCATTATGGTAGCACTATAATTCAGCATCTTATTGATATTTTTTGTAGTATACCATATTGAAATGTATTACCATTCCTGAAAATAACCTTTTCTGTCAGCCACTAACCAAGCATTCAGATAAACATATAAATACGTAACACTGCCTATGCTACAGTTACATACCTGCAGTAAATGCCAATGACATTGTATAATATGACATAGTTTTTATCAGGGGCAACCTTCTTTAATGCTTTTTTTGAGCTTGCAATCCTGAACAGCCAGCACTAATCTAAAAAAACCCAGAGGACTGCTAAATCCCAGTAAGAAGATTGGTGACCTAGTCCCAGTTCTGGCATCAAGCCAAATTAGGGTTTTTGCCTTCTACATCAGCAGCAGAGATCACACCAGCACTGGCACCACACAAGTTTTAAGTGTACTAATGGGTGCTCTGCACAGTTTGCATCCTTGGGAAAATAGTGAGCACTCTGTTCATGGCAATGCAACCACGCTGGGGACATTCCAGAAAAAACAAACACTCTGGGGCATGTTTTTATATGTGGGGGTGTGGGAGCCATGTCTGCATGTGCACAATGGCTACAGAAATACCTGTCAAATGTGGTGATTATCAAATACATCCCAAGCGCATCAACAGAATCCTTACCATACAAACTGAGGTCTACTACCAGCTTAGGAGCACTACTCTCCCATAAATTAATACAAAAACAGTGGACAAAATTTCTCAATTAGAAGTTCTATTCTCAGCACATTTATTAGCTTCATATATTTGCAAAATTGTGACATAAAATAATAAACAGTATTCCATTTCTGAAGGCTTTTCAACAGATAAAGTAACCCCCTCTCTCAGCTTTCTTGAGAGCACAGATTGTTTGGGCTTGGATTTTAGCTAAACATGCAGCTGATCCTTTGGCTTAATGCCTCCTGATTGCCCAAGCACCTCCTGCAAGACACTCTGCAGTAACTCAGGAAGGTCTCTTGGGATTCACTACAGCAGCTGAAGCTTTCCAGTGGTGGCTATAAATATTTTCCTTATTCTACCTATACTTGGACAAATCCAGCAAACACTCATCTCTCCTCATATCACATGCTAACTAACTGTGCACAAGCCTAGTACCAACACAGCAAGGAGAACCAATCACTACCTGGAATATAAATAGTCCTTGGCACATATCAACAAAAAATAACCATAAACATTTTGTTTATTTTCAGCTGAAAAAAGCTGTACTATCAACATAGTCCGATTTACAGGGTAATCTTGCCATATGAATTTAAAAGCCACAGAGCTCTCTCTGACCTACATTGCCAGCCTGGAGAGAAAAAAAAAAAATACGCTGCACAGAAAGATGCTCTTGAGGCAGAAGAGGGAGCAGGATGATCAGGCTTTTAGATTTGGGGTACCTAGGACGGTATTACACCATCAATGCTGGGGTTTTCATGAAAACTAACATATCCTGTTCTCAAGCTGCATCCAAGCTTTATCCACTTCAGATCAAAACCATTTCTGCCAGAGTGAGATAAACCATGAGAGACAGACCTTGCTGCCTATCAACACTTTGCTTTGCAAGCAGATATTTCACCACCCAGTCCTGTCTACGATATTCTGTTCACTGTATCAACAAACAAGGATAAGAAAACAAAAAAGCAGCCCAGTGCTGCATGGGGCTGAGCTGGGAAAAAAAAAAAATCACCCGTATGAGGCACTACGATTTTCTATGACACGCTAATATACTTAGCATTTTATATTTTAATATATTTAGAGGATGATAATAAAGTGCAGATTTGCTTAGTTTGGGTCTGGAAATGGCAACTCTCAGTGTTAATGTGGAGATAGCACCTATAAATTGGAGCAACTAGCAACAGGGTTGAAGATGAATTTAGACAGCTCGGTTGGGAATGGACAAAGTAGCAGGCACTTTGGTGAGAAACAGAGCAGGAACCACGACAAAATGCTCAGAGGCTTGGCATGAACGTGACTGGGCAGTGACATGCAAATCAGCAACTTCTGTGTTGGTTGGGCATGGGGTAGAGGGGGGAATGTATGCATTGTGCAGAAAAGCAGAAGGCTTCAAGTGTCTTTTTGGAAAAGGGAAAAGATAAAGCCTTTCATCCACTCTTTTTGATTTATATTCCAGGGGACCTTAAAAAATACATGCAGAGGTTGGGTGCTGGCTGCACAAGGCGCTTCAGAAAGAAGCTGGAGGCTCTCTGGGGCAAAGCTCACCCCAAGCAATAAGCCTGGAGAAGACAAATATAAAGGGACTGATGCAGTCTCACCCTGGTGAGGCCATCTGCAAGAATGGTGACAAGGACACGACTCCTGGAGCCAACAGACCTCTACCTGTCTGGAGTAAAAGGCAGGTGCAGGATCATCCTCTCCTGGGCTCTTGCAAACCGATTAACCAGCAATGAACCATGCAGTACCTCAGTTTCAATGTGAATGACCAAACCCAGATTTTTAAAAACTTTGCCATATGGAGAATAAGCTCCTGCTGCCTGGCTTGTGTCCAACAGGTGCCTCAAGGGGAGGGAACTGGAGGCAATATTTCAGTAGGAAGTTTTCAGCTAACCATTTACTCCCAAAGTTACGCAGTTTCAGAGCAGCTGAAAGTCTTTGTCAATGTAGGTGGACCCCTCACAATAGTTTGCAATGTTATGAAAAATGGCTGGCACTCCAAGGTATCAAAATGAGTATTTTTATATGATAAACATTCCACTGCACAAATAATTTTCAGTAACTATTAACAAAAGGCAATAGTTAAGAGGACTAGATGTAGAAAATATAGATGTGGAGAGAATGTGTATAAATTTTTATTTTTAAATTATTTTTTTTTTATTTTGAGCTTCTGGCATTTCATTGTGACCATGTCACAATGAAGTGAACCTCCTGTTCACTTGGTACTACGTCTAAAGGAGTGACTTTGTTTTAATTCTTGGTTCCTCATTCAGCCTCTAAAATACTTGCATATTAACTGGAGAAAATGTCTGTCCAACCATTTAAGTGTCTCCCTACCAAGGTTGTAAGACACCTTCTCCCTGAATACCACACAGCCCAGAAGTTCCCAGCCATGTGAAGCTATGGGGAGCCTGAGCCCTCCCTGGCAAGCCAGAAATGCTCCAGCCCCACCACCTCAGTCTTGTTCCAAAAGGCATAGCTCAACCTGACTTGTTTTGATCTAGATTTCTTTAGCTTCAGTGAAATAAGAATAAAAATAATCATCATCACTAAAAGAGAGCCCAAACATTTTTATTTTTGTTTCAATTACCAAACTGAATAAAAAAAACCCCCTTTCCCTGCTCAGCCTCAGTGATGATCATTATGAACTGGAAAACATTGGTGCTGATTTCCAGATCATTGTGCTTCTTGAGTTGACAAGTATTTTAACTCCTAAAAAGCTGCCTATGGTATTCGGGAAAAGCCAAGTCAGAAGAACTGTATACTAACTTTATTCAGCTGAAACATATTCAGGCAATACTCAGACTCCTACTGACATGTGTCAGGTAACATAGATCTTAAGTGAATCCCCTGGCTAGTCCAAGTCAGCCCTAATTAGAGGGTCTGGGGACACAAAACATGCTGTGTAACAGCGATGATGCCTCTCAACCCAGTCACTTTTACTGAAACATATCCTGGGGAAGGAACAAAACCCAAAACAAAGGTCTTCGTATTAAATTAAGTGAAATGTAGCAATGAGTAGGTCAAAAGGAAAAGACTCATTAAAAATAGTCCCTCTTGCATTCAATAATCAGTTTCACATGTAAAGCTATTTGCAAGAGACTGTGTGGAATTCATTAAACACTTAAAATGTGCAGGGGGTAACTGAAACTGTATCCTTCACAATGCAGAGTGCATCTTATTACAGATGTTTCCTTCCTGACCTTAAGATCTACCTCAAAATGGACATGAAATTCGATGTTATTAAACTCCCCGTGCAAAGGCAGCTTGCAGGTCCACACAGGGTAGGGTTAGCTTGGACACCGTGTGGGGAGGGAGACCACAGGGCCATGCACTCCCCCACTATCATACAGAAATGCAGGAGAACTTTTCCTCCAGAGGGAGTCTTGCAGGTCAGGAAAAGCAGCACAGGCAGCCACCACTCTCTTTCATTTCTGGCAGAGGTGTCAGTGCAGAAGTAATTCTGCTTGTTCTTGACTCTTCAAGCCTGTTCTAAGACAACCTTCAATGACTTATTTTCTAAGGAAGCATCCTCATATTTGCACTTTTTAACAGGAAAATGAGAAATTAATGCAAAATAGGATACTTCAACTACTAGAGAATCCATTTATTTCATGTCCGTTTTGTCTCACAAAAGGAGTATCAGCCCACACTTGTGTAGGGCAGAAAACAACCACTTCACTCCAGTCTGCTTTGGTCCACGTTACAAATCCTGGTTTCAAACGTATGAAAAGAAAACTTCACGCTATTTCAATTCAAACATGCTACTCTGATGTCACTTGAGGATGCAGGGAAACCCATTGAGAAAGTGGGGTCTCCACCAGGGAGGAAGCCACCAGAGGTTCATTGCAAAGGTGTAGCAGCAGCTATAGCACGGGACACCCAAGCAATGCACAGGTCCCAGTGGCAGCATGACTGAGACAACTGGAGTTAAGGAAAAAACCACACACAGTGTATTTTTACCAGTCCCTTCCTACCTCAGCTGACCCCCACTCACATAGAAGTGAGGTTAACAGTAATACTTTGTGAGATGTTGTTTCTCCATGTGCAGCTTATCTGGATCCTACGTCAACTTGCTGTTTGATGTAGGGCTGCAGAGATGCCACAGACAGGCTGCCATGGAAACATTTGTTTTCATTCACTGGTGGCCTGCATGATAAGAAAGTCTGAGTGGTACAGGAATGATGAAAGGGTATAAATTACCAATGGCCTCAGACAGCTGAGCCTTTCAAAATGAAATCTAATTATTTTACCATTTATTTAGACAGATTATGTTACAGCTTTCTGACCTCACGTTGTGAGTGACAGCATGTATATATTTAGAGCAGAAACAAAGACAAATTCCAACTTATTTTCAGAAGACATTAAATTAGGCTATGTGTAACGGAGAGCATGACAGCTTGTTCCGCTTGCATCTTTTAATTGAAATGCAGTGGTCTAGATAACAGAAAATTGAGATGGGGCAAAGATGGACAAGAAGGGAAATAAATCCTAAAAAAACCATAATTGTACTACAGCATTTGAAAACTTCTACTTTAGGCTGGAGAAAACCAAAAATAAGTTATTTTTGCTTGTTTTCTTGAATCTTAGGAAAAACTTGAACTAATGTGTTCATTGTCTTTTTTAAGGTTATCTGAAATTAATTTAAACATCTGAAATTAAGTCTTGGATCTTGCTTTCTTCTTAGCTCTTCAAACCAACAAATGCAAAGAAAAGGTCTAGCTTGCTTAAAAGAGAAGTCTTCAGCTACCATTTTAAAGTGCAGTTTTGGACACAGCTCTGGCCTTGGACACTTTGACAATCAACATTTCTGAGCCTGATGCTGGCTAGAAGAACACAATGAAAAACCCAAGGAGAACCACTGCCAGCAGGGGTGGACATCTAGGTGGAAACCACCACCCTGTGTCCCCCTGAATGGACTGCATTGACTCCTGTGATCTCATGAAGCCTCCAGGTTCCTCATGACATGGGAGAAACACGCAGCTGCCCTGAGGCTGTTTCTCTTGGCAGAGTACCAGGGACAATGCCAGTGTTCAAACACCTCTTCTCCAAAAGCCAACAGCTTTCCCTGGGGAGGGGAAGCACCATTAGGTGGCCATCCCACCTCAAGAGGGAAACCACCCTCTGAAATAAGGCTGCCACTACCACCTGCAGGCTTCTGGACAAGAGCAGCTTTGGGGGCACAGATGATAACACTGGTGGTCTATGGTTTTGGAAGAGGATGAATGAACAGGTTGGGTTACCTCCTTAACCAGGTTTTGGCTTGTAATGTCTTAATGCATGAAAGACTTTCTGGGTCAGGACAGATAGAGCTCACAGGCAGCAACACTGCAGGGCCTCAAGGGAAAGCTTTTACCTGGCATTTGCTTAAGATCCTTTCACAGAACAGAGACTACATTAGATGACCCTCTGTTAACCTCAGCTTTGAAGTTAGCTCCACTACACTTTCCCTCATACATCTCATACAACACGAAAAACCTCCATTGTCACAAATGCAAAGCACTGAATGTAAGAGAGACTGAAAGATTTAGCAGCAGACAGTGAAGATGGTCAGCACTAAATATGGAATAAGACAGAGGGGCTTCTGAAGCAAAGGACAGCAAGGGCATAATGGATTAGCCAAACTTGCCTCAGAAGTGTCTCAGTCTGTGAGTACGTGCCACAATGGCTGCCAGGTCATTAGTGGGATGAACACATAATTGATAAGATGCAGGTTGCGCTCTACTGGAGAGCAATAAGCTCCTTTAAATTACATTAATATTTAACATATATAAAAAGCATTTGTCATTTGCAAAGCACTTTATAGAGTAACTGATGGATTCTATAATGATCCCAAACTCCCAGACTAGGGAATGCAATTCTGGAGAGATAAATACCTGGCTGGCATCCAAATCAAGATTCACTGACAGAGCTATTATTCTAGCTCAAAATTAGGTTTCTAAGTTTCTGATCCTTGTATATTACATTGCTTTGTATCCTTCAGTAGGTGGATGCATGATACACACAGAGCTGAAAGACAGGAGCTGACAACACAGGATGACATTTCTGACTCACATCTAACAACTGTCACATCCCTACCCTGGGTCACTGTCCACTCTGAAAAAGGCAGTTACGTGGGTTGGACACAAGGAATGAAATTATTAAATATCTGATTGCCATGTTGTCCATCACTCTCCCTTCTCTTTTAAAGAATTAATCTTGGGGAATTTACTGACCACCATAATTTGCTGGGTGCCTCAGTATACTTTATATTTTATATATATTTAAAAGAAGTGAGATTATCTCACTTACTTACAGCATAGTGTTAATAACACCAAGGTGGTGGGTTCAATCCCTGTATTGGCCATTCACTTAAGAGATGGACTTAATGATACTTTTGGGTCCCTTCCAACTCAGAATATTTGGTGATTCTGCAAAAATGGCATGGCTTTGTGTGCTGCTGACAGAGAAGAATACGTATGTATGTATGTATGTATGTATGTCTGTTTGTGCATATATATATATATATATATGTATGTATGTATGTATGTATATTTTCCTCCATTTAAATTGATACAGTGAGTTCACTTGAAGGTGATCCCTAAAATGACAGCATTTCTCTGAAGTATGAAAGATTGTTTCTCATGCTGCTGCGTTGAGTTTCTGTGTTACTGACACAGAACTTTATTATCCAAAATTTCTGTAGAACTTCCTCCTGCACGATTTCCTGAGATGTCTCCTGAGACAGATCCTCAGTTTCCCCACCCTACAACCTCCCATTTTGAATACCCTTTTACTCCTCTGGAGAAAAAGCACAGTGAAAGTCACATCATTTGTCTTGACTGGACTCAGCATTCTTTTGCTGTAGCTAAACCTTATGCACATAGAAATTCCTTGGGATCTACCAAGGGCTCCCATGGGCTGGAGTGGGCTGTGCTAGAGAGGTACTAGCAGTTGTATCATCAAGACATACAACATACTGATAATTCCACCTAGGAAGGATGCAAAGTCTGAATCCCACTGTTTAGATATGTAAATTTATGTACCACTCCAGCTGCATTTGTTCCCTGAAATATTTGTTCCTCCTAACGAACTATGTTTCAATGCACCCCATGGTCTGCTCATCATCATAGCCTTACAGCTGTGTCATTTGAAAATTCATCCTTTTAGGAGCTCTATTCTCATCAATATTATATTCTGCCAGGGAAGCCTGATCATCTTAGGAGCAGATAAAATGATTACTGATGACAGTCAATACAACTTGAAAATATTTCAGCAATGTAAGTAGAAAAAATGCATACAAAACTTATATTGGACATTATTCAAGAGCTTTTCAGAACTTGCAAAGCAGAGAAATCTGACAAGCAATAAAACATGATGGCTTCCATATGCCAGCATTTTGACACTTCAAGAGAACTCAAGTTTAGTGAAAGAGTGAAACTTCCTATAAAAAGTATTATTCACAGCATTTTTTTGCATAAGGGGAAATCTAACATAACAAATCTCCCTTTCTGCTCCATCTTAGATTCCGATAAAGCTCAGCCTGTTAGACAAGATTTCCATAGAAATCTTATTTGGTAAGATTTGCTTGATTGTATTCCAAAAAGTGACTCACATTTTACAAGCGAGTGGCAAAAGCTGAAATGAGTTGACTCTTTCCATCAAAGCCAGTATGAGTCATTCCTCCAGCTTAATGGCTCCCACACTATCCCTGCGTGACAAAACTGAGACTTCAGGTCAAGAAATGACCATTTTATAGTCACAAAGGATGTGTCCAGATAGCTAGTCCTAGACTGAAGGAAACAACATGGGACTTGGCCAGTGAAATTAAAAGATACTCAACTGCATGGATGGTTAATTTGATACAGGACTAGTAAAATACCAGCTTCTGTTTGCAGCTCACTCCTAGCAACACAACATTTGACCCAAACTGTAATGCCAGGGTTAAATAAAAATCAATAAGCTTTTTCCTCACCTGCCACTCTCCAAAGCACTTAAAATGGGAGCAGTTGAAGGACAAATGGACTGAGTGCCACATGGTTGTAAAGATGCCATGATTTGACTGCCAGTCAGGTACTCCTTTTCTCCTTCTCCATGGTCCTGTGTGTTTCCCTTTCAAGCCTGCAGACTATTTCATCTCTGCTTTTATACTCTCCTGTTCTCCCCAGGTGGCTCTTCTTCGTGGCATCGCACAGTTAGCCAAAGGATGGTTGGCTTAGCCAGGCTCTCCAACACACATCCTTCCTCTGCAGCCACTGCTCAGTCAGATTCAGCCTTGTTTTGTGTGCATCATCTTCTGACCTAAAACTGGACAGGCTGGTCCACTGCCCAAAAAAGCACCTTGATGACAATGACTGAATGGAGGAAGGCTCCACTCTGAGATGCTGAATTTTCTCATGCTTACTCTTGAGATGCTAAATGTGCTCACTTTTTTGCTTTTCTGGGACCCTTCTGAGTTGAAGGCATCCTCTTGGCATGGGTCTGCCCACAGGCACAGACTGTCTTTTAAGTGATAGCACAGCAAAGACCATCCCTCCCAAAAGTAGGCTCCTCTCAGAGTCCCAGCAGGGAGGGCAAGCTTCCTCACAGAAAAGTCACAGCATCTTTCTGCTAGTAACATTCAGCCACAGTTATGATTCACAGACATCATGGAAAAGCACACAAAACTCTCCTTTCTTACTGCTGCTTGTGCCTGACATTTCCCCCGCTTGCCCAGGGTGTCTCTCAAGCACGCACTGATCTCACAATAGTCAGAATTACTGTATGGGCAATGACTCAATGGAAGTCTCAACTCAGTAAAGTACCAAGGAAAAGAAAAGCCCAGTGAGATCTTTGTTTATGGGCTTTGCTGCCCATACTTTGTTTTCTGCATTCTGCTGTGGCATGTGCCAGCAGAAAATGAATCCAGAGTCTCTGGCTGTTTCAGCGAGTGCTGAGAATGCCTCACCTAGCTCAAACCTGTGCACCACCTTCAACAACCTCCAGAGAAAACAATGAAAGTATCTCTGTGCTTGGCACCGGTGAAATATCAGGCCATTTAACCTTTTTCTTAAATTAGAAAGAAATTTTTCACCATTTGCCTCCTGACAGGATGAAAAAAAGATGACAAAAGCCCATTTACCTCTACTTCACACGCATATTCTGATCCATCCAGGAGCGTCACTTTGCATTGCATATTTTTCGGTTTCTTGACGATCTTTAGAGGAGACTTGGAAAGTTTGCTAGATGAAGATTTTTGGGAGAGCTTGTCGTCCTCTAGCTGCTGATATTCCAGCTGTTTTGCACTTGCAGCAGCAAACTCCTGTTCTTTCTCTGTGGCCTATAAAGAGAAAGAAAGATATATTTTGGAGTAAGATAAACAAATCATGCCCTGCAGTTCACTGCACATGCTGCACCCGAGCATTTAAGTGAGCCTTTTTTGGGGCTTGGACAAGAAAGTCTCTGATGCAGGACAGAGTCTTTACTGAAAAGATTTCCCATATTCCTCCCAGCCCTCCCTTCTCCCTCCAAAATGTACAAAATACCCATGAAGGAGGGCCATTCATGAAAGTATTTTAAGGCTTTTACTTTTTCCATAGGTACAAAATCCCACTTGGACTTCCTGTACTTGTTTTTTGGCGTTTTGGAAATACTGAGTAATCAGTAAATGTTGTTGATGAACAGATACTCCTACAGTTTCTTGGTATTACTTTGAAGTCCCGTACCTGTTATTTCATACGACGTTTCCATGGTGTCATACAGAACAGAAGAACACCATCAGGTTTGCACCAATTTTGCTGTCAGTGAGAAAACAGTTCCTGAATGAGGGCACAGATCCCCCCTGAACACTGTGAATTCGTATGGGGATGTTGACATCCCTGGGAGAGTGAAAGGCTCCCGAAGCACCCAAGCAAAGGGTTAAAAAACATGACAGAAGTGAGGGGCTAAACAACTTTAATGTGCAGCCAGCTGGCTAAATGGACAGGATGAGGGGGTGAATTTTGCTCTCTGCTGATGCCCAGTAAGTTCCTCAAGCTGGAGAAAAGTAGGTGCTATTTGAAAGATAAATATATGGCAGGGAAGAGAGGCAAGAAGTAAACAACCATGGTGGCTTTTGCTCGGGTTTATCTGAGAGTCGGGCCATTTGAAGTGACCGTGATGCAGCACAGCCCACAGTCCTCTCCACAGCACTAGATGAAAGCCAGAACAGCTCTACAGCATTTCACCCTCCCTAGCAACAGCACTGTGCTGCAGTCATTACCCTTCTCATCAGTTATAGCCCTCCCAGACCACAAACAAAACCTCAACAGGAGTGCAGTAATACCTCAGTTAAAGCTTAAGTCAAATAAAAACATCTTTCCGTTATCTCACTAGAAGGCAAAAAAACCCCAAACCCTAACCTGCTCTGGCTCTGAATTATTTTAATGTAATAAGCAACAAGCATTGGTGGAAATGTATTGTAAATTAATCCTCCAAGTCTGTTTCCATTCATTGTATGTAATAAACCTTCATGAGAATGGAGCAAATCCATCCAAAGGCTTTAAGCTGCTTTGAGACCAGAACAATGTTGCATCATATAACCTGAAACAACAGTGCATTTCTAAATCACAGGGTACTGTCCCTGAGTGATTTCATAAAAACAAGCTTTAAGTTTCCCCTCTACCTTCCAGTCAATGGGGGGAAGGACAATTTGGAGCTGGCTGTGATACCAACAATGTCAGCTCCCACCAAAGACCCAGGAAATTACAAAGAGGTGAGGCAAGATCCCACAGCCCTCCTTTTCCCGCAAGAGAGAGGACATAGCAATGGGCTCCTGGGCTTCCCTGGATGGGGAAACCAGAAGAAAGTCAGGCTTGAAAGATAAAAAAGCATGAGTTATCCTCAAAATCTATTGCATCCCCTGAGCCATGAATGTTCTTCCTCAGGAGCAGCACAGCACCAGCCATCTCTTCCCCTATCTAGCTCCAGCACAAGAGGAATTACTTCTTCCAGCAGCTGGACATCAGCTCTGTGCCTGGATGTCAAGGTCCTCTCATACCTTGGAACCTGGCGGGAGATGAAGGCACGGTCTGTGTAAGTGGATCAGCTCTTTGCTGAGCATTTAACACTCACAGCAGCTGTGATGAAGAGGGAGAGTCCCCTGGGCTCACAGCAAGGCTTAAGGCCAGCTACCCTTCTACCACATCCACAGCCAGCTGGCAAGTGGTCCAGCCTTGTGCAGTGAGAAATAAACAACACACAAGGTGCCTCCTGCTCGGGCCCCTGTGCAGCGCTGCACTGCTGCTCATGGGCAGAGGGGCTCTGATGATTTCTGTATGCTTTGTCAAAAGAAATCTGCCAGGAAAGGTGCACACACATATATGTGGCTAAAAAAATTAATTCCAGTGATGGGGAAAAAATGCATTGTCTTACTCAGTGGCTCATTACATTTCTCATGTGACAGTTAGCACTCTGCTGCAACAAAAACCAACCAACAAAATAGCCCAGCATGGAACTAGTTTCTTTCAAGAAAACAGAAAAGGAGCTTCAGAAAAAAATCCACAGCAAGGACACCCATCATCCCTTTAGACCTTAGAACCATACTCAGCCTGTGAATTTCTGTGAATCCCAATGGACTAGTCATTATTTTCCTTCATAAAGACAGTCAGTATCTCAAGACTACAGCAGAGTTTTGCTTATTTATAAATATTAAAAAATATTACTGAGGTTATTTTGTTTGTTAAGTTTCCAATCTACATTAAGATCAGGGGAATGTGTCTAGGTTAAAATCATACAAAAGGTTTTCCTCTCATTTGTCTGGAGAACAAGACATGCCAAGAACTATTAAAGAAGATTCCCCCAAACTATGCTGACGTGTTCAGGCATTGAGGTACTTTCAGACTGTATTAAGTCTCTTCTTTCTAAAGAAACCTGACATCCTGGAATCTAGAATAAAAAAATGGCCAGTGAAAGACCCATGTACACAGTGAATTATTTTGTACTCTGCAAGCATAGCTTCACTTTCTCCTAAATTCTTCTCCAAAACATTTCTACAGTGTATTTTTGTAGATTCTGTGCCCTGTTTTCCCAGCATTCTTTAAGTATTGTGGACTAAATTCTAATGCAGCAGAAGTTGCTTCAGGGTTTGCATTTTTTGAGTGTATCTCTCTCATGTATGACACAGTATGTTCAGCTCCTAAAGCTGGATGCTCTCTCAAAGGATGCCTCTGGAATCATGGGATTCAGCTGAATGATCTTAGATGCTTTGCACCTTCTCACTGGGGTATAAAGTGATATTGACACATTTGCAAGACACATTAATCCCATCTACTTATGACAGTTGCCCAGAAATATTGGTGCCCAGCCTTGTGTGATGCCACCTTCTCTTTTACAAAGAGACAGGAAGGCAGGCAGAAAGTGAGGTTGCATTATTACACTTGGTAGGAAGGACTAATTTCTCTAATACCTGCTAATCTCAACATGAAAAGGTTATTCACCTACATAAAAATGTTGGGGTGTTTTATGTGCATAGGATGACAAAGAAAAGT
This sequence comes from Chaetops frenatus, assembly GCA_013400775.1. Lineage (NCBI taxonomy): Eukaryota > Metazoa > Chordata > Aves > Passeriformes > Picathartidae > Chaetops > Chaetops frenatus. Next base: position 339,801 of record VZTR01016027.1, on the reverse strand, counting down.
TACCATCATGGATTGGTAACATAAATCTTCCTTCCCAAGGTTCTCTCATGCAAGCAAGAGCAAAAATCCACTTCCTCATTGGAATTATGGACAGCAAGAGAGAGAACAAGCTCCTTCAGTTTTTGGCTTTTTATTGACACCATTGCAAACAGCTTTATCTCTTACTGCTGCATTTACGTTTTCCTCTCCTGAGATACAGACACTTAAGCCACTATGAAAAACACTGGACCTATCAGTGCAGTTGGATTTGGCAGTCTGCTTACAGCATGAACGTTTGGATCCAGTCTGGTAATCTCAGCAGGAAGGTTTCACATATCCCTCTCACTAACCCAGTTCTTCTATCTTGCCTTCTACAGAAACCAGCTCACTGGTGAGCTTTGGGAAAGAAAGGGATCAGGCAGCACATGAGAGCACCTCATACCTCTAAACACACATGGACAGGCTTGGCATCTAAATTGGGGTATTTTTGTGTGTGGTTATTTTTGGGTTATTTTGTAGTTTGGGGTTTTTGTTGTTTGTTTGTTTTACATTTTTAACATGAAAAAAAACTTGAAGTGGAAAGATTACTGAAGATGTTTGGAAAAACACCTACATAAATAATAATACTTATGCCTAAGACTGATAGAATTACCTTTTAATCAATGATTACTTTATTCAACACCTTTCTCTTTTGGTCAAGCAGCCCTGTTTCCTTTCCACAAACTAATTGCAGGAGACTTCTGATCTATTTGAGAGATCAAAATTGTTTCACCAGCACTGTCTACCCCAACCAGGTAAAACAAGAGGAACCCACTTCAAATGGCCAGAATTTTTAAAAGCATGGAGGAGAGGAGGAGCTAGACTGGCTCATTCTACTCTCCAAAGGTAAATGTGATCAGATGAGGGTCATAACCTTACGGAGCTAAGGGAAGTGATTTGCAGGTACCTCATTAATTGTCTGTCATTTATCCATGAAGAAAAATTCCTGTTAATCCTATTGACTGGAAATTATTAACGGAAAGAAGAAAGCAGGTTCCGCAAATTTAATAAGTGCAACAATGAACTAAATGGAAAAGCACGCAATAGCTCTTCTGAAACCTATTACATGAATAGCTCAAGTAATTATAATGCAGTCATTTCAGAACCACAGGAAACTTAAGGGACCACAGATTCTTCATGGCTCACACATCAGACAAGCAAGCATGAAATCAGCGTTCAGCAGGTGTCAAAAGAAATGAACTCTGAAAACATTTTCAGCTTCATAAAAACTGACACTGTTTGCTATCTAATGCAAACACAAGGTCAAAGATGTGTCCTGCTTAGTTAATGAGACTGCCCTCCTATTTAAACACTAGGGGCAGAAATACCTGCCATGAATTCACAAACGTTATGCGTGAGAACTATTTTTCTTCTAACACGGAAGACCAACCATCCCCGATTTAAAGCAACCCACCCAACAGCCTTCCATGCATATCTGAACAGGCATTTGCTCTCCTGAGGTGCCAGGCTGGTTATTTCCCAGGAGCAGTAAGTAGGTGGGTGCACAGCCAGCTGCCTGCAGCGAGCATGTGTGTGTGTTCACAGGCTGCCTTACCTGCTCCTTTCTGACCGGCGTGCTGTGCGCTGCCACAGCCGAGAACTGCTCGAGCGCCGTCTGATGCTCCTCACTCGCCTGCTGCTCCTGCTGCTGTGGCTGCTGCTGCTGCTGCTGCTCCTGGGGCTGGGTCTCTGCCGCCCCTTCCTGTGCAGGGCTCTCCTCCTGATCCTGCTCTTTATCCTTGGACTCGGAGTCTGATCCCGATTCTGTAGTCATGGTTGGTTATTCTGCAAAACAGGGTGAGCAGACCTACTGAGTGCAACCTCATAGCTGTGAATTTGTAAGCTAGGCATACAAAATGAAGAAAAGTCAGAAAGTTTCAGTCTTAATATCCTCAGCCTTTAAAACTTAAGTGCCTATCACACTGGCCCAACCAGGATCCCTAGGAAAGGTTCTCTGGTGCAAAAAATCAGGTCTGAATGCATCCATACTCTAGGGAAGAAACCTGATGCCGAAAAATCTTATTCCACATAGTAATTCACAGATATTTTAGGACTTATGTTCAAGTTAAATACAAAATACATAGTTCATAATTCATAACAGGAGATTAACGCATTGGGCCTTAAATCTAAAAAAATCCAGTGGAGTCTGGGTTTCTAAACTATGTGGAAACTTGAAACATTAAATCTTTTGTTCTTTACATTGAAGTCAACGGGACTTGAGCTCCTCAGCATCAGCATCTCCTTCTGGAAATGTACTCAAATACTTTTGATGCTTCCCAGCAATATGTTAGTAGTTGAACTAGATGACCTTAGAGGTCTTTTCCAACCTAAAAGATTCTATGATTCTGTACATAACAGAAACATCTGAAATGGGTCCACCAACAACAGTGCAAACATACAATTGCCCTTAAACCCAGTTCTGTCCCTCCCACTTGAATTCATCTACACTTCTGTCATTTCTTTCTAAGTGCTAGAGCATCCAAAAGAAAACATAAAGACTTCCATTTAGTCATTCTAAGTGCTAGATTTAAAATGAAGGGAACACAACTTTCCTTGAATGTTAAAGGGCTATGTACTTGGTCCAGTACTAAATCAAAATGAAAATATTTAGCAATATTCATTAAAGATTTTAACTACTTCAATTAAATAGCTTTGTTGCAAATGTGTGTTTGGCATCCAATTCCCAAACTAAATAAAAGCAAACCCCAACTTTAAAACAATTACTGTGATTTTGTATCAAAACAAGGACCTGAAAAAGCAGAGTCTGTGTCAGTTCAGCAAAGGGAGTGTGATTTTATGTTTGTTACTTATATGTTCTCAGACCTCACAAACTTATTCTTGAATAGTTTGCTACTAAGCAACTTGAAGGCAAACCGGTATGCTGCAATCTATTTCTGTTAGTCATCAGGACATGATTTCTTTAACCTGATAACCATGGCTACTGTGTAATTATAGGTGGTTCCACAAAACATACATCTGCTAGGAAATCACTATGAACTCCTAGAATACACTACAATGTTTACTAGTAGAAGCAAGTTTATTATAGAACATAAGTACAAATCTTTCTTTCTTTTCACTTAAAAGTCTGATAAGCTAAATTGCTAGACAGAAACTGTTATAAATTAGGCCAATTACTATTTTCAAACTCACTTGTATATTCTGCACTTTCAAGGCTAAGCTCTCCAGTGAATACATGTCTCTGCAGAGCAAAGCAAGTCACAGCATTCAGCCTGTGCTCAGCTCCTGCACTGTGTGTAAGGACGGGGGTGCATGTTCCCACCCCCTGCCAGCCAAAACAGCACAAGGGAGAAGCAGAACTAGAAAGCACATGTGACAGATTTATGCTTCAGGCCCCATTTTCAAGGTACTAACATGTGACACGCTTGTTTAGAAACACATAGTAAATTTCTACCCTCAAACTGGCACAACTGTATTAAAAAAAGTACCTTTTGAAATGTGTTGTTTAACAAATTGTCTTTAGCGTCCACAAAAAAAGCAATAATTAACTTGGGTCTTAAAATGTGACAGTCAGAAATGCACTCATTTAATCAAACCTCAACTGTCCATATCTGAGATGGCCACTTTAAATGCAGAGAAGAAAAACAGACGTTTGAGACAGGGATTCATCTGACCTATTTTAAATTCCTGCTCTAAGCTGAGATAAATCACATACTAGAGTGACTTCAACTCGCTATGAAGGAAGCCTAAACAAGTTCCTCCAATTTAGATCACACAAACCCATCCTCCATGTTCAATTCTCTTAAGCCATTCTTTTTTGTATGCTTTAAACGTTAAATTGAACAACAGTGTTAATCTCTCAGAGTTTTGCTTTATCCATCTGTCAAATCAACATGGAATAGACTATTCCTTATCTGACACTCATTATATTTGCCTTGCTTTAAAAGCACCCAGGTCTCCACAAATGTCTCAAGTTTCCCCACCCCCACTCTGTTTTGTACAAGTGTTTGAGGACATTCAATGAAATGCAAATTAATCATATAATTATTTCAATAAACTCAAACTATGTGTTCAGTTTTCTCTTCCAGAAACTATGAATTAGGAAGTTACCAAAGCCTAACTTACAGCTACAAAAATAATGTCTCAAACAATACCAAAGAGCACCTATGACCAATACAAAGAGTAAAGCATGCAGTAAGTTGTAGTACTTTTTTCCCCTCTTGACATTACTTAGAGCAGTGTAAATAAAAAGTAACTATCATACGTGCTCTTTATTCTCTATAGGATCAGATTGCTAGGCAATACTAACCAAAAGTCTGTATTCCTTCAGCTGCCATCACCATGCCTCTGAAAGCTCATTTTTGCACCCTGTGCAGCTTCTTTCCTAATGAAAAATTGTATCCTGGCTGTTTGCAAGCATGAAAACAGCCATTTAAATTAGCCCTATAAACCACAACTTCATGTAGCATGAGATGTAAACAAGTTTTACTTTTCCTGCCAGTTATAGTTTTGAATCTCAGGGAACAACAAATGTGGTTCTTATATTCTTCTGGGACATTCCTGCACGAAGTGTAGCCTTACAATACTGAGTTACTCTCTAGGAGTAACTGGTTTTCCCTCCAGTTCCGTGAGTTCTTGCTGGCTTTAAGAGTGCTTTATTAGAAAACTCTGTGTGCTTCATCAAATCTTTCCGTGTAAGAGATCCCCTGGATACAATATTACTATCATTAGTCAGAGAGCAGATGGATTTAATTAACCCAAGGTTGACCATTTCCAAATGTCCTTATTTCCCTATGCACGCAACACATTTAATAACAAATACTGAGAACAAAATACTATTCTTCCCACACTGTTATCTTACAGGTGTAAATAGAAGCAAAGCAAACACATTGCAAATCCAATTTCTTACAAACTCCTCAGACGACAGTACGGTTAAGATTTATCTCCTTCCATCTAGTGCAGGTTGAAAATACCTAAATTACAAGCCAGAAAACAACATTCCTCTCTCAGTGCAAACCAATAAGTTGTTTTGCCTTCCTCAGCAAACAGCCGCTGATCTGCATGAACTCTGACAGCATTTCATTTGTTATAAGTAGCACAACAATCCTCCTAGAAAGAGGTAATTTCACTTATTGAGAGAAATAACAGTAATCTTAAAAAATTTACCAACATAAACATTATTCTACCTTTGTTTGCATGCAGCAAACCTGACAGAATAGCTAGTAGTGCCTAAACATTTATCAAACACGCAGCTGACTGAGAATTTCTTATTCTTATTTGATTAGTTTCTTTACTATAACTGGCTATGTACCAAAACCACGACTTCTAATGTGAATTTCAGCACAGGAAGAAAGAAATCACTCAAGTTCCTCAAACTTTTTCTCTTGCCAGCCTCTATATCCAATTCCCCTTTCCAGCAAACAGAAAACAAACCAATGGAGAGAAACTGGGAGCACTACCTTATACAAATGAGGTAATATTGTGCAAGCCAGATGTGCTCTTGGATAGCTACGCTTTGGCTTACAACTCAGTATTCAAAGATTCCAAAAGATTAGCTGAGTCCAAACTTAACACAGATGTTGCTAAGGCTGGATAGTCTGAACCAAAAGCACATTTGGCTGCAGAATGAAAATCAGAATGAAAATTAAGTCTTTTGATCAAAGGGAGGGGCAGGGGGGGAGAGGGGAAGCCCAAAGCTGGCTTATTTTAATCTACTAAATGCTTAAGTTAAAAATGTATGTACTTTCAGCAGTGTAAAATAGAAATATCAGTAAAATATTAAAATATCAATGTCCTAGTGCTGCTGATAACAGGTAAGGGAATACAGATAATAATATACTGTCAAAGTATTAAAACACAACTTCAAAAGATCAACATAGCATTTTTTCATATTTTTTATTAGAAAAATCACTGAAAATAAATATTTTCCTACCTTCAGACTGCACAAAGACATTACATAAGGATTACAAAACCTGCAAACCACTTGTGCAAAACTCCTACATCTTAAAACCTGACACCACAACTAGACCTTCTTTCCTTCAGCTACCAACCGATTGCATCTTGGGAGATTCCCATTTACATTACCAATTACTTGTCATAGACTTAGAGCACACAATTTCTTTTTCTCCATAAGGGAAACAAAACCATGTTATCCTCTGTGTCACCTGGTCCCCTGCAGCAAGTGACAGTCCCAATCAACTGTATAAATTCATACATTCAGAAACTTACTTGACACTCTACCTCTCGTTTTCAGAGCACAGACCTTCTGGGTTGCATCCACAGAGCAACAAAATTCACAGCTAATTGACAGCAGAGCCCACAGTTTAATTAATACTGCAGTCATTAATAAATCTTTATTTATATATAAATACATGCTAGTGAAAATATCTGCTATATTAAGCAAACAGAAGTCACATTAGACAAGAAATTGCAAATTAATTCTGAATAAATTGTGATGTAATGAGAAAACAAAATTGAACGAAGTATAATTAAATGAACTATACATAGCCACTAACTATTTCCTGTAATGCACGGATAAATGATTTACATTTAAATGCTTCTTTGATCTAATTAATTCTCTTTGTGGAAAGTTCTCCTTTAATTACAGTAATTCTTGAAGATTGTTATAAATCTTTGCAAAGGTCCAAATTTGGAAATTATGTAACAAAATAATGATTCCATACTTCAAAAATAATTTTCTGCATAATGAGAGACATATTTATCCAATAATGATGAGATGCTGATGAGAAGAGCATATGGAGAACAATATTGCTGCAGTGAGCAGTGACAGCAATGCCAATATATATTTCAAAAAAAGAATACATACCAGAACGCCAACTTTTAAGCTTGAAATATAAACTGCTTTCATCAAATGGCCTGAACCTCAGCTCACTTCATTCCAGTTGGGTTCCTTTTTAGGAAAACAATCATTTTCTGTTGATCCTCCTTAATGTGGATGAGTTTTACCCTGACAAGCAGGAGGCACCCAAGCTACAAACACCTGACACAGAGTCATCAAAAGTTAAAACCAGCTCTTTCTTGACCCATCACCAGTCCCAGCAGCAACAGGAAGCCTTGCAGAGGAGGCACCTCCCTGGCATTACAGGTACTTCAGTGGACATCAGCAAGCCAAAGCAACTGCAGAGATGTGTCCTGAATGGACATGGGTGGGAACAACCTGAAAATGGGCCACTGCAGGGAGGGCAGGGAGGTGTTAATCAGCAACAATAANACAAAAAAAAAAAAACTGATGGAGGTGTTGCAAGATATAGCTTGAGTTAAAATATTTGTTTGGCCTTCTAGGAAGGTGCATGATACAGATTTCTTTACAGTTTCCTGATGAAGATGAAAGGAAAACCACAAGCAACATCTAAGGAAGGAGTAAGATAATCTGGAGGAGATGGAGAAGGCACCTTGAAAGCACCAGACACACCTTTCAAAGGGGACAAGAAGGAGACTGCAGACGTAAGTTGCCTGTCAGAACCCAAAACTCCCTCATCCCAGGCACACATGCACCCCCTTGGCAGCACCACAACAAAATGAAAATGCAGCTGACTGTTTCTGGAGAAATTCACCTAGCAAGCCTGGGGGCAGAAACTCTCAGAAGCTTTGAAAGGACCTGGGAAGGGGAGGAATATATCAAAAAGGGATTGTAGGCCAAAGCAGAACCAGAGACAGGTGACTCGGGGACGAACATAAAAGGAAAAATGAAGACTAGGATGCAAAGTGACTTAGAATTAACCAAGAGATGTGGCAAACAATAAGAAGAGAGTATAAATACATTACTATAAATACATTAGAGGGAAAACCAGGCCTGTTACAAAACATGAGAAAGGCTGAATTCTTCAATGCCTCATTTCACAGCAGCTAGCTGGGACCAGATAACGGGGGCATATTTCATTTGACACACAGGATGTGCAAGTGCAAGTTGGAGGGAGTAAGGAAAGAACAGAGCAAACACATCAGTCAGCAGGAGCCACTGGAAATGTCCCTACAGTGCTTGGGGAACCACCATCAATCATCTTTAAACCATTAAGCACTGCTATGCAGATGCCAGAGAGGCCAGGTTAGGTCTAAAAGAAAAGAACAAACAGAGCACCCAGTCTTACAAAGGAAAGTGGGAACAGAAAAGCCAGAGTACTTCTAATACGAAGGTTACTGGAGCACACTGCTACAGGATTTCTAATCCTGTAAAAATAATGAGATTAGGAACAAAACACAACAAATGGCCAACATGAATGTATCAAAAAGTCATGTCAAACTAGAGTAATGCCTCTCGCACTCTCTCTGACAGGGCATCTGTCCCAGCTGATAAAAAGGAAGTAGAGTAGCACAGATGACAGAGCCTATCTTTAGAAAGGCTTTTAAAACAGCCCCACATGACTTTTTCATGAGTGAACTACAGAAATAGCTTATGTTATCACAAGAAAAAAAAGAAGGGGAGGGGAGCAGAAAGGTGTACAACTGATTAAAAAAAACCAAAACCTGGCCTACAAAGTTATCAGCACCATGATGACAACCTGTGAAAACTTATTGATTTTGGAAATCACAGCCATTTGAGGATCTGTAAAAGATGGGAGAGTGCCTGACCCACACTTAGTATTACACTGATGAGTTTGGGACACATCACTGGCATCCTCACCTGACTCAAAGAAGAGCAAAGCATTCTGAAAGAAAGCCACACGTGCTGAATCTGAATACTTTCCTGTAAGTGTAATGGCAGCAGGAGTAGGGACCTCAGAAGTAAAAAGTGATGAGGAAGATGTGGGTTAGGCAGCAGGAATGAAGCAGCATGAGGGTCTGACAAATTTCTGTGGGACATAATGCTGGAGCTGTTCTACCTTCTGCAGCCCCAGGGAGAGGTATATAGCATACTATACCTAAGTTTGGGATTCATATTTTTTTGAAAAATACGCATTGAAGATTGTCAAGAAGGGAGCAGGAAGAACATTAGCAGCTTTAGAAAATGTGACCAGTGGAAAAACATTTAAGGAGCTGGATTTGTTGATTCTGGGAAAGGGAATACAAAGAGGGGCTGATAAGAGCCTTGCAATACATTCAAGCTTCTTGCAGACAGAAAGTAATCAAGCATTTGCTAACAGTGGAGCAAGAACTTGATTGGCATCAAGTGGAATTTAGAGTAGACAGCATATCAACTACAATGACAGTTAAGAAGAGGTTATCTATAGCTGTGTGGAGTCATCATGGGACACTTATGTACTGATAAAAAAGCAGCAAAAAATTCTCTGTTTCCAACTTTATAAAGCATAATATATTAAAATTTTGTCTATTTTGCTACCCCTTCCACTTGGGTTGACAACCCTAAATTCACAAAATGCATATATTTGCATCTGTTTCAGAGCACCTGGATGTGCAGGGTGACATTTTTATCTCCTGTTTACCATTATTTTCTATGAGTCAATGAAATTATCTGGGTCTACTTTGCTCTCTGAGTTGGGAGATTCACACAGCAAGAAAACCCAGAATCACTGCCACTTCTGCTGCCCTACTTACACACAAGGTTTATGAAGAGTCTGACTGACCAGGTTCCCTGAAAACACCTGAGATCACCTTTTGGAGGTCATAACACCTAGAGCACCCCAAGGCTACCCTAATTTCTGAACAGGAGAAGAAAAATCAGGCCATCATAACAGGTTTTGGCTCATTTTTCCCCGTCCTGATGATCCAAGCAGCTTTCCCCAGGGGCAAACATGGATTTACCAGCAGAAGAAGGGAACTGCAGTTTCCCACTCATTTCTCCAGGCATGATTTGTCTCCAGGCATGGGGTGCAGTTGCTGCTGCACCCTTTCTTGCATCCAGAGTGAGGGCTGGCTCTGCCCCCCCTTCATGCCCCACTGCCAGGATTCATCCACCAGCTCCAAAAGCAGGATGGGTTACAGTCACTGCCCACCACTCAGGCCAGTTCCTGCAGATGGCTCCCATCTGGAAGAGCTCACATACACAAGCTGGCAAGCACACACCTCTCTGAGAGTGCTGGGTGTAACTGTAGAAATGCATAATTTAACCCAAAACTGACACTTACTTTATTCATTAAAAACCCCCAAGTGTCATCACAAAGAAAAACCCAAAGGGTCAAAGCAGAACTCCTGAGAAACACAATAAACTGCTGCTTATAACAGACTTCAGCAAACCATCCACTCATGAAAAAGCTTTAATCCACACAAATACTCCATTGCAGGAAGGTAAGGGGAACCAGAAATAATACACAAATAACTTAATAAATCTGTATAGTGAGAAACAACAGGGAATTACAGGAAGAAGGCAGATGTGAGGAGAAGGAAATGCAGAAACCCATAATGGAGAATACAGCAACATCCCACAGATGTTGGTCATGAGAGAATTGCATAGAAACACACCCAACTTCAACCCCTTTCCACATTTCACTGAAAAGATCTTGGCAAAAAACAACAGCCACAGCAAAACTGCTTGTAGTTTGATTACAACCAATTGATAAATATTTTATTCAGAAACTAAATAGGCAAGAAACAACCCTCAATGGCACAAGCAGATTTTCTGCAAACAAGTGACTTTGATTACTTGGGTTACATTTGCATGAGGTTTTGACCTTTCTAAATTGCTCTGGAGCCAAATGTTCATATGGGACTCCCTGTGCACCATTCACTATTTAAAAGTTGTATTTAATGTCACAGAAGCTGAGTGTGCTCCAGGCATCACATCATTATAGGTCATATTCTCTTATATTGAGCAGAAAATAGAACCAATTCAAACTTAAAAAAAAAAAAAAAAAAAAAAAAAGAGTTGCATGGGTTGCTGACACATGGCAGGTGTGCTACATTATCACACTACCCTCAGGCCAAAATACTGTAACACCTGTGAACAATATTTTTTGTTTCATGCAGTACCTAAATAGACTGTACTCCAGTGCTCCCAAGCCGGTGACCTGCCTAACCTCACAGAAACAAGAGAATCAGACAGACAAGGTACAAATCAGAGCATCAAGCCCTTCTCCTCCAAGGGCTTCTGACTCCCTCTGACCAGACATTTATCATTCCAGCTCAAGTGATGGAAGAGCCTATGAATTAAAAGAAAATTTGAACTGTAATTTTAAATATCAACTCAACTTTTCTGATTTTTCTTATTAATTAGACTCCAGCAACAAAACCACTTGTTTTTTGCTTTATTTTATTGAATAGTGCTTGAAAAAGTCAGAAAGGACTGCTGACTGATAAATTAAACCCTCTCTAGCTTATTACTGGCAAAAGTGATGTAGCAGTATAATTTTTTTGTTTGGGGTTTTGTTTTTTTCTTTCAGTAACTGGCTATATTTCCCCCATTTTTATGGTTTGGAGGGAACTCACTGTTACGTTTTTGTAGCATTTTTCAATCCAATGTGGTTCAGAGATGAAGGAAATGAAGACAGACATTTTGCAGCCAGTTGCCTGATGCCTCTTTCAGCTGGCCACAGCCATTTCCAGTGCCCACCACTGCTCCTTCCCAGCAAGACACAAATCAGCACTGCAGCTGCAGGCTCTGCTCCCAGCTCCCAGCCCTGGCACAGGCTCACAGGCACTGCTGCCCTGCAGCATGCTCAGCTTCAGCAGGTTTTCCATAAACCTCCCCAGAACTGAGCATTCTAAAAGCAATTTTTTTTAAGGGGGTCATGAATCACTTCTTCTCAGGGGCAGACGTCTGACCTGGGTCATGCAAGGCAGAGTGCTTGAGCAATGGCTTCCCCCACAACATCCCAGAGCAGTGCTGGTTCTCCATCACTACAAGCTCCAGGTGTTCCTCGATGCTGGATTAAAATAATTGAGAAAACTTCAAAAATTCAGGAAGGAAGGAAGAAGTCACAGGCAGTGAAAAAAACTCAAAGCAACTACCCTGAATTTGTGCTGGGTCCTCGTTAAATAAAGGCAGCTCACTGTGAGGAGAGCCATCATGCTGAGGTCTGGGGACAAAAGTGCTCCTACTTCATCTTCCTCTTTTCCTTTTGTTCTTTCCTATACTAACACTAATTTTACATCCTGTTCTTCAACTTACAGAAGGGTCTGCTTCTGTAAGATTACTTGATGGTGAGGCATCACAGTGTTTTTAGTCATAATAGCTTTTGTTTTTCTGAAATGGATTATTAATTTAATACTTAGATTTTAATCTCCTGGACATTTATGTCAGTTTTGAATATAAAACCCATCCTGCAATATCAAGTAATAGACTTTCCAGTTTGGAGCACTGCATCAGGAAACCACTGGCTTCCCAAACAAATTAAAATCTTTTGAGCCTAAACAACTAAACCCATGGCATCAGACAGCTAGGTTTTTATACCAAAACTCTTCTGAGATATCCACTCCTCAGAGCCTTAATTACCTGCTACAGATTACAAAGATACTGTTCAATTGGCAGCTAGCCTGTGACACGTGTGGTACAGGTAACACTGTTACTGCAAAAACATTCTCCCAGCATCGTCTGAAAATGCAGTTCAACATTTCCCCCCAAAAAAACTCAAATGCCCATACCAGCAGTCAGCCCTAATGTCTCATAGACACCAGCTGTAAAATCATGTGTTGGATGCAAACCGAGATCTGAGGATGGTCTAGCAGCAGGGACAAACTGATCAGAGTGGAAACATATGAACAACAAGTATATTTATTGGTGGGTACAGGCATCTGTAGAGTGATCTCACTAAAAATCAGCCAGGAAGTGGGATTCTCTTCCAGAGTCAGTTACACTTTGATTACATGTTTTAGAACCATTTTAGTTACACGTTGCCAAAGCACAGGAAGCTCGTTCACACCTCCCAATGCATATTAGCTAAGTCCTGAGGGTCCTTGGCATGATCAGCTCTAGAAGGTATTAAGAGCAAGCTTTTGGTGTCTTCATGTAACATCCCAGTAAAGCCAAAATCTTTCACCATCTGTGCAGCTAAACTAAACTGCGAGGATTTGCAGACCAGCATCCAATACAGCCTGACAAAGAAAATAGCTATCTTTAAAGAGGCTCTAACCCTTTTTACCTATTAAACTCCGAAATGCTCCACATACAGCTCCATAGTAATTACATTATATACTCCTGACCCAGTGTTATACTGGATTATGCTGTCTCTGAAGATGGATGTCACCAGATCTGGCAATTCCTCTGCAATGTGTATGACCTTCTTGGCGTTCAGACACATAGAAACGACAGCAGCTCAGAGAGGACAGAAGGGGTTGAAGCAATTGGGACAGACAGGTGGCCTAAAGTGTCCCCACAAGACAGCAGTCAGAAAAAAAAAACCACCAAACCATTAGAGTAAGAAGGAATGGACAAACTCTTGCAGCAGAAAGAGGAAGGAAAGCTCTTTGAGCTTTTAAATCACTAGGGTTTCAAAAATGTAAGTCAGATAAATCTAGGTTATTCAACAGAAAGTAAGCATTTAAAATGATAATAAAAATATATATTCTGTATCAAGTTTATAATTTCAGAGGAGAAGTGAAGGTAATTAAGCTAGATGCTGCAATTCTTAAACTCTGGAACAAATTACTTTAAAACCTAAATTATTTCCTTCCCCACACACTTTTCTTTAAATATACTTCTGCTAAATGTTCGGTGGTGTGTTTGCAAGGCTACAAACCACTAATTCCATTGCTACAATCTACCTTAATTTAAGGGAGAATGCTATAATTCAGAAACAAAGTGAAAGACTTTGATACCGGACCCTATTTAGTGTGCCAGGTTTCAAATTTGTCACATGTACTAAGGAGGTAAATGCCCAAATCAGTGAAACTAGTCCCTCAACAGTGGCTTTTGCTATCTTTCCTCCTGATGTTGTGCAGGACCCTATGCAAGACTCTCTGGGCAAGTGACAAAGGACTGTTGTGCATTGTACCTAATGATTATTTTATGCCAATCCATTTTCTTCAGCACCCTTCAGGTCACAGCATGTGAAATTCAACTTATTTACATTCCACATTATGTGGTAGTTTGGGTGAAAAAATATGAAAGGTAACTGGATAACTGTCTCACTCCTTACTAGAAAAAATTGCTGAAGAAGGCATTTATTATTTCAAAGTTTAACATATCATACAACTTTGATACGTTAGTGCACAATTCAACCTTCTCAGGAGCTAATAAACATGTAAGAAATACACTTACTCCTTAGAGCATCATAAATGGTGACTCAACAACCACAAGCTTTCACTAGCTATGTCAGATGCTAGATTAACAACAGAGTCGCTTTTCACCTCTCCTTCCCCTCTTCTGCTCACTCTGCAGTTTGTTTTCTGTGGGGACACAAAACTCCATGCCAATATTCACAGGGCCATTACATCTGAACTAAAAAATGAATGAGGTAATCCACCCCCTCCCTGCATGTCATGAATGCTCCAAGGAAGTGGTACCCTGCATCTGGGCTCCAACCACTCTGCTCTCTGTCACCTTCACTATAAGCATGTGTTTTACTACAGCTGGGGCCACAGAAATTTTATCCTCAAGAAATCATTGCTTTAAAGGTTTGCAAAGAAGCAAGAAACCAACTAACCCTGCCCCCAACTCCAGAATGGCATTAATTACTCCTACAGCAGCAGCCACCACATTTTCTTTGAGAGATACAGACATGCAAACACGCCAAAAGCAGCACCACAAAACAAGCACATCAGATACATGTTGGATCTTCATTAGGAGCTCATCTTGCACTGCTCAGCGCCCCTTGTCTAAACTCCACCTGACATATATTTATGTCACCCTTTATTAAAATCCCATTATGCTGATGTTTACATGTTCCCCATAGGTTATTTATTGCATTGATTCCCTAGCCTTACTGTTTAGGAGAATTTTCCCAAATGTCTGACCTAATTCTTCCTTCTTGAAACGTTCTGAGTTCTCCTCACCCTGACGACAGTGGATGCATAGCTCTGCAGCTCTCAGACAGCTGCTGTTTGCCCCTCAGACCACTCTCTCCTCTGCCTCTTCTGGCAAGTCCTATTTTTAGCCCTCTCTCAGGCTCTTTCTTCTCTCCTCTGTTCTCTTTGCCATCAGTTCACCTCACTCCAGAGCAATAGTATCCAAACCCTACTTTCAGCTGAAGATCAACTGTGCTTGTGATGCTGAACAGCTTGCAAGGACAGCTCTATGTCTGAAAACAATACTTCTCTTCATACCTCCAGCTAGCAAAGAGTTTAGTATTTTCACCATATTATGACAATTATCAACTTAGTTTTAATCTTTGTTCCAACTTCCAAAATACACACATTCAAGGCTCTTCCCTGTTTCACCCCATTTATAATAATCCCACATTGTTTTCTCCACATTCTGCCTAAAGATCTCCCTAGTGGATAAAAACTACCTCTAGCTACATTATATTCAAAAAAAAGTGAGGGAAAAAAATCCACTTTCTAGCTAGATATTATTTGATTTTTTTTTTTAATTTTATACTTACAAATTCCCTTCTCTTTTGTTGGGTATCATTCAAAAAATTAAAGCATTTATTACCATACAAGGTCTAGTTTCAGTGACAGGAGTGCACATGATTTATGTTAGAACAACTGCAGCTCCCAGTATCCAAAGTACATTCATGCCATGACACTCTCTTATTTATTAAAATATTAGGGAGTATAATTGGAAACATTTCCAATTTCACCTATAGCTCCCATTCACTGCTGACACACACACTCCAGTTCCTTGACAGGTCTTGGGGGCATTAGAAGTTTGGCCAGGCTGACCCCCAGCATATTTGCTGTAATAGTTTCACAGGAGCTGAGAACACCTTCCAAACAAGGCAGGAATTCAAGGTTCTTGTCCACTTTCAAGAGCCACAGGGCCATTAAGGCGACCTGAGTGGCATGGCTGGCAGTGTCGTAACTTATTAATAAACTGAGAGAAAGCTCACATCTGCTAGGAAAGGAAAGTCTAGTCTACTTCATTTTATGGTCTCTAGCTGAGTCAAGCACATTAAAATATGTATTACCTCTGTCTACCTGTCACTTTGTGTAACATGCTTAGGTGAACCCGTGGCTGCAAGCCAGAGCCCAAACTGTTCCAACACAAGCAGCGCTTTTGGGGAAAAGTTATTTGCAACAGAAGTGTCAGGTTCCTCTCAGTATGCTGGCAAATGTTGCCTCAACCCTTACTGAACCAAAAGTTAAATGGTGAGGAAAGACTGCAATTTCAGTTTAATCTGGACATCATAATGCGCTCATGAAATGAACTACATGCTCTGCCTCACCAATGAAAAAATGGAAAAATCAAAATAGAAATCAAGACTGATTTCTTTAACATGTACTTTAGGAGCAATTTCCATACTGGTTTCTCAAGAAGGAACAAAACTCCAGCCTACATTACACCACCAAGGAGATCTTCTCTTCCTATCTTTGTACTGGCAGTAAATGTGCCACGGGGACATGAAGCCAAGAAAGGGCTGACAGGCCAGTATAGGATACTACTTCATTCCAACCAAGTGGTAGACAATGGCTGGCATTCAGACAACTGAAAACTTGCAGAGAAGCTAGTTCAAGCTGGCTTAAGCAGATGCAAGTGTGGACTTGGATATTTAGGAGTTCTTAAGAAGAAAAGCAGCTTGCAATATTTCAGGGTGGGGTTCTGAGACTTTCTTTTTTGTCTAATCCATTAGTACTAAATAAGACCAGGAACATGGCAGGGTCATGTGTGCCCAGAACTGCATCTAAGCCTCAGAATTACAGCTGTAATTAACGGGTTTTCCAAGGCAGGGGGAGTGGGGAGGAGAGGAGAGAAGAATCAACTGAAAAAAAAAAACCAAACAAAACAAAACTGAAACCACTCAGAAAACCACAGCAGCCTGAAGACTGGGCAAGTTAGAGATTTCTTCTCTTGCTCACACATAAGCACACAATCAAGGGCACAACTTCCAAAACACACACATTCAAGGCTCTTCCCTGTTTCACCCCATTTATAATCTTTTAGAGTCTTGTAAAAGCATGCTGCCTTCCAAAAGATGAGGATTCTTTTTATTTCTTACTATTTCATCTGCAGTACAGCACATCACTTGACCTGCACTGATATAACCTTAAGTGACACAGGTTCAAGTATGAAACTTCACCATCCCTAAAGTGAGATGCATTTTATTAGGGTATTTTCCTTTTTCCTCTTCCTCTGCTCACACTTGAGAGGATAGGAAATGCCTGCTGTGAATTCTTGTCCAGCATTTTAAATAGCATTTTAATGAAGGGCTTTCTGTCCAACGACAGACAGCTTCCCATGGGCTGTAAGCTCTCCAAGAACAAAAGGTGTAAAATACCTTCCCCTCAGTGAGGGGGAAGCAGCTGGGCCTGAGAGGAAGCCCACAGCCCCTACGTGCCACTGTACCCAGCCAGCACCCACTCAAGCCAGCAAGGACAGAAAATACCATCAGCAGATAACAAGCCACTTCACTCCACCACCCAGCTCCAGCAGTAAGCAAAACTGGCAAGCACCCAAAAGCTTCCAATTTTATATGAAGATTGTTTCGTTATTTTTCAAGCACTTGACTGTACCACCCCATGCACCCCATACAGCCATACATTTGTTAAGGTTGGTAAAAAAAACCTAAGTGCAGACAGGCTGATTTATTAGCCTTTTGCAACCACCTCAATGTTGTAACACCCAGAAGTCTCAGAGGAGACAGTTCTGCAGCTTATCAAGCTAAATACATTTTTGTGCACTCCAAATTTTAATTGTCAAGGAAGATCATGTACAGCTATAAATCTATGAAATGTATAATAACACACATGTTCAAATGAGTTTAATTTTAATGGAGAAGGTGACTCTCTGAGTTTATTCCTCTTATACTGTGGCCATAGCAGTCTGTAAGGTACAGCAGGTCTACTACTGCAGCTGAATAAAAGGCAATTTTAAAATTCACATACAAGAAGGATAAATACAAACTTCTCTAAGAGTAGAAACACCAACAAGCCATGACTGCACACCTGTTTCAAAAACTTTTCATAAAAAAAAGGCTGGATTTTTGGTTTGGGTTTTGTGGGCTGGCTGGGGGTTTTTTGTTGTCTTTGGCGGTTTGTTTCTTGGGTTTGGGGAGGTTTCTCGGTCGTTATTTTATTTTGTTTTGTATTTTTTTTCAAAAGATATCTTATGTTATCATTCTGTGTCCTCTCAGAGGATGACATCTGCTTACTGCAGAAAGCAGTTTTCTGTTAGAAAGCAGACTTGTTAAGTCATGTATGCACCTAGCAAGCTGAAGTCTGGCACACATCTCTTCCAACTCCTCTTCATTCAAACAGAATTTATATAGTGAAAAACCTGTGTCACAGAAGGAAAAAAAAAAAAAAAACTATTTAGCTATTTTCAGAACAGACTGAATGTACTTGAATGAAAAAACCTAAACTGAGTACCTAGGATAATGAGAGAAAGGGAAGACTGATTCAGCCTTAACACTGTGTTGGCTGTAACTATCCCCACCATTTGCACTGTTATGAACCTCAGCAGTGGTGCCTGACCTGTACAACAGGATTTATGGCTACCCTGAGCAGATGCAGACCTATTTCCCAATGTATCACTCTCAGAAGCAAAAGGATTTGCAGTTTCCTTCAAACTGCAGGTGTGGGTCTGCAACACAAGGTACAACATGCTTACAAGCCCTACACTCCAAGCCATGGATTTTCTAACTTGTTTTAGTTCACAAGTCTTTGCAGGCACAGGCAGTGGGCTGTTTGGGACCAAAGCAAAGCCAGTGCAAGCACGTGGATGTCAGGGCCTCAGCCCAAACATTTTATTGTATGGATTCCCTTCTCTCAGGCCAGTACCACTCTCTTAATGAGGATATGAGTGCATGCTTCTCTCCTAGTTTATATTTATCCCTGGCCCAGGTGCTGTTTTCCAACAGTGAACACAAGCTTGCCTATGCTGAGGACTCTGAAACTGAAAGAAGGAATTTTTCCCCTCTCCACATGTGCGAGATGGTGAAATGAATTCACACAAACTGGTGTCATGTGCCAAGGAACAAAGGCCTGGAGTTTCTGAATGTTCAAAGCCAGCATATGTTTGTCCCTATATTTATGCTCTATATGTTCTTTGCCTCACTGAAGCCTACAGCAAACAGCTGTCATTAACATTCACCCCTTCTGCTAACACTTTCCGTAATCCCTAACTGACTTCCCAGCCTATAATTAAACTTTCCAGCTGCTACACTCAGAGATGGCACCAATATCCATTATTTATTTCTAAGTAGTCCTTAAAAAGCTCTTTTTCCAATTTCCAAGACCATGGACTAGAACCAAAGCCTCTTACCCTTACAGGTTTTAGGCTAAGAACCTTCCATTCACTTACAAACTGTCCCATCTTTTACTGGGGAAATTAAATGGCCAAGTAATAATATTTTAATTAATCTAATGCATTTTTATAGTGCCAATAGCTAGAATGCAGAGAGCTTGAAAACTGATGTATGTGTTTACACAATTTGTATGGAAAATATACTAGAAAGGGCTGTATAACCAACAGCACTTACAAAGCTGTTTGACTCAAGCCCCAAAGTTTAAACAGGAGCCTGAATTAAAATAATGAAAGGCCTAATATCTTACTTTAGATTGCAACAGTAAATTGAGGTTAGCACTTCAATCTTGAAAATGTGTTTTTCACATTGACGTAAGAAATCACTTGAACAGTAGAGCTGGTTGTCAACATTTCTGTCTGGTACTATTCTTGCACGGCTCAAGAGGACTTGATAGTTTATAAGAAAATTACTGGCTTCACAGCTGAAAAAGGGAGATGTCTGAAGCAAATGCTGTAATTTTTGGTACATGACATAACGACCCTGAGGAAGCTGAACAAAGCAGGTGAAAGCAGTGTAACACCCAGTGGACACACAGCATGGGGTTCAGAAGGCCCACCATCCACAAGCCCTTCAGATCCAGTGCAAGAAAACTCCCCCAAACAGCCACAAAATGAGCCCTAAACGTCTGGGACATCTGCTGAGCTTCTGAGCCTACAAAGTTCCCCCAACCCAAACTTGAAGGCTGGAGAGACAGGTACAACATCCTCAGTCCCAGAGCTCTGAAACTCTGCACACCACAACCCAGGAGCCTGTATCTCCAAATACTATCTGTTACAGAGTAGGGCAACATCTGTTTAACTGCTGAAGCACTATCACTGAAAACAGCAAGCAGGCTCCAGTCATAGTGGGATTGGCAAGTGCCAGCTGGCAATCCTGACAGCTCACAGCCTGTAGCCTGCTGATGAAGACTCAGGGATGTTTGGGATCAGCCACCTCGGTGTCTCTCACAGCAGGTTCAGGAGTCACAGCATGCTTTGGTTTTGCCTTTAACCTCATGTGGCAGAATAAAATTGAGTGCTAAGATGCAGCCTTCACATTTCTGAAACTGCAGGCTGGTTTCATAGGGGATGAGGCTGCAACCTTGCTGGAAGTTACCAGCCATTTAAACAATGTGGGGGCACCTTCACAAAAGGAATGCACTGGTTTTCAGTGTTAAAAAACTGGTTGAGGTTAACAATTTAACATTAAGGTTTTAATGGATTTCAATAACTGTGCAGGATTTATCAGCTACTGTAAGGCTATTTTGGTAGGCTACTAGATTAATCATTCAGGTTTTGTCAAACCTAAAAGCATCACTTCTCAGCAAAGAGATCATGCCAGACAGGTGCAAAAATTCAAAGCCTGAACAGCGGTGGCTAATTCCTAGCAGCAAGGCAAGAAAGGTCAATATTTTAAGTGAAAATGAATACGCTTTCAGTTTTCTCTAAACTATAGGTGGAACTTTTCTCCTTCCTTACATTAAACATATAATTTTAAAGACGGATTTTGAAGAGTGCGTGTGACACTCTTAAGCTTCAAATACGTATGTGTTGAGAGGTTAGGAGAACATGAAAACAGTGTTACATTGAAACCCGTTTGTCATTTTTAATCACAGGATAACTCTAGAAGAGGTGTGACTGATGCAATTTAAATTTTCACCTGACAAACTGAATTATTCATCTTGGTGGTGCCTATGACAAAAGACCAAGCAGAGCAGTCAGTCAGTCAGTCACCAGCCCCAGGAGCTACTACAGAACATCCTTGAGAAGGGGAAGCCGTGTCTTGCACTACCATGGGGTAAAGTCCTGCTCCTTGCATGCACAGCAGCCAGGAGGAGGGCCCAGGACCTCGTCCTTGTTCCCACTGCTACCTCCTACCTTTTGCTTTCCAAAGCACGGGAGGAACCTGGGCAGGCCCATTGGCCAGAAATGCTGTGGTTTGCAAGGAAGGTGACAGGAACAAAGCTGAGGGCTTTTACCTGCACCTGGGAAGAGCTGTGTGTTCTGTACTTGTGGCTCTAAAAGGGAGGACTAAGGAGTCCAAGGAACTTTTTATTTGAAACTGAATGAAAACATCACCTGTTGCCAGTCACTACCTCATTTGCCAGTGATGGGGCCTGGGGGAATGGCCTGAAGTTGTGTCAGGGGACGATTAGGTCAGATATTAGAAAAAGGTTCACCCAGCTCACCAGGGAAGCGGTCACAGCACTAAGCCTGGTAGAGTTCAAGGGGTATTTGGACAACATTCTCAGGCACATGGTGTGATGGTTGGGGTGTCCTACGCAGGGCAAGGGATTGGACGTGATGATCCTTGAAGGTCCCTTTCAATTCAGGTTATTCAGTAAGTCTGTGAAATACTCCAAGCTCACTAAGTTTTCAAGCAATTGCCTCTTTCTAATGGAATGCACTTGTAATCATGCCTCGTCACCCCAATTCTGGAAGATACCACGCATTTTGCAGGCCTGTTATCGTAACCAATGTTATATATTACTCTTATGTCCTAATTTTGTACCTCTCTAGTATTAGTGATCAATAGTTTCCTCATTGCCTGCCTAACCATAGTTGAGAAAGAAATAGAGTTCTAAAAATTTCCACAGAGTTAATTAAAATGGGGTTTCCATACATCACAGCTTCAGAATAGTAGGTTAAGGGTAAGCTATCCAAGGTCTTAAAATGAAGAATAAGAAAAAAAAAAAGCAGGATTCCTTGCCTTGGAAATGTAAAGATGCTGGGCTTAAACATGAGATTAGTCAAAGAGTGAATTCTGCTCAGCCCACACCTCCAGTGTGTTTGTAAGTAGGAAATAATTCCATTCATTAC
The DNA here is from genome assembly GCA_013400775.1 of Chaetops frenatus. Taxonomy (NCBI): domain Eukaryota; kingdom Metazoa; phylum Chordata; class Aves; order Passeriformes; family Picathartidae; genus Chaetops; species Chaetops frenatus. The sequence continues at coordinate 317,771 of VZTR01016027.1, read as the reverse complement.
GTAAACTCTTATTCAGACTCTTGTTAATGTTTGTGCTATCCCTTCTGAATTTCTGGACAGTTTCTTTCAGGCTCAGCAGCCAACATTTAATTAAGAAATATTTAACAACTAGTGTTTTTTAAACAATGTCACGTTTGCAGAAATAATTGCATATCACATCTACTTTACAAAATCAAAATACAGCCAGTAGAAACCAGATACAAAACACATGCCTTCAGCTGAGTTAGTTTTGTTTAGAAAATGAACAGACAATGTATTTCCTTGGCCGAGACCTTGATCTGTTTGCCAAATCCCGTCCTGCAGAGCTTTTTCTTCTTACAACAACATTCCAGGCGCAGAGGACACTATCAAGGAAGCACACTCACAGTTCTGCAGGTTAGGAACAATGATAACCTTGGCGTGCCTTAAAAGAAAGGTAGCAAAGCATTTTCAGTAAAGTACATAATGCAGTATGTAATTAGTGTATCTGTTTTATCCCTTTATAACTGCTCGGAAGCCAGAGAGTGATGGGTATCTCCTTATGCAATTAGAAAGTTTATAACATAATGCTTTGTTGTCGCATCTTCTGGTGCCAGCCAGCACTTTTTTACTTGGGAACAAAAAAGCACAGCAAGATTTCTTACAAATCTATGGAAATATCACTCATATCGATTTCCACAGACTAGTTAAAAGAAAGAGGCATAACTACACTGATGGTGCTCTTCAAAGCAACATCATAAGACCAGAAGGTCATGGGGGGTATCTTTTTTCATACCAGCTACTTTGCTTTTAGGCAGAAGACACACTGGCTAGAATTAGAGAGGGGTGCTTCAGATGATGGAAAATGCAGGACACAGGGAAACAGCAAAATAAACTGCAATAACCAAAACTTTACTGGAGTGAGGCAAGGTGATTCAGAACAACCAGGGATGGGGAAAATAACATGATCATGTCTGCAGAGTAGATAGATAAAAAAAAAAAATGGAGCTTTAGAAGGAAACAGTCCAAAGCTAGGTGAAGAACTTGCTTTAATACAATCCTGTTACAGAAGCTGCTGGTATCCTTCTGGTCAGTGTAACCATTTTGCCCCCATGGGTAACCCCAAAACCTTGCAGTTTACCCTGTACTGACAAGAGACATTTTAAATCCATTCCTACAGCACAGCAATGAGAAGTTGGTAAAAATTTAAAAATAAGGAGCTTTTTTTATTCTTCAGCTCTGCATCCTTAATTGACTCGCTGTCCCCTAGGGCTGAGAAAAAGTCTAGCTTTACTGCTCTGCATTATCATGTTAGCAGAGAAACTACACAGAAAGATATTCATAGTTTATATATGGTACAAGTGTAAGAAAAACACTTTCAGGTTCACACAATGAAGAATAAGTCAAGAAATCTAAGTCACAGAAGTAGCAGATGAGGATAGAATACTTTCAAACCTTAAGTATCAAACTACGTGTGGTTGAATTTCACAAGAACAGTGGTCAACAAGTAACAGATCAGAAATAACAACCTTAACACCAACTCTTAGAAGAGTGTGGTCAGCTTTTCAAGTAAGTTTAGTTTAGCTTTCAAGTAATTTCGTGTCGTGGTTTATATCAGCATTTCACCATCACAATAATTGTGTGGCATATTTAGTTCGTGCAAACAAAAGTAGGTACATTCTTTATTCAGACAGAAAGCCTGGCTGAATATATTTAAATATATTGATGAAGGAAGTGGGCGCTGTCTTTTCTCCCTGTCTTGGAAAACCGGTGAGGGCAGAAGCATCGTCTGCTGGCTCTGCTTCTCCAACCCAGGCATGAAGAGATTCCCCAAATCTGGATATAGTGAGACAAATCAGCAATTCTCTATTTCTTGAGGGTGTCATTAAATAGGGTGGCATGAGAAGTGGCTGTGGTTGGTGGTTATTTTTCAAAATTTTTTTTCCAAAATATCTACTATAGCCCACGAATAGACGATTATAATCCACAAATATGAGTAGTGGCACTGAGGGCAGGACTGAACACAGAAAGCAAACCAGTGTCAATACCAGATCTAAACTGGCAGAGAGCCTGTCCCCAACCTCTGTTTGTTGCACTTAGCACACTACCCCTGCAAGCAACTGATGAAACCCCGACAGTGTGCTGGCACAGTATTAAAGGATCCTCCTAATTGCCATGCTTCAAATTCCAACTCTAAGCCTGCTAAGAGAAAGTCTGCAAAACTCTTTAATAAATCATAGAAATCAGAGATGAAAATTAGGTCATGTCACCCACGCCTGCTATCTGCACCATGAGTTTGTTACCCATACAGTGCTGTGGAGTGCTCTGTCTCGACAACTCCTAAATGATTCAAGTGCTGAGGTTCCTCCCAATTCCCCAGGCAGGCTGTTACACAGCCCAGTGAATATCACCATCCATAGGCTTTTCACTGACCAGCCTCATCCTCTGTGTACCAGTTTTGCCTCTGTCCCATTTTGTTCTGTTCCTATTTATATCTTCCTCCAACTCCCCCCAAATCTGCTCTTAATGCTACCTCAACCACTATCCGGCAAAAATTGTTGCTCAGGAAACGTACTTTTGCCTCTCCTGTAATACTGCTGTAGTGTGCTGCTATTTTTAGGAGAAAAAAGGAGGTGGTAAGGGAATGAAAGGCTGCCAGCTCCAGCTGTACAAGAATAATGCTCCAGTACAGTGGAAACTACATTACAGTGTTTCTCTTTAAGCACATATAATTGACCAAAAGCTTAGTCTTCTGGAATGATCTAAGTGGGAAAGACAGAAGAAATGGAAAAGACAAATTCCAAGGTTAAAAAAGCCCCTTGTCATCTCACTTCACCTTTCAACTCCACAGCTCGGCTCCTCCTTCCAGGGCTGTTCTTGAGATTTTACAACAGCACTTGCCTAATGAGACACATGGTTAAAGTAGCCACGTACTGCTGTTATCCTAGAACAGTCTAGCCTGGAAGGGACCTTAAAACTCATCTAGTTCCAACATCCCTGCCATGGACAGGGACACCTTCCACTAGATCAGGTTGCTTAAAGCCCCATCCAACCTGGCCTTGAACACCTGGCCTTTGGCAATGCTTTCAGGCACATGGTGTGAATCTTGGCATGTTCTGCGCAGGTCCAGGAATTGGACTTCATGATTCTTGATGAGTTCCTTCCAACTCAGTATATTCTATGATTCTATGACTTTCATGGATGAGGCATCCACAACTTCTCTGGACAACCAGGCTATCCCACCTTGTCCTATCACCACATGTTCATGAAAAAAGTCTCTCCATCTTTTAATAAGCCCCCTTTAACTGAAATGTCCCAATGCAGTCTCTCCAGAGCCTCCTCTTCTCCAGGCTGAAGAACCCCAACTCTTTAGTCTGTCTTCACAGCAGAGGTGCTCCAGCCCTCTGATCCCACTCATGGCCCTCTTCTGTACCTGCTCCAACAGGTCTACACTTTTCCTGTGCTGGGGAGCCACAGCTGGAGGCAATATTCCAGGTGAGGTCTCATGAGAGCAGAGTAGAGAACCACATCCCTCAGCCAGATGGCCACATCACTTTTGATGGAGCCCAGGACGCTGTTGGCTTTCTGGGCTGTGAGTGTGCCTTGCCGAGTCATGTTGAACTTCTCTTCCACAAACACCCTCGAGCATTTTCTCCTCAGGGCTGTTCTCAATCCATCTCTGAGCCTGTATTTGAGCTTGGGTTCATCCTGACCCATGTGCAGGGCCTTGCACTTCACCCTGTTGAACTTCATGAGGTTCACACGGGCCCACCTCTCAAGCCTGTCAAGGTCCCTCCCAATGCCATCCTTTCCCTCCAGCGAGTCAGCCACACCAAACAGCTTGGTGGTGTCAGCAAACTGAAATTGTTACAAAATAATCAATTAAGAAACCTGCTTACAAGAAGTCACTGTGCCATGGGCCAGCCCCTCAAGTGGAAGTGAGATCTGTGTTTTATGCCTGCTTCAAGGCAAAGGGACATGCTAACCTCCAAAAAGGCAGCTGCCCATCATTCCCCAACCTCTCTGGCCAATGCTGGTGCCAGATGCCCCATACAAAGGGCTCTGTCCAGTACCTGGACTATCAAGACCATCTGGCCAAACTAAAAGACCCTGCTTTCCTGAGCACACACTTTTATACATCACCCGCTGTCTTTACCTTTATCAAACCTTGTATTTACTGATAAGCAAGATTAGGAACCACTACTAGGAACAAAGTAGAGGTACCAGATTTCTTGCTACAAATAATTCTTACAGGCAAGCAGTGACGTTTCTCGTTGCATACATGCATATGTCCATGTGTGGACTCCAGTGCATCTGTGGGACACCTCCAGCAGTCACACCATGCTGGGAGCAGAGGGGCTAAGCTCTGCCTGCCCCAACAGTTGTTCTGGAACAGCAACAATTTAACTGAAAGAAAACAGCAATAAATACAGTGCACCTGGTGAAGCAATAGTTTCCAGAGTCCTCAGAAAGATTACAGCTTCCTGACCTAAGCTATGGTTTGGCTGGGTCAGATTTTGATATGTCCATCTGAACCAAACTGAGCCTTGCTTCACAGCCAGGCTTACCAATTTTCGTGGCAAGGCTGGCAGATTAAGATACTCCCTGACATGAGTCAGGGTGCAAGAACAGGTCTCTCAGTTAGTATAAACATATGTTTCCTAAGTCTGGAAGAGCTGGGCTTTTTTTTTTTTTTTCCCTTCTTCTGTTCTTCATGGCCTGTTTACATTTGCTGGCTTATTAAACAAGATTTTATTTGCAGCCAGTACGTCCTAGGAAACCGGAGGTGTTACACATAGTTGCCCTCAGATTCGTAAGGACTAAACAAGGTAACCTCCAGCACCAGGGAGTCCTCCTGCTCCATTGCTACCAGCAGTACCAGGTTCCCTGGCTGCCACGAGTGGTGTCACCTCCTGCCAGCAGGGAAAGGGCTGCTGGTGCACCCCAGCATGTGGCTGTCTCCAAGGATTTACCTCCTCCAGGGAGGTGGAGAGTGCTGTGACAGAGCCACGGCAAGGGATGAAGGTCTGAGGATGAGGACTATGAAGGAATAATCCCAAATGAGGAGGAGGAGAAACAGGGCAGGTACTTGGCCACTTTTTTGGGTGAATGGACAGTGCCAGAGGATCTGGTTCCAGCAGGGATTCCACCAAGAAGCCCAAAGACAGGGGCACCCAAGCCAGTGACTGTAGCCAGGGAAAGGGGACATGCAGGGGGAGCGACAGGCAAGAGCCTGGCTGGAGGAGCAGGACACAACTATTGAGCAGAAGAAAATCACAGGCATAAGTGTGCAGATTGCCCTGGTCTGACATGGGCCAGGGAGAAGTGTTCTCCCTACCTCTATCCCATGAACATCCCAACGTTCATAAACAGGGCTCCAAAGAAAAGCCTACCAAGGTCAGCTGTTGCCACCTCAAATTATTCCCTCATTTGCTGCCTGCAGCCCATCTGGGAACAAAATCCAACCCCTGTTTTAGGAAAAAGGCTGCAGTAAAGGCAATGGGCACCTTGGTAGTCCCAATTTTAACATAGTCCAAAACTAGAATCATCAACAATCCTCTATTCCACATCTTTCTTCTCCCACACCTTACCTAATAGAGCAATGCTGTGAGTGCTTCCTCCTGTCCCTTTTGCCAATAAACATCCGTTTCATACAAACACACACACATAAGCAGGTATCCAAAATTGTATCCTGCTTTTTTCTCTTCACATTTCCTTCCCCTTCATGAAAATATATTATATTCACATATGCTTTCCATTTATTCTAGCCCTTTATCCCCCACACATGCTCTGAGTCCCCAGTTTCCACATTCTTCTTTAACCCTCTAAACCAAAAGACTTTTCTCAGTGGGATCAAACATCTGGTGGGTGATCCTCATGCAGATTTCAGTACGTCTTTTGTTTCTCAGCTTGCCAACAGATCAGTTTTGATAGATAGTGAAGCCACTGAAAAGGATTCTCTGTCTGTGGCACACAAAGTATTTCCAAGATCTATAAAGGAAAGGGTAAAAATTAAAGAGCTCTATGTAGAAAAGCTCCCCCCTCAATTTTTTTTTGTTCTGTGTACTTTTTAAACTTTCATTTATGTAATACCCTTTCATGTATTGCATCCCATAGGATGCAAAAAGATTCATGATTTAATAGATTATAATTTCCTTTTTGCTTTTACCCACTTTATTCAAGAACAGTCAGCTCTGCTGATACAAAGACCAAGTAAAATTTAAAGATTTCATTTTCCTCCAGAGACTAAAAGCTGACAATTACTCAGATTGCATTATAGCAATTACTCAGGAAGGGTGCAGGAGATACTGATTTTGCTGTCTATACAGCACACTGTCTCAGATTAACTCAATTGTCCCAAATACTGACCCATTTCTGCTTTTCCAGAGGTACTCAGTCCTCAGCAATCCTCCTGAGCTTCCTCTGCACTGATGGTGATGATGACAACGATTGAGAATGGCAGGGGAGGGAGCAAAGGGTTTGTAGGTTTTCTCTTACTGAAGCCAAGAAAAGTGCTTATGCTCCTCTTTTGCACTACCTGGGCTGTTCACTTTAAGAAACAGAGATCTTCCCAAAGAAAACAAGCCTTTCTCTTTGGGTGTTTCTAGCCAGCTGCTGAGAGAGGAGGTCCTGTGTGTCCATGTACTCATTTAGACTTGGACCATTCCCCAGCCATTATAACTGGATAACACTGGAGACTGAAAATTTAGAGAAACATGCTACAAAAGCTAGCTAATCTATCATTCTTCTAGTGGTTCATCTCTTTTAAAGACTTCCTTTATGTTACTGACTCAAACTGCTTAGTGATGCTTACTTAAGTCTAGTTCTGGGTAACACTCTTATACTCTACAACTTTTGTACCAAATAAAAACAATCCATCATGATTCTCCAGAATAAACTCTTTTTCAGTCTAATTTTCAGCTTAGTTGACAGCAATCATATTTTTCAGTTACATGCATGCATTTATACTCACTTGATGAGATATTTTGTTTGAAAAAAACACTTTGAACATTCCAACACTGCAGTCATAACATATTTCCTGTAAAAATGTGGTAAATAAGATGCTAACCCAAAAAATCCTAGGGCCATGCTTTACACATCAAAAAAACACAATCCTGCAGACTCACAACAGCCCTCCCTGCATGGACTGGCCCTTCATTTTCAAAGCCCTGCATATATTGAACATGCACGGAACACACACAGATTCTCACCCAAGGATGTATTTTGATGTGGCAAAGTCACATAGTTTCACACTTTTGTGTTGAAAATGCTGTTGCTCAAGAAATAAAGCTGATGCTTCATCTCATGAGAGACAAGAGGTCTTTTATAACCACTTATAAATGGTTTGACGTTTTCCCTCAGACAACAAGCAGTCATTTACTGGTACACGAGATTTCCATGAAACAAGTCCGAAAGTCACCCACCATGAATAACACATTTAACACATTTCAAGAACTTTCTGTTAACGCAAGACCATGCCTAAAATACAAAGAAGTGACATTTTACATATTTCAAGGAAACAACCATGCACAACCCCCATGGAACTCACAACCATGCATCAAACAACAAATATAACAAACATAGGTGCGACTACGTTGCTGTGGGACAAATCTACCATCACCTACCCCTCCCCGGATTGCAAAGAAAAACCTCTGAATAGCAATTCCTTCTCATCAAAGACTAAATATTCAGCAGGTTTCCGCTACGGACAAGAACAGATTTAACCCTGATTAAATGAAAAATTACATAAGTTGTAGCTTCACCTTCACTTGCTCCTTCTCGGAAGAGAGAACAAAACCCCAACCCAAACCAGCCCTCTCCAGTTTTGGTGCAGCTCTCCAGCAGTCAGACACAGCCCTACCCAGCGAGGAGCCGCCAAGGCTGAGGCGCAGGAGGAGGCTGGCGATGGGTGCCACACCCTGCGCGCCCCCTCCCCCGCTGCTCCTCCTCAAGGCTAAACCTGCCCACCGCAGCAGAGGGCTCCCATGGGATGAGCTCCTGATGCGCATCCGACCAGCTCCTCGTCCTATGGGGAAGCCCTTGGGGAGAAAAGGCCATCAGCTGCACCACTAACACAGGGATGTGCCTGCAGGGAATTAGTCTGGGGAGCGGCCGGGGCTGTTCTGGTCTGATTAAACAGAACCAGTGTATTTGTAATGTTTCCCGATGTGTTTCGTGTTCTCTGCTGCAGCAAGCAGGTCTGCAGCATGCCAGCAGCTCAAGGAGCCTTCCTGCTCATGCAGTAGCATCAGGAATAAACTTCCAGCAGCTCTTACCCTAATGCAGTGCTCTCAGGCTCTCCTCTCCTGCCCTGATTGCCATGCAGGTTTTATCCTCCCATTAGAGCTGAAACTTTCCAACCCAAGGAGACCAGCATAGCAGTATTTGCCTATGCTCTATTATGCATGTACACACTCAGAGGTGCAGCAAGACCAGGGAATTTAACAACATCAGTGATGTAGCATGATGATCTTGACCTTTCAATACTCTATGAAAGGACTCTTCTCCATAGATTTAGAGAAAAAGCATCCATTCAATCACATCTGACCTTTACTGGTCAAAGCCTTAGGTAGTTTGCTTATATTCTTATTTTTTATGAGATTTAATTATACTTTCTTTATACAAACCTTTCAGCTCTCTATGTTTAGAGATAATTGCTGACAACACTTAAAGTAAAAGGTATCACTCAGCTCGCCAGGCTGTAAAAGGACAGATACACATGGGACACACCTAACCCAGAGCTGAGCTGCTTTTTTTTTTTTTTTTTTTTTTTTTTTTTTTTTTTTTTTTTTTTGCAAGCGGGCCTCTGACTTAAAATCACTTTGACAGAAAAGATCTCAAACGTTGTAAGTAGTTTCCCTTCAACTTTGAAGCAAAGTGCATGTTCAGTGCAGGAAATACTTTCCACCTCTGCTTCAAACGGGCACACGCCAGCGGACAGTGGGGAGAGTAACAACTGCCTTGACCCAGCGCTTTCCTCCTCCAGCACAGCCCCAAGAGAAATTAAATCAAGACAGCGAAAGGCCAGACAGCGATGCTTTGCTACAGCAGTCACCTATAAGAGTGCAAGTTTTCAAGCTTCTCGCTATATGTGATAAAGTTTCGCCTTTGAATGAAAAATGAGACAACCAAAAAAGACAAAACCCTATTCCACCTCCCCC
>VZTR01016027.1:285537-304997 GCA_013400775.1 Chaetops frenatus | reverse complement strand
CCCTGCTGCTCTAGACACGAGCCCCCTGAGTGCCAATACCCACACACCATCTCCTCTCCATTTCAGTGACTGCAGAACACCTCTCCCAGCCTGCTCCTGCTACACCATCCCCTTTTCTCTCCTCATATCCAGTTTGGCCCATTCTCCCCCTCCCTCCATTAGCATCACACCTTCTGGCCAGGGATTTCCCAACCATCTACTCCTCCTCAGCCCTTACAAGAGCTATCTCTTCATCTTCCCTGCAAAGCAGTTTCATTCCCCTCGTACCTTCCCTGTATTTTCTCCATTCTCTGTATTGAGATGGCAGGACCCAAGTGTATGAGCAACAGCCAGAGTCACTCAGGATAATGACACATAACTGGGGAAAGGACTAGAATAGGTGGAAAGCCTTGCATTCTCTTCTCCATCCACTCCTTTTGCTGTTCCAGTTTCTCCCCTTTGGTGAACACCTGCAACTTGCTTAGGAAAGCCCTTCAAAGGGAGGAAGAAAAAGCCAGGGAAGAATAATAGCAAACACAGCCTCTGACATGAAGCAGGTAAATCAGAGGTGGTGAAGGAAAAGGTGCCAACACACAGACACACACATGCACCCCTTCCCCATGGGGTTCCAATCAGAGGAAGACAGTTGTAAGGAAAACAGGCCTGTGCAAAGCACTTGGCCACTACAAAGAGTTTTTTTTATAGGGGAGAGGAATGGGGAGACACATGGTCTCTGCCAGGAAAAGATGAATAGGCAACCCTGGAAGAACAGGGACAAGGATTATTGCCCAGCTCTTGGAACTGATGCCTAAAACATTCTTGTGATTCCCTAATTGATTGGACATGGCATTCAAAATAGCACATAACAGAAAAGCAAGACACAAAAATGCTATCAAACTCAGCAAAAAGACGTCTCAAATCCAGCCAACGATGAATTAGCTGGGCACAGCACTTTGAAAAATGGCAAGTACTATAAAAGTACTAGCATTAGTACAGCATTATTAAGAAGATACTTCTTAGCAGACAGGAGCTTGGCACTATCTGTCTAGACGGGCAGATGGGTTTGGAGCCAAACTGATTTTTTTTTTCCTTTTTTTTTTTTTTTTTTTTAATATTACCGTATCCACTTCCATTTATTAAAAGCAAACCATTCTGTCCATGACTCATGCAGCTTAACTTTCTGCATGGCAATGAAACAAAATTCTCGTAATTAAGAATGTTCACTGTGAGCAGACGAAGGTAAGATTTAGAAATCAAACCAAATCTTCTATTTCTGTCTTCACTCACTACAGACATAATGCCCACTAATTGGCCAATATTACCACTGCCTTCAAATATGTAAGTAGTAAACCTTTAGATTAGCTATCCTTAAGTAGAACTCAGTGACACAGCAGGCTAGATTTATTCTTGACACTGGTTTACTGACCTCATAGAAGAGATTTATTTGGTCTGTTGTCTGTAACTCTCACTCTGCCAGTCACTGCCAAATCCACCCCATTTTAACACTGCTGAAGGAACAATAAGTAAATTTGGCCCCGGTGCTTTGCAACTGAAATCCTGACTATAGAAGATTTACTGCAATTAATTCAGCACTGCCCTTTGCCACTTTCATATCTGTAGCTACTTTCTGACTGAGAGCATTAACTGGATTATCAAGGATTACCTCCTGCTGCAGTTCTCCAGCCCCCATTTTTAACCAAAGGTAGCCACATTTTATGGATAGTTGATGCTTTGGGATGTACCTGAGGCTGTGTCCAAAACATACAAGAGTAAGCATTCAGACAGAATAATAAACTGAAGCTTTTAATCTCAGCTAAGGTTTTAATTTTTGATTTGTTTATTCATAGTCATTAATAAGGTTTAACTGTAGTATGATTTAATATACACTGACTACAGGAAACCGACAATGCAGTATGAAATCAGAACAAATTTATTTTCATTTCAGCAGAGTTCCTGAACAGCCCAACCATAAGGAAGGCGAGGACAACTCTCATTTTCCATTAGCAATTCTAGGACCACAGGCTTCCCGGATGGCAACCATCCCTAATAGTCAACAGACTTTTCTCCTTTACTGGGTTGCTTCCTTCATTCTTTTCCATACCATTAAACCCAGTCTTGAATTTTAGTTATAAAACTGTTTTTAGCTCTTCTACGTCTTTTCATCTAATTCAGAGAAGGATTTAAGCTGAAGTTTACCTTAAGTATAAGCTAGAGTCTCACTGTGTCAAAGAAGAATCAATGCTCATATTTATGGACTACTATCAGAAATAGAAATGCCATCCTGAATCATAACTGCCTTCTACAAATCCCATTCAAGATGCCTTTTCCTCAGGACACCTATAATAAAACAACTCTCAGTGGCCAGGTTAATAGGCATAGCCTCCAACTGCTTTTATATCATTTGTCTTCGTTAGCTGCAAGATTTACCAGGGAGGGAAGGCACTTTAATGAGTGTTTGCATAGCACCCAACACAGTTCAACTCTCATCTTAATGAAGGTTAATAGCAATTAAGGGAAGCAGTACAAAGACTATTTATGCTTAGCATCATACTAAAATGTTATTGGGAAAAGGTAAGAAGGCCTGCCCAAAACTGAGCACATTTATCCTTTATCTGCATTGTTTTACATGCTAAGATGTCCCAGGTTGCTTTCTTCAATGGTTGGAAGGATTACTTTAGGATCAAGGATTCCTTACAATTAAAGCTTTTCTAACCTGGCATGTCTAAACAAGAACTTTAAGTTCACTGACTATCTTTCCTGTCAAGCTATCCCTCTCCTTTTTTATTCTCTCAGAGTGACAGAAGAGTAGAAAAAGACAGGCTGGACAACAGTAAGTAAACTCACAGAAAGAGGAAGAGCTGGTGTTTTTAATCTATCAAATATTCTTCTGGAAGAAAAAAACAACAACAAAGCAAAACCTCAATTTATGCACTTTAATTTCTCTGTCTCTAGTTAGAAAAGTGCACAGTTTTTCCCAATATGCTGCCTCATCTTGCTCTTACATCTTTCCTTGCACAGAACTTTACAGCAGAAGTGGCTGCTCTTCACAAAACAAGGACCTGGGGCTGTGCCCAGTGGCTCCAAGCCCACCAAGCCAGATGTCACCCTTGTTCCTCACAGCCTGTCCCTGGGCCAGTTTGCCACATTCTCCCAGTTAGTTAGACATCTGCAATGCCAACAGGAGAAAAGTCTCCATCAATCCCACAATTTCTCAGCTGCTCCTTCCCACCTTCATCCTGCTCCTGCCCCTTTCATTAAGCCACTACAAATATTTATTAAGGCTGTGGGAAGAAGCAGATGAACCCCTTCAAGTTAGAACCAAAAACGTAGGAGAGACAATAAATCTGATCAATTCCTCGCTAGGATTCCCTGTGAGATCTCATCAATACGATGCTGAGGAGTGGGTGGTGTGGTGTACATGAGCAGTGAGAATGACAGCAATATCACACCACTGCCTCTTTTGGGAGCTATGCCAGCTTTTGCTGGCATTAGATGGTGATGTTGGGCATCAGCCTTTATTTATGAGAGCAGCTGGTCAAAATTATACCCCTACCTTTCAGCCCCCACCTGAGTGGGATTCATGGGGACTGGCCCATCTCCTGCAAACAGCCTCTGCACACAGCCAGGAGCTCCTCCACCTGGCATTTGTAGCTGATCAGATGCTTTCAACATGCATTAAAACATGATCTGATTCAGATTACAGTTTAAGTTCTCACATTCAATTCATGGGACACTGCCAGTAAAAACGAAGGTAGTGAAGAGACATTCATCCCTTCCTTCTGCTTCAACAGCTCTGCAACTCTCTCTCACTATCAGTACTCAAGGGGGAAAATCAGAGGTTACTTACTGATTCAGGTTTTCTGTGTTTTTTCCTCAGCAAATATAGTGGCATACCTTAAAGTTAGATGGCTTATGTCTACCCAGAAAACTGTACATCAGGATAGAAAGTAGCAGAAGGTCACACTCCACTGTTTTCTTTCTAACTGAAATGCAGCCAATTACTAACTGGACACAGACCTGCAAAACAAGCCTGGCATATCTGCCTTGGGACCTCTGAAGGGTAAATCCTCTTAATAGCATGAAAATTACTCTATTACAGTTGGGGGGTGGGGGACTGCAACACCAAAACGAACCATCATCTTCAACTCACTGCTTTGCACTAAACAAATTTCACTCACCCAAATGACAAATGGTATTTGTCTGTCCCCTAGGCACTGAAAAATAGCCAAGAAAGGCATCTCAGCCCTTCACCTTCTGAAGAGCTTTTCACACTTTCCAAATAATGAGTATCATGAACAGCCTCTTACAGTGCAAATGTTTAACTTATCACACATCCCTTGAAACAATAATTTTAGGAGTGGGTTTACCTGGTTACCACCAGGCACTGCTCCCAGTCAGCCTGTGTGCAAACATCTGTCCAGCTGCTCCCACAGAAACGCATGCACGGCCCAAAGTTGCCAAGCAACATCCTCCATGCCTTAAGCATCAGGCCAGCTCGCCTGCTTTAAAAAAGTTACTCGGAAAAATAGGCTGATAGGAATGCACAAGCTTACATAAGGATCCTGCATCTAGAAGAAGAGGTGCTCTGCTGTTTCCCAGAAAATTTTTGGGTGCACAATTTGTTCTTGGTAGAAAAGTAAATGTGGTAATTCCTGTCATCACCTCCAAAAAAAAAAAAAAAAAAAAAAAAAAAAGAAAGAAACAATTTGTGTGCTGAAGTTTCTAAGGTCAAAACTAAAATCCAAACAAATATTCAGGTTAAAATATCTGTTTGCTGGGCAAAACCACACAAAGCACACACTGCCTTTCCATTCCTTACCCAAATCCAGGAATAAGCAATCATCCCTTCAGTGTACCTGGGGGTTGTCACTGCACCAGTGGTACAGTAAAGTCAAGCACATCTCAGTGGTTTCAAATACATAAATAAAAATAAAGTATTTACAAAGAGCCTGTGAAACAAAGGGATACAGGTTAGACTCTCCCTCCACCTTTAAACTCATTTTGCTCAAATTTCAGTCAAGTTATTTCTAAAGCCCTCTTTAACACACCAATCACAGCAGCAAAGCGCCTGCACTTCTCAGGGTTTTAATGTAGTTCCTCTCTCAAAACAAAGTAACAAAGAGGAAAAAGTGGAACTGGAATCTCTGTTTCAAGATAAAATCATGTCAATAGTGTCAGGGCGTACAAATAGGGCTGGCCCTCAGTTTCCCAACTTGCCTGCCCTACCCTGATGAGACCATGGTGACGGATTGCATCACTCTGCCCTCTGATATCTTTACCTGATATATAGGACAAATTTGCCGTTGCACTGATTAACATGCACCACAAACAATCTTTTCTCAACCAAAGTAACTGGATCTTGCTGATGCTTGAGGTGCCAAACAAGGGCAATAAGGCTGGAAAAGGAGTATTTTCCACTTAAGACATTTTCTCCTGACATGACTCACAATGTAAGAAATAATGAAACCTACAAATATTTTCATACAGGAAAAACACAGTGGCATTGATATGAAGCATTACATTTACACGATGTGCAGCACACAATTGTTGCCTTTGCAATTGCAAGAAAATTCTATAATTCAATTAGTTAGGAATAAAATGTCCCAAACCCCTCCAATTCTGACTTTGTTATTGGGTCCATTCCTGGATGTTTGGACCATTTTACTGCTATTGGTACAGCAGCTAATCTATAGTCTAAGAGTTATTTTTGTCAGAAGAAAGAAGTTCTTCTTTGCAAGAAACACAAGCAAGCCAGATAAATGAACTCATAAAACAACTTTCAGAGGGTTCAGATGACTTCAATGAGTTGCTGTCCTATCTTCCTTTCGCATTTTGGGGAGAAATGTTGGAAAGAGGAAAATGATGTATAGGAAAGGTTGTATTCACAAGGTTTTATTACTGCTCTTTGTCCTCTACACTCCATCGTTACCCCACCAAGGCCAGTGCTCTGAGTACCCCTCTGGACATTTCTGCAAGGCAGGAAGGAGCATATGCCCTGGCTGTGTGCAGGCTGACAGGCAGCCCTGCTCACACTGATGGTCTATCACAACACACTCTGCCATTAACCAGACAGGATACCTGCCTGCTGGGGCCACGCAGGGCCCACCGAGCTCACTCCAAAACAAAACACTTCCCTTAGAGAGAGAGGCTCTGCCTCTCTACATTACCCATCCTAGACCACCCCGGCTACACCACCACCACTCCTCTTTATTTCTCGTACCACGGCGCAGGGTGGATTTGAATGCTTAGCATCAAAGATGCAGTGGCAGTGTCCTGTGGTGCAGAGCCTCCCTGTCTTCCCCTGCCTGCGCCAGCCACCCTCTGCTTTGCATTAAGCAATATGAAGGCTTGCTTTATTTTCCCTTGTGGGGGATTCTGCCACGCTTTGAAGGAACCTGAAAGTGATTATACAGATGAATGATGAAACATGAGCTCTTGTTCTCATGTTCCACTCAAGCAAAAAGACAGGAGATAGAGTGACTTATTCTTGGAGAACTCAGACTTGAGTATCCACCACAATTGCGGTGATGCATTTCTTCGGGTGCAAGAGTGCCAAACCCCTTCAGAGAGCAAGATCATTTTTATATAATACTCTGAAATTATTTTAAAAAAAAAGCGCTCTTATATCATCAGTAAATTCCTCACTGGCAAGTCTCTGGTTTGTTTTCCTTTCCCCTATTTTTAATGAGCAAGAAATAATAATGATAATAATAATAACAACAATAATAATAATTTTAAACTCTGACTTTTAATGAAAATTTCCTGGAATAATATGACAAAAGGTCTAGCCTTTGAGAGAAATAATTTTTCCATACTCCACAACATCCATGAAATCAAATACTCAGATGTATGTCCACTATGATGATTCAAGTAAGGACTTCTGAAGTTAAACTCACAAATGATGAATTTACAAAGTAAAGCAAAGAAAATTTTGTTTTCCTTAATGGACTGTGATCTTGAAATGCACGTGAATTATAACATCTCTTGCAAAGGCTGCATCATCAATGCAGATATTTTATTCACTTACCCTCTTCAAAGCCTCTCTAAAGCTAAAATTACATTCCCTGTTATTTATCGATTTTACTTAGGCTAATCAAATAAAATTTTCACATTGCAACTTCCCAGACATCCCATTATGTGATGTGTCTAAGTTTGTACAGAATTCATCAGTCAATGAATGTAGCAAAGCAATGTTCACCAGGCAATTACAGCATTTGAAAAACTCACCATAAAACAGCAGTTATAATGCATATGTACATGCAAACTAAGCTGTTATAGTAAGATAATGTAGCATGGTACATCTTACTTTCTTTGTAGTCCTTAATATCCTCAGCTTTTGTACCAGGAGTACAGCAACTCCTCTTAACCACTTCTTGCTACCTCTTTTAGTGCCTGAGACTTGCTTGTGTAAGGAAAAGTTCAGCTATTTTCGCTCACTTACAAAAGAAAAAAGAAAGCAATGAAAAATAGAGACATTTTTGAAATGCCTACAGCAGTGCAAGAGTTACTAAGATAAAGAATAAGGAATATTTTGGGTACAATTTACTTAGCCCACAGACAGTAGTTATAGCTATACTTAGGCATTCACAAATATTTGAGAACTTTCCATACAGGGATCAACTGGGCATGGAGATGTCACCTTTGAAGCTGAGTGAGAGAAACAACAGCCACTTGTAACCAACTTGCACAAGCCCAGGGAGCACCTCCACCTCCCAGAGAGCTGTAGTGGGAATTCATTTCCAGAACCACTGCACTCAATAGCAAGGGGTCTGGAGAGATGAAGAACACAGCCCGTGTCCTGGGTACCTGAGCAGATATTTGCCTGAGCATGACTCCAGAGAATTCCAGGATCACTTCCTTGCAAGGCTACATCTTAACTACTAGGATGTGATCAACCTGGTTTGTTATGAAGGACCAACAATGAATCCGACCTGAAAAACCTAGGTTCTGTGGAATAGATGAGATGAAAATACTAACACGTGCAGTAGACTAAAACCAGCCTGAAATTTTTACCAGAGAAAGTATTTTGAAAGAATTGCAATGTAGCCATAATATCATTTTAAACTGTATTGTATATTCTCTTTCACAAATTTCCAATCTTCCTGTATTTGTTTCTACACCAGGTTCTCTTCATACACATATATTTTTTGGGAAATAAAAATATACCATGTCTTTTTGATAATTTCAATTCCCTCTTCTTCCTGCCACCCACATCTGTACATCTCCTTTTTGCTTAAGCCTTCTTGTTCCAAACAGCACTAACTTGTGGAAAGGAAGCTGAATGTTATAACAGCTACTCAAATGAGAAAATTAAACATGGAAAGGAGAGGTGATATGAATCATGCTGAGTCATGTGACAGTTCTTAAATCACAACAAATATAAGTTTTAAAAATTTGTAGTTAATAATAGCATTGTGTATCTTGGACTCCTTAGTGGACAGCAAATATTTGGACCTGTTCTTATCCAGGCTTCTTATACCTCTATAAACTATAATTTTCTTTATTTTTTGTAGTCTTCACTGTACTATGATAAAGTTTACTTTCTAGCATAGAAGAAAATCAAACTAAACATGGATATGAGAATGAGGGAAAAAAAATCAAGACATTTTGTCCAAGTGTTCACTATTACACTGAGAATGCATCCACCTATTCTGACACCTATTATGCTTTCTAGTAAGTGATTTTATGAAGTGCTATCCTCAAGTTATTACAAACAATAGAAGGATTTCTTAACTGAAAAAGATGACAAGCACTAGAAAAGGCTGTCCACTGAAGCTGTGGAATCACCATCTCTGTAAGTGTTAAAAAATCTTGTAGATGTGGGGCTTAAGTACATGGTTTAGTGGTGGATCTGGCAGAGCTGGGTTATTGGTTGGACTTGACAATCTTAGAGGTGTTTTCCAATCTTAGTGATTCTATGATTTTCAAGACCAGAATAAGAGCAAGCAGTTTGCTTGAACAAACAGGTTTCAAATCTGATTTGAAACCTGCAGTGCCTGTGAGCACGTTGGTGAGAGGAAAGGAGGGGCCAGACAGAAGCAGCCCTGCTTCCTCCATACCATTTCCTAATGCATGCTCAGCTCCCTGGCAGCAGCCAATGATTATATCCGATCTCACAAGACAGCTTCTCTGCCCGAACAGTTGGGTTGTTTATAAAACTAAGAATTAAAGCAGCATTATAAACCACACAAATAAGCAGCCTCTCTGCGTGTTTGCCGATAGGTTACCCATTGGCAGTACTGTCAGGCCTTATCTCAACACATCCTTTTCCAACCAAGCCACTGAGAAACAACAGAGATTTTCTGTTTGAAAATCTTATCACTCACTCAACAAGAGCCTTAAACAGACTATCAGGAGTCTCACAAGTACAGCACAGGTGGAAAAAAAAAAAATACACTCTGTTCTACCCATACTATCTGCCACAGTAGCTTTGCATAAGCAAACACGATACTCCTCCCTGCAACAAAGAGGTCTAATCTCAACAGTTCAGTGGGTGAAGTCCTCACCGTTGAAAAGCATGGGAGAACTCATCAGCTTAATGATGCAAGGGTGTCCCTGCCCAGTGCAGTCTGATATTCCTGGTGGCCAAACCCAACAAAACTCACAGAAATGTAGTGTTAGAGAGAAACAGTGCACTGTCTGACTGCTCAGTTTCACAAATTAGACAAAGACAATTTTAATAGTTGTACAGTTCTGACTCAATTCCTTTATTTGTGTCTTATGCAAGTGTAGCAATGCTGCATTGGAGAATTTTTTAAACCACCTTTTTTCCTGAATAAATGAAACGAGAAACAGCTACATTATGCTTAGTAATGAACTAATTATTACAAAATATACACTAATCCCAAAAGAATTCTAGTCTACCATTACAGCCCATTTGATAATTCAATTCAAGTGTAGACAATATTTGAAAATTACACAAACACTCTTGCACGCAAACAGAGAGCAACTGTGTTTTATTATTACAATAATTTCTCGTCCAGGTTGTTTGTGCAGTTGATTCTGTGTGCATCACTCAGCATCAGACCACTGGAACCCCCCCCACCCCCCACTCCTCCTGCAGCACATGAAGGTCAGCTGCTTTTAATGCCGGAAATTTAGTGAAACAGCTTGGTTTGTTATTGCATTGGAATTGGTTTTAGTCAGGGCAGCTCACAGCTAAATGGCAGGCAGAACAAGCAAATTCAATTAAAATAGCTCTGAGGCAAAAAGGAGATGAGTGTATTAGGAAAATATAAATGGGATTTTAAATGGGTGCTACAAGAGCACTACCAGCCCACATCACAGCCCTGTCTTTCCCTCTTTCATACCCATGTTTTTTTTATAACAAAGTAGAATATTTTTAAATAGGTTGCTTGATTTCACAACTTTATCTTATCTCAGCATACAGAGAGCAGACAAAGAAGAGACGGGTTTTCACCAATCCTGCCACACCAATCCTTCTCTGTGGAGGAGAACTTTCATAACACCTGGTCAGGAGTATTCCTCTTTCCCAATCTTATTTTTTATCCCCCACCACAGAGAGAAGGCGCACAGAGCATCCTTTCTCCATGATGTCCAGCTGAGCGCAGGCAGGGCATGAGCCCCCACCAGCCTCTGAGTGAAGAGGAGGGGAAGAGCGGGGCACAGCCCTCACAGCTCCAGGGCTGCTCTGCCAGAAACTTCAGAAATGAGCCTGAAAGTTATTCAGGCCAGAAGAAACATTACCAATATTCACAGAGTCACACAAATAACCACAGAATACTTCTTTGTTTTCCCCTTGCTTTATATCATTGCAAGACATGGCTCCACGTGTGGTCAAGGGTAGTATAACATTTTCTTGAGCTCAAAACTCAGGATCAGAGTCGTTTGGGGCCTCTTCTCTAGAGCTTGTTCTAGTCTAATAAGTCCTAGAGAAGAACTCCACCCATGAACTGTGCAGCCTCCCCAGGAGCCCAGTCTTCTGGACTAGGGCTCATCTGTGCCTTGCTTTGCAATTATATAATGCAATTCCTTCCCTTCATCATTGCTGTGGCACCACTTTTATTTCCCAGCTGCAGAAAACTATCTAGATAAGGGAGAATCAAACCCTTTTTAGTTTCACCAGATATCAGAGAGTCCTACATCACATAGAAAAGAAATACAAATAAAATTAACATTTTATATTCAACTACTTCTGTGTCTCTCAGTGAATGTTTTTTAAAGTTTTTTAATCAACTGCATATGTGTTTGCATAACATTTACACTAGATCCTAACAAAAATTTGTTTTGAACGGGTCTCTGTTGCTATAATAGCTGTGATGTGCAGCTACATCCTTCTGCACCAGCACTGGATCAGATACCAGGACTCATCCAAATGACCAATTCTGACCTGTTTCTGTGACTCTGTCACAAGTTTAAAAAAAAAAAAAAAAGTCATAAAAGCAATGTTTAAGTAATGCATTTTACAGAAGTCCAACCTCAAAGTTTTACTCTTCAGAGCTAACTAAAAACAGGCGTTTTCTGAACTAATGCGAGTCAAACGAAGTTGTTGTTTTGCTGGGGTTTCTTTTTCCTTTTCTTCTTTTCTTAGCGTCAAAGTAATGCATATTCAAATACAAATATTTTATTTTCTCAAATCATGGCCAGATTTTCCTTGTGGTTTACATGCTAGCCTTACTAATCAGAAAACTAATGAACTTGGAATGAAGACAGACCTCAGAGGACAATTAATAAAATCTTTCCTGTCCTTAGTACCATCTACTACTAGGGCCACCTTTTTTTGAAGAAAGATAAAATCTTTTTCTCCTAGATTTTCTTTTTTTTCCCCTTATGCCCAATTTATTCTACAGTTTTAGTGATCCCTTCCAGATGTCAGTATGAATTTTTTTTTTACCATTAATACACATAAAGCCACATTATTAATTCTTCTCTTGTAGCATCTCAGAACTCCAGGTAGTGAAAAGAGCTAAAGCACACTATAACCTTTACACATCAACAATAGGTAACCCTTGCTTTAGACAGCCAGGATTAAGACTAGAGACAGTACTAAAGTGAAATTATTTCAAAACTAAACACCCTTTTCACAGTGAATCCCAGTGATTTCAAATTTCTTTCATGTAATTATGTTTATGTTGTGTCTAGAGCAAGTGTAACTTGGCAGGAGTGCAACACTCAGCAGACAGATATGGCAGTGGGAGAAAAGATAGCAACTCTAAAAATAAAGGCTCCAACAGTATCACAAGCAGGAGCCAGATTTCAGAAGAAATATGTATTCACTATCAGAGAGGTTAAAGAACTGTTAGAAACACGTGCAGCAGAACAGTCCACTCAGCCTCTGAAAGACAATTTTGCCTTTTCTTTGAGCAAACTGGACAGGACAAGCTGGACTTCTACTTTTACATCAGTAATGCTGAGTAATGCAAGCAGACTGAGAAGCTTCAGAGGAATCATTAGGGCCAATGCTAACAAAAACAAAAAATTGACAAAACTGATAGCAACACAATTTTATAGGTAAAATTACCCACCAGAATACATCAGCATTACATAAGTCAATACTTAGAAATGCCAAAACTAAGTTGCCTTCTACTGATGTGCTATGTCCAACCTTCCTATTTCGGCCAGGAAGGAACTGCTGCCATATCCAGTAGAAAAGGTGAAGAGTTTTTAAGAAATTGAGTCATGAAGGCAGAGTTATCAATTTCCTCACTTGCTTTGCTGTGGTGCTTAACACTGATAAACGAGCACTGCAAGAATAGCCATCAATACTGATAATCACCATCTTTCCAGCCACATTTTCGACACGGGACTGAGCCACACACATTAATGTTAAAAGCATCCATCAACTGGGGATGCCCAATTTGTGCCACCCAGGCAAGAGTGGTTACAGCACATGCTATCTTCTAGCACAATCCCAATACTTTTCAGCTGCAGCTCATCATTTTTGTACTGAGATTCTCAAATCACAGCTCAAACCTCAGAAAAGGGAAAATTCAGATAATTGACATAGCCTCACTAGGGAACTTCAGGGTAATGGATAGGACTGAATGGATCAGTCCAGTCCAGCCTGCTACTTCATCAACTGCATGGCCTTGTCCTATTTATCACAGCCCTTCTGAAAAATATAAACAGGAGTCTGGCCAGCTTCTGAGCACACCACAAAACAAGTCCTACCTAGGACAAAACAAAGATATCACTCTTTAGTCCCTTTCCCTGACTTGTTTCTGTCCTGCTTCCTTCTCTTCCCCTACTTTCTGATCTTCATCACACTCTGCACTGAGGCTTCCCTTCCATCCATCCCTAGTCTTACCAACTTGAACTCAAATCCTCATTGAACATAAACGTTTTGTGCAGTATTTTACTCAGTAAGGCCTTGCCAAAAAGTCATGAAGCCTGCCAAGTTAATAGGCTTTGCCTGAAAGCACAAGAACAACAGAGCTTTTGAGAAAAAACAAACAAAAAAATCCTAGCACAGGTAAAAATATATAATCCTTCCATTCCTGTAAAGAAAGTTAAGATAGTTTTGGCTTGGGAAAAAAAAACCCCAAACAAATCCTTTCTTTTCCCCTCCAGGTGATGCACACACTCCTTTCGGATAAAAGAGTTTTATCCTGAAGTGTTTCAAATCAGGAGTAATTATGGGTTGAAAAACACTTTCCATGAGAAACTCCTGACTAGTAGTCCGATAAAAATCAAAAGATTTCTTAAAGCATAGGATTTTAATTGAATCATCGAATAATTATTATTGAAAGAGGCCTCAAAATCAAGTCCTATCTTTTTGCTGAAAGGAAGGTTAACTTCAAAGTTAGATCAGAATGCTCAAGCATTTTTTCTGTCAAGTTCAGAATATCTTCAAGGATGAAGACTCTGAATATTCTTTTGGCAAGACGTGCTGATATTTGATCATCTCTACTATGAAATTTGGTTTTTTACACCTAGCAGGAAATCCTTCTGCTGCCATACACTTTCAGGATGAGGCTGATCCACCTTATTTCATAACCATTCATAAGATGCCCCTTTGATTAATTTCTTCTCTGGGATACATGAAATCACACTTTTCACCTCTCTTGGTCCTTCATTTAATTCTTTAGCCTCCTTGCTATCTAGATAACCTTATTCTGAAAAGGAAAACCTTCCTTCCATGGGAGCAGGACCCAAAACCGGGCATGGGACTCCAGGTATAACCTGTCTATTGCTGGCTAGGGGGGACTTCTCTTGACATTCCATCTGTGCTCTTTTTAAACCATGGACATGGTTTAGTGGAGGACTTGGCAGAGTTATGTTTATGGCTGGACTTAATAATCTAAAGGGTTTTTTCCAACCTAGATGATTTTATGGTGTGTGATTCTGTCGTTGCCCTTCACTGGTGACTTACATTCAGCTTGTCCACCAAAAGGGCTCACAGGTCCTTTCCTGCAGGCCTGTTATTTTGGCAATCATCCCCCAGCCTGTGCTTATTTCCCTCCCTAGGTGCAGTTCTCTGCACTTTTCTTTGCTAAGTGTCACAGAGCTCCCTCTTGGTCCACTAGTGCAGTTTTTTTGTGGTTCTCCCTAACTCCTAAAAACTTCAGTCCTTTGCAGGGTGCTGTAACAGTGAATGGGAATCTCCATCCAGACCTGGATCTTAGCACACCTCTTAACAGCTCGTGTCCCAGCCTAGGACTGAGACACTCCTGCTCAGTCAGGGAACCCCTCAGTGCCCACTGCTCCCAATGGCAGCCCCATTAATGCAGGGCCAGCTCTGTTCATGAAGCCTTCATTAGAAAAGGTCCCCCAAATGACTTCCCACAGAAGGAACAGGATATGTTTCTTCCGTCGTCACTTCTGGGAGTATCTACCCACATCTGAAGGCGGACAAAAAAAAATCAACACAAACTAGGAAGTACTAAACCAGATGTGCAACAAGAAGAAATGATGGATCTTCTGGGAAATAAGGTGAAGGATGTAGAATTGACAGGTTTCTTTTTCCCCTCTCTGAGAAGAGCAGGAAGCTGATGGATGATTTTTTTTAAGGAACATATTGTTAAAAACGTTGGCAATATTTTGTCAACCTCTAGGGTCCACTTAATCAATTAAAATATCTGTCTCTGAAAGAATCAAATTAATATTAGACATAAAATTTGAAGAAAAAGCAGGAAGATGGGGAAAGGAATAGGTTTAGCTGATTCATCCCTCTGAGATTCTTGTTTAATTACACTTTGCTCACAATGAAGAATGAATTGTTTCTTAAGTATAAAGTTCATGGAAGGTAAATCCATCCATTGCCACTGAAGCAATGTACTGATGGTAGGATGCTCTGTTCCTTCAATATTTAATTGACCCAGTAAGTGATGGGACTGGCTTCTCCCAAGGTCTTTTCTATGGCCCCACACCAAACAGTTGATGGGGATCTCAGCTGGGATGTAATCACCTCCCACACCACAGGCATTGCAGTTGTGCTGCTTGTCTGACAAAATACTTTAACAGTGTCCCTGTTGTGGCCAGCTTTTCTTCTTCATCATCCTCTGCCCCTTCCCCAAGAATTAAAGCCCAATGTGCTACATTCCTAGGGGGTTTTTGGTGTGATTGCATTTGGTATCTCACCCTCTGCTAGAATGGTGTGAGGAGGGCTGCTACAACATCACAGGGACTTCACTATTTGTACTTGACACATGTTTCTACTGTGGAACAAAAATAAAAAGGAAAAAAAAATTGTTGTTTGCTAGCAGTTCAACTCTGCTTGTGGTTACCGGATTGGATGTCAGGGTCAAAAACTAGATGTAAAAACCACAGATCTGATGCTCTCTGTAGGGACCCAGTCTCTCATCTGTCCCAAGCTGGCACAGCTCCACATTGGCAGTCTGGCTCCCAGTGTAAATGGGCTATAAGCATGGTCTTTGCTTCAGCTGCGAGGCTTGCGTTATCCTAAATTTGACAGTCACTGACTGAAACTTTACTCAGGAGTTTAGAGGAAAATTATTGAACTGACTTGTTAAATAACATTTCATTAGCTGTAGGAACATTACAATTGCAGCCTTTGTTATTTGAGCCTTCAATCTGATTTTGTCAAGACTCTATCACAGCATAATTTTCTAAAGTAAATTTTTTGTAAAGGTTATGCAAATGGCATAAAGGGCAGCAACAGACTAATGACTTGCTAAGTAATAGCCAGGGGTGGTGGGAATTAATTTTTTTAAAACAGCAAAACCAAAATTTTCTAAGGCTTTTCAGATCAACAGTTCTCAGTGGCTTCATATTCTCAACCCAAAGGTGTAAGCCCCAAGGAGTGTGGCAATGTGAGAGATTTGCACTCCTGTTAGTGAGGAGCCTCAGTAAGCTGTGATTTGATATGCATCACAGCAAAAAAATTGCCAGCTGCCAGCAGAAAAGAAAAACAACTGGAAAACAAAGTTTGAATTACTTTTGTAATTCATCAGCTAGGTATTAAGGAAAAAGAAAAGAAGAATGACTGATTCAAAACCTGCAAGGAGTTACTAGGTTTAAATTTACCTCTGGAGAGAATGAAATCACATCTGGAGCTTATTAACTTTTTTCACAGAAGCAGAGCATATTAACTTGTGAAATCTTAAACAGCATGAAATGATAGATGTGTAAAATAAAATTAAAAAAAAAAAACAGATTCTCATAAAAGATTTTGAAAATAACAGCTTTAGGCATCATAAAGACCATGGTCCTACAAAAGTTATTAAAAAAATTTAACATTGTTTATTCACTTCCCGATATTATTCTGCATATTCTCATATATGATCAGTTTTTGTTTTCTACTGTACTTGGGAAGAGCAGCCCCATGACAGTCTTAAGACGGAGGTACTAAAACTGGCTGGTGAACTTCAAGACCATGCCCTGAGCGCAGCCTTGGCTTGGGAAGGTTTCAGGAACAAGAAGAAATGCAGCCATGGAATTAACATGTGATATTTTGAATCACATCACTTATTACCAACGATTAAACAGATTAGCATTAGCTTTTGGTTAGCTTCAGAGAATAATTCAAAGAAACAGGCTCAAATTTCACAAGCAGTATGCTTAGGGAACCTTATCCAAGAGCTCTTTTCCGCCACAATCATATGTGACATCAGAGAAGGTACTGAAGCTAATCCCTGTGAACAGCACTCAGAGAACATGTCACAGAAAAATCCCTTCAGCAGCCCGAACCCTTCCTGCTTCAGACTGCCATCACTGCCCTGTTTGGGCACCCCTGGAGCACAATGCCGAGGACACAGGGGCTGCACCTGCGTGCTGACTCACATTAGTTACAAGTACCTACAGAACTTGAGACACAGTTTTCCATTCCTGGACCTGCAACACAAGTGAATGAAATCCGTGCTGAGGTGAAGCATACTCACAAAAAAAGCCAAACCAAATCTCGGCCTACCAAGGGCTTATTCCTCATGGCTGATCTGCATTTACTCCTCCCATCACTATCTCTACAGCAGAATGAGGCATTTAGGTAGAATAAAAACAATAATAAAAATTAAAACCAAGTCTGAAAACCTTTGCTGTTACTTCTTGGGGAGGGAGGGGAGCAGGGGGAACCCTTAAACCTTAATTTGCCACTCTAGTTTGAAATTGGTACAAAACGTAGCAAAATAAAGCCCTGCCCAGTGATGGAAATTTGTGGTGTAAATGAAAAATCTCTGCAAGCACCAGACAGCCCACAAGGCTCCCACCTACTTCAGGATGCCCTGGGGCAACCCACAGCTGGAGTTGACCTCAGTTTGGTTGGTCACCAAACAGGGAGCTCTGCCATTTTTGTGAACGTGTGTTTCTCACAAGTATCGTGCCTGAACACCAGAGCAAGGTTTTGGTGACAGCAGACAAGAGGCATCCGATGAAAATGTGAAATCACGGAAAATACAGTGTATTTAAGGAAGCTAATATTTGTGATTTACAGAGATGTCACTAGTGGATTTGGAGCACAGGAGGTTTTTTACAGCCACAGCCCAGGCCCCTGCTCTCTGCACAGACCCCAGTGCTGCAATGCCCCATTTCAGAGCAGCTGCTGGATAAACAAAACGAAGCATCCACAGCGTGCAGCCCCAAGGGCTGCCATGCCCTCACAGGTATTTCATCTGTGGCTCCTGCCACCAGAGAATGGCTCTGATTCACAGCAGGGAGGCCTCACTAAGCAGCCAAAACACTCTCATCTGGTCATCAGCACTAACTGAGAGGTAGAAAAGAGTAATTTTAAATAAGCATAGTAGAGAAATTTAACCCAAGCCTCCTGAGCAGGGTTAAATTCTCCAGGAGGCTGGAGAATTATTTCACCTCGCCAAAATCATCTTTGTTTTCCTGAGTGCTTCCTAACCCACAAAGTGTTTAAAATATTCTAGTATTATAAGCATGAAAGGGTTCTCTATTAAAAACAAAACCACAGCCCACCCTTTCCTCCCCCCCACAAACCCCCCCCCCAAAAAAAAAAGAAAACCAAAAAAATCCCCCCACAAAACAAATCAAAACAAACCTAAACTCAGCTTAATAAGGAGCTCCGCCATTACTGAAAATAGAAATAACCCAACCCTACTCATCAGTGGCACCCACATTGTGAAAAACTCAAAGCTCCCTGAATTTTTACACTATAAGGATGAAGGTTATAAGCTCAAGGTGATCCCTTTAGACATTTTATACCCATTCCTCTTAGTGTGTTTGGTAAAAACACCACGTGTATTGTATAGGGCAAAAAGTCAGTCTGGAAAATTCTGCATGCAAGACGTGAATAAACAGATCATCATCTATGTCATTATAGTGTTATATAGAGGGGAAAAAACATTTGCATATAGGGAAACAAAATATTTTTACAAAGTACTTGGAAAAGAACATGCCGAAACCAGCTGGCCAGCAGCAGAGCTCTTTCAAATTTACTTTTCAATAGAAGCCTTAATAGTAGGTTTTCAGCAATATTCACATTCCTACTTGTGAATTTGAGAGATGCAGAAACTTGAGAAACAAAACTTCTTCACTTCTTAAAAGAAACTACAGAAAAAGACCTGCACATAATTCACATTAGTGCATCAGTGTTTTTGAAGTATATTCCTCACACCTCACAATCAATTTTATCGTATACTCTCACTTCCCTTTCCAAAATTCCCAATATCAGGGATGAAAGATGTATCAATATCACAGAAAATACCATTACAACACAACTTCTTTGGAGAAAAACTAAAATTAAGAAAGCACATTTAACTTCTTCCCAAAGGATCAAGAGCTCCAGGCACAACAACCGCTCACCAGAGGGGTTTTTTAAGAGGATCTGCAGCAAACCTGCAGGAATGTGAGAGCCTTTCCTGCAACCAGCTGGCTGTCAAAGGGTGATGGATTGCTTACTCCCAAATTACAGGAACAACCAATTTTGAGGTGATTTGTTTGATTTTTAAATCCTGATTGTGACTCAAAACAATCACCCTTAACATCATCCTGGTACCACAGTTAAGAGATTTCATTAGGATTTGTATTTATTTCCATTAGACAAAAAAAAAAAAAAAACAAAAAAAAAAAAAAAAAAAAAAAAAAAAAAAAAAAAAAAAAAA
>VZTR01016027.1:260128-285329 GCA_013400775.1 Chaetops frenatus | reverse complement strand
TCAAACACTCCAGTTATGCCTGTGTAAAGAGCAGCTGCACTTTGCCAAGACATATGATGAACCCAAGATTAAACCAGAGCCTCTATCTACCCTGACTGACAAAACAGAACTTCACAACACAAGTAGGAAGTAGAGGAAAGTCTCCATCTGGGCTGACCCATGGATATTTTTCCTCCACTCGTATGTAATAATTTATCCATGTATATACAGCCAGAGCACAGTATTGGAAAATATGACATTTTTTATTAGTTCCTAATGTTTTACTATCTGTCCGTGCAAAGATAACCACAGATCGTATCTCATCAAATGCGTAATGAGCCAGATTATTCTCTACTACTGTAAATCGGTGAAGGTCCATTGATCTCATTATAGGAGAGCAATTTGCACTTGCAAAGAGGGTGGGGGAATACTTCACAATGAGGAAAGAGAACAAAACCCTTAATCATGGCAAACCTAATTCAGGACCAAAATTCACACAGGTGACTGCCTTTTTTTTTTTTCACCTGAACAGCTATACTTATACCAAATATTCACACTCAAGAGTTAAATAGTTTTAGAACAACTTACTGAGCTTCAGAGACTTTGACGACTCTCTGCAGTGTTTGCAGAGCTGAATAAAAGCAGTTCCTTTCCCCTGCAAAGCCACCAACGCCTGGGACTCACTTGGCATTCCTAAAGCATTCCTCTCTCCATCCCTTAGCAATGATAGCCAGGGCCACTGACCACCAGGCACCCTATTCACCCTCTCCTCTGCAGCCAGCACTGCAGAGGAGACAGTGACACTGCCAAATGCAGTGCAGAAACCTGAGCAGCTCCTCTGCCAATGTAATTGCCAAAGGGTCTGGTGAACTCTGTGCGTGTGTTTTATAAATTTGGGGCAGGGGAAAGGATTCAGGAAGAAATAAGATACCCTGATCTCTCTGCCATGCATTGCCTTACATAAACGTCCAAAAAAATTAAGAAACACTTTAAAACCCAAAATATCAGTGGACTTTTACTCTATGAACTGATGATTTGTTTACATTTCCTCTTGGTATATAATAATATGTCTTGCTACAATGGAGTCTAGGTAGGAAAACACATTTCAACATGGACTTAGAGAAAGGGCTTGTAGGAGAACAAACAGACACATCAGAACATCACTTATTTCGGCATTGCATGTTAATAATTTTCAAGCACATGAATTTAAAGGCATCATTTCTTAAATAGTATAATGAAGAACTATTCTTCTTAAACTTGATTATTTAGTATACACAGACTTAGTCTTACATGGAAACTTCCAAACCAGCTCAATAGAAGTAATTTAATTCTAGCTAACAGCATGAAGTTAGAGGGGGGAAAAAAAAAAAAACAAAACAAAACAAAATGGCTTCAACAGGCATAATGCAGTTTATTTGGCAGAAGTAACATCTCACATAGAGTATTTTTTTTTAAATGCCTGTACAGCTGCTTTTGATTCCATAATCAGCCCAGAAAAGGCTGAGAAGATGCTGAAGGAAGATAATTAACTAGGAGGAATCCCTTCCAAGGATCCTCCCAGACAGTTGTTATTAAGAGAGACAATTTTTCTCTGCTGAGCAAGAGGCTACAGACATTACCTAGGATCTTATGGATCTCTGGGGATGGGATACAGGGAAAACCAACAGTAAATTTTGGGGAATGTTTTGGTTGTTGGATTTTTGTTTTGTTTTTGAAGATGCATGCTGCTTATAGTGTTTTCCCATTGACTGCTGCTGCTCTGACTGTTGTGTTGAACTGTTACACTCTGAAACCCTGAAAAGAAGACAGGATGGCCCTCAGCCCCATAACAAGTATAACCTGCCACAAGGAGAGAGAAATTTACCTCTCACAAAGCTATAGCAAAAATAAATAATAATGCTAATGTAATAGTAATCATCATCACTGGACTCAAATAACACCATCCCTGAGAGGGAAAACACATGGAACAAGCTGCAAGGTCTGTGCAGAAAAGATCTCTCTCTGCCTTATAGAAGAAAGGGTAATAGATCTTTCAGTATAAAAGCCCAACCTCCTGCTGTTGGAAGTAAGGATGTTTGGATTTGATTAATAACTGCAAAATGCTTTTCTCTCCTTTACAAGAGCCTGTTAATGGTATATTACTTTCACTATCAGGAGGAGGTATGTCACTGTAAGAAGGATCAGCAGTTGCATCCCTCCCAAATGCTGCTTCAAGGCAGAGACTGCAGCTGAGGCACAGGACCGGAGCCAGAGCTGGTTCCTGGGACACAGCAGGACAGGCAGGAGAAGCCCGTGGACACCCAGCAAGCCCGTAATTAGCAGTCACTGCTTTTCTCTCAGTGTTACTGCAAAAGGGAGCTTTAAGAAAGATAAAATAGCTCACAAGAGCCATTCATGAATTTGAGGCACTGGTCTGAAAACTTGATAGCTCATAAAAGTTCTTTTCTGGCTATATTTTGTAAAAGAAGCAGGGCTAAAGGAGAACCTAGGGAAAAGCAGCAGGCAAGAGAAATTGTTTAATAGGTAAAAAGAAGACTAAAACATAGAAGATAAGAGTGCTACTCTGTATTCCATCAACTGTCAATCTGGAAGAAATGTCCAAGCAAAAGCTGAGGTACTGCAGAGAGAGGGAGAAAAGGAACTGGACCATGAATATGAGATGGTGATTGCAGGAAAAAGCTGAGAGAAGGATGGGTTCCTGCTGTACTGGCAGAACTCCAAGCTAAAACCATGATACCAGAGGAGGAGAGAATTAATTTATCCTGAAGAGTCAGAGCGGTTGTGCACTGCCACACACTGCAGTGCATAAGCATTATTCCGCTCAGGGGTGGCAATAAAACCTGGACTATCTCCAGGCTGCATTTAACCAGGGTTAGAAAGAAAATCTCCAGAAGGTAAAATCTCCTAGTGTAGGAGCAAACCCATCATGAGGAAGTGCAAGGGGAGGATGTTTTCACCAGGAGTTGTGATATATTTATTTAATACACAAGTAGATCTTTATATTGCTGGCCAAAACACAATTCCTAGTTCAAAACATAATACCCCACGATGGATGAAAGAAACATTTATCTAACATGCTTTGTGTGCAAAATGAATATAAAAGTAATTAAGCTACTTTAATTTAGTGTATTCCTATTCAAAATTTCAGTAGATTTGATACAATTAAAAAAATTTACAGAATAAATGTGATGAGCCAGAAAGCTACTGATTCATTAGGTCCTAACATAAGAACAAATCTAACTGCATTAAAATGTAATATTTAAAGTTTCTTCTGGTAAATATGAACATTTAGAAAGTATGCATCAGTACCTAAAATGTTAACTTTATTGCAATGATTTTCTTCTCCCCGTGAGACACCATGTACATATCTAAGGTTGGCATCAGACATTAATTACGGTCAGGGAACATTTTGTAGAGGTTAAAAAGCAAAAAGCTGTCTTTAGTGACCACTCTAGATAGCAACAGCAAGCCAAATGGCTCCACTTCTGGGACACTTCCAAATCAGTCCTCAGCCTTTAACCATAAGAAAATGCAAGGCTTTTAAAGGGAAGCTCATTTTTTAAAACTTTAATGTAGTTCAAAAGATTTGTCCCGGTAGGGGATCCTTAGAGAAACAGATTTTCAATGCTGCTCCTGGGATCCTGGGCCTTATGTTTTCATTCTGATCCCAGTCAAAGTTTCAGCAAGTCTGCAACCCTCTCCTTCAGCTTTAGCAGAGCCACAAAAACCAGAGCAGGAGGGAAATGAAAAGAGCTGGTAAATGCGAACATAGCATTTAAATTAGGAAAAGTGGGATACGAAGGAAGAATGGGAAACCATCCAGCCACTTGTGAGTCTGTGCAAAGAGTGTCACCAGCCTCGGCAGCACAGCACCCCATGCAGCTTCCCAGGGCCAGCCAAGGGGTGGCACAGTGGGATGAAGTCAGCAGTGAGGTGGGATCTAAGTGGCACAGGGCTGAGACCATGGGCAGAGCCCTGCCAGAGCCAGAAGGGCATCGTGAGGGGCACCTGGGCTTCCTGCAGCATGACAGGAGAGCATGGAAGGACAGCAAGAGTGGGACACAGTGGGGAGGCACCAAGCACATCAGCAAGTGCAGATCAGGAGCACTTAATCATGAAGCAAGGGGAATATCCAAAGGAGACATCTCTATGCAGTGGGGAGGGAAAAGTGCACCTGAGTGTTGTAACAAAACAACAGGTCAGGCAAAACCACAGCAGGACCTCAAGGGCAAAATCCTATCAAGGAGTTACAGGTATGCTTTGGGAGGAGAGACTGAATTTGTCAAAAAAAAGGGTTCCCAATTGCTGCCTCAATATTTCCTTTTTCTAATAGTAGCATAGGTGGTTTAAAATTTTTCTTTCCAATTTCAAGCAATAAGAATTTATTAGCAGCGATATTTTTCCAGACAGCTTGGGGCATAATCAGAGAATCATAGAATGGTTCGAAGGGACATTAAATATCATCTAGTTCCAACCCTCCCTCCCACAGGCAGGGACACCTTCCTCTAGACCAGGTTGCTCAAAATTTTATCCAACCCGGCCTTGAACAGTTCCAGGGATAGGCCATCGATGGCTCCTCTGGGCAACCTGTTCCAGTGTCTCAACATACTCACAGTAAAGAATTTCTTCCCAATAATCCAAGAACTACAAATTCACTTCAACTCAAGCATGTGAGAGGGCCTTTTGACATTGACAACACTCACATATTCTGTCTTAAGCAGATGTGGAGTATGTGCACGAACACTGCCTAATTTAATTGCACGATGGCCTCTGCACCTTCTGCTTTACTTTCAGACTGCAACGTCTCTTAATGCACACAGCCTTCTCTCACCTTCTTGCCACCAGGCTTCAAGCAACAGGATTTTTCCTCTTTTTTTTTTTTTTAGCTGGAAATGTCGCAGCAAGCCATTTTAATAATATATACAGTAGTACCAGTGTAATATCAGCAACACTAAATTTTACATGTGAAGTCATCAAGTTCCTACTAAAACATATGTATGAAGTTATCGAACAGGCTGATCTGAGTGGTAGTGCAGCCATAGATTTTCCAAGGAACATTTCCTTTGTAAAAAAGTTAAAGGACTATTTTCTCTCAACAATAAAATGACAGATATTAAGACTCAATATAGGTCAGGAGGAAATGAAGTGATTCCCTCACACAAAAAACCTTTTTTTTTAGGTCACCATCAGATGATCTAAACCAATCCAAGTTTTCTTATTCTTTTGCCCCCCCACCTTCATCTGGAAAAAAGAAATATGGATGTCAAAGTTCTCATTTCCAAATATCCAGAAGTGACGGTTTATTTTCTATTCAAAAATAAACACCTTAAAATACAGCAGGTAAACCAGCAAAGTTACCACTCCTATGCAGTCCAGCATTGATTAGCTCCTGGGAGCTCTATAAATACACTTTGGTTACAATACCACCTGAAATATCTCACTCAGTGGCATCATCATTTATCAATACAGCATTTTTCCCTGCTCTGATTGAGTTATTTTGATACAATGACAAAATTGTTCTTGAAATATTCAAAACCCTGATTATTCACTTTTCTGAGAAGCACACTTTTTTTTTAAATTTCTCCTGGTACTGATAACATTTACATTTTCCTTTGAAAGAAAAAGATTTGTCTTCATTGCTTCTCTTTGTATTTTGCTTTATTTTATCTTTTTCAACATTGAGCACAGAAAGGAAGAAATATTTGTATGCTAATGAAAATCAAAGCGTGAAAGCAATTAAATCAAACAAAAAGTAAAATCATCCCTGGAATTAATAAAACTCTTCTTCTCCTTTTACAGCATTAATTCAACACTTTCTTTTATATATCAGTTGACTAGTTTTCAACTGTTCCTTTAACCAAAATTATCAAGGGAAAGAAACTTTCATTAAATCAACACTGTATTGTGCATTCTCAAAAAAAACCAAAACAAAACAAACAAAAAACCCCCCCCCCCAAAAAAAAAAAAAAAAACCAACAAAACCCCAAACCCTACAAATTATAAATCTTTTGGGTATGCAAGGACATGTATGTTTTAACTGATAAGTTTAGATCACATCCCAGTTTTTCTAGGATCAACAACTCTTAGGTATGTGTTGCACCCTTATAACTTCAGAGCAAAGCAGAAATTTGAGAAGGATAAAACCATTACAAACACAATTGCATATTCCAGTTCAATCTCGTTTTATATTGCTATTTACACAGCAATCAGTTTCCAAATAACTCCAATTAACCTCATGCCTATTTTTTTATGGAGAATAGCTGCAAACCTGCTTGGGCTTCGAGCACAAGGGACGTAGTGCAAGGGTAGGCAGTCTGGCATAGCAAACTAATAAAACCCGGATTACTTGTAGCCTGCAAACTGCACTGCTGGCAGAGCAGCAACTTTTGGCCACTGCATTACAAAGTATCATTTCAGGAGGCACTCTGCTTGGGTTTTGTACAAAATAAACCTCGAATGGTTTTAATGGTGTGTGTGTTTGGCTTTAATAACGCTATTTAGGACAATATATTAAAGTTGTGTAACTTCTGTCTTCAGACCAGGCAATTTCATTACTTTCCCCCATAAAAAGTGGCTTTAATAACTAAGCTTTTAAATTGTTTTCCCCATAATAAATAAATGACGTTAAAAGGCACCTTTCAGCACTGAAGAACTGGATCCAGCCCAACAGTAGACATTAAGGACCTAGATTAGATCAAGCCAACAAAACACTTAAAGCAAAGGTTTTCCCTGTTAGCTGCAACAATTTTTAAACTGAGATACAGTAATATGATTTTAATGCCAGGTGAATGAGGTCAGACAAAGAAGAAATAATGTCAGCAACAACAGGCAAATTTGTTCCAATTTCATGTCTACAAATTAGAGCAACCTTTCCTTCAGAAACAATTTACGTCTCTATCAGCATAGAAGAAACCAAAAGCAAGGCACTTCACAACATCAAACGTAAGAACAGAGCTACAATACAATGATGTTTGCTATTATTTCTTATGGGCACATTAGGAAGGAGGATGACAGCATCTCTTCCCCAACTAAAAAGAAAATTTAATAATAAAAGCAATGGTTTACGTCATGAAACCAAGCCTCTCAATCTCAGGACAGTAAAGTTGCTTTCCTTATTTCTCTTCTTCCAGTTTAAATGAATGTCCTTTTAGCAGCACATTTCTGGCTCATAAATTTCCAATGTCACATGCTACCATGGCACAGACCCAAGAGGTTGTGCAGCTACCCAAGATACCAATCCCCAGCCGAGCAAGAAAGAAGTTCCAGCCAGGTAACCAAAACCAATGCAAAACTGTAGGTGCTAGCTGGGTCCAGCTCCCAGGCCAGCAGGCTCAAGGTTGCATGGGAAAAAGGGACAAAAGTGTGAGAGAGGTGCACATACATCAGCTGTGACACAGGTGCTGTTCCCACCATGCTGATGAACTTTAACAGCCAGGACCTGACCACACCACGGTCTGAAATGCTGACTACAGAATGGTTTACAATGGAAAAGACCTCCAAGACCATCAAGTCCAACTCTTAACCTACTGCTGTCAAATCCACTGCTAAGCCACATTCCTAAGTGCCACATCCACACACATTAAAAATACCTGCTCTAAATTAAGGATTTTAGCATTCTTAATCTAGTTAATTGATGTATTAGTGTACTCTCTCTCTCCCAACATACTCCACCCAGCACATCAATTACCTGATGCCAACTGTCTGCCCTTAATATTTACCTCCACAGTGCACTGCATATTTGCTACCCCTGTTTTAAAAGAGAACAGGTAGATGATAAAGTATTTTATTCCTTAATTTTATTTGGAGATACCAAGTGTAAAATTGTTAAGTCTTCTTAATAGTCAAATGCTTTCTTCTCATTCTCCCAACCTTTTATTTATAGCTTTCTTTTTCTTCCAGGTTAAATAGGTTAGGAATAATTACATCATCTTCATGACCTACACTACTTCAAACCATGAATTAATTCTGCACTTTTCCACTCTATTTTAGCACTTTACTTCAGTAACAGTGCAACAGAAATGATCAGAAAGCTCCAAACCCAATTTTCAAGTACCAGAACCACCTTTCCAAACTCATGATCTCAAGACCTTGCTTTCCTTTTCAACTCCTGTCACAAACTCTGCAACAGCTCTCGAAGTACATCTGTCTTCTGGATAATCTTCAGTTTTGCCATTTTGCAGTGCAGAGGAACTAGCTGGCATTTGCTTTGTTCCTTTAGTCTCCTCTATGCTCAGCAGAGGGACCTGGTGGATGCAGCAACACACAGCACTTACAAGCTTCCCCTGGTGCCACCACCACATTGCCTGCTTCTCAGCATCACGACTAAATCCAGCCTTTTCTGAGCTTTTTCCCTTCTCCATAGAACTTTATCATATACTATCTTGGACCCAACCTGGGAGCACTGGTGCAGTTGTGCCATGAAGCCAACCGTTGTTGGGGGACAAGGACCACTGTTTTGGGGCTTTCTCCCCCCTGCCAGCAGCAAACCATCTCCCTTGGCCAGGAGACACCACCACAGTGAGCCCAGTGGTGTTGGACATGACAAGCATAGGTTTACAGCTCACCTCTCACAGATTCAAAGCAACAGTGTGAGTGAAGTGTCCCATCCCATTACCTGGTGGGTGACAACAAAAGCCACTTGCAGGACCTTTGTGGTCAATTTTAGGCTCACCTCGAAGTGCAGTGTTGGTTACCATGCAAAAGGCATTTGTGTGTGGTGCAGTGTTCAAGTTGATGACAAAACAAAAAAATTCTGCATTGCCCTTTCGGTCTGCAATCTTACAGATACATTTTAAAGGTACAGCAGCAGTTTAGATTTGGCCTAAATTTCATTATGTTTAAAGTGACAAGAGGATTTAAGGAAAACACAGATATTTCCAACCATTGTTTAGAATTTGAAGTGTAGCATGTATCACATGATCTACCAGATCACCATAAGACCCAGAAGCCTCAAGTGACAAAAACAGGTTTGCTTTCATTGTCCTTCACTTCTAGAAGAAGTGTGAAATTAAGTAACAAGGGAAAAGAAACTGCATTTAACAATGTGGTATTTTAAATTTTTTTAAAAATTCAACAGATAAAGAATTGCTGGTTTGTTTTTTTCTTTTCCTACAGAAGCATTTAACAGTAAAAGAAATCCAGATGTCTACTCCAGCACCATCATCTCTTGTGGGGTTGAGAGACCAATATGAGAACTTCAGAGGTTGCCAAGTATACTGGTGTCTCAAAAAGAAAAAAAAAAAAAAAGGCAACAAAAGTAACAACAACAAATTATGAGCAGTCAAGAAAGTGTGTGTATGTATATGTACTTAAGCCCCCTCACACAACTTCTGTCTGCCTTCCTTAGCCAAGTGAAACCAGCACAGCCCAACACTGGGAGGCTCCAGGGCTTGGCAGTGATGCCCCATGCCCAGGGGCTTTCACCACCCACATCCCACTTTCATGGATGTTCTCTTCAGCCACCACTCCTAATCCTGTCCCCAACACTGCAGACACATGGGCAGCCTGGTACCCCACCAGAACAGCTCCCCATTTTCACGTGGCCAAGGCACCATTTTGCCTCTCCCTCCTGGCACCAGATGTTTCCCTTTAACTTTGTCCGCACTCCGCTCACAAGCATCAACTGGAAAGCCCAGACACAAATATTTTACAGATGAAACAACAACAGGCTCTTTGCCAGCGGCTCAGGCCTGGATCCCAGCCCCTGCTCCACAGTTCTCAGGCAACTGGCAGAAAATAAGCCAAGAGCTGTCTGGGGACTTGTGTGGGTGATCTCCACCTCAGGAGGGCAGGCAGCTCTGCAGCCCTCAAGCCGCGCCAGGGCAGCACTCAGAACCACACCTTGTCTTTGAGGAACAGCAAAGGTCTGCAGCATCCCCATGCGGGCAGGGAGGAAGGGAGGGGCTGCTGGCTCAGGCGTGCAGTCACACTCAGCCATGGTGCCCACCTGCCTCTTTCCTCATCAGTCTCAAAGTGCTGCTAAGTGCCAGACTACTCAGGGTAACAGCTTGCTTAAAGTGGCCTCAAATGTCCCTTTAAGGAGAGGGAAAAATCTCAACTGGACAAAATCCCACTGTACCAATAATTAAACAGTCCTCACACAGCCCAGGTTTTCCTCTCTGCAGGTTTGCTGTTGTGCCCTCTTGGCCAAAATTCTGAGTTCCTGCTTCTTCAGTATGGAGTGTAGTAAGTAAACCTGTATTCAGTCTTAAGTATTTAAAAATTTTCCCAAAAAAAAAAAAAATAAAACAAAACCCACGAAAACCCAAAAAAACCTCAAACCAACAAAAAAACCCCCCAAAAAATCTTACTGGCACTTCTTGTCTCCGTTTCACAGCACTTATTATAAGGGCACTGGAGAGATGATAGATTAGCAATCAAATACATTTCTATTTTAATTAAAAATAGTTCAGGATGCGATATCCTTTTTAATAAAAGAAAATTGATTAGCGTTTGACAGAGTTGTAATATTTGTTAAATATTACAAAAACAGAAATACTGAGAAAACAATAAAAATAGAGGTTGCAATCCCTGATGCTTCTTTTTAGAAGCATTACATATTGGAAGATATTCTGTTGACTGGATATTAATACCAAGTACACATTTCAAAATTCATTACTTCTTAAAAGAACCCCTAATTTTTGTTTTACAAAGAAGCTGTTTTCCAACCTGTCACATCAAACACTGTGAGAGTATGTATAGGAACTAACCACAAAATATTCCAGGATCACATAATTGCCATGCTGGTTTAATTTCTTTTTATCCATGTGTTATTTTATAAAGGAATTATTTTAACTCCATATGCACATGTAAAACAGATACAGTGTTTCAGTTTGCCATTCCCATACTGACTGTAGTAGAAAAAGTCACACTCTAGATAATCATAAGAGAAAGCAATGCCTATCACAATTCCTTCTCTGTGTCCTTTATCCATACTACAAGGGCGTTTAAGAAAAGGAACTGGAGTCTAGTCTTTAATTTAAACACTAGATGGAGCCCACTTCCCAAGACTGAAAAAGGAAAGCTCTCCTTGCAGCCAACTCTTACAGCCTATTGCAATATCTGGTCATGCATAAACATGACAGGACTCACACAGCTGCAGTGACTGTCCTTAATGCAAAAAGATATACTGACCAGCAATTATGTCTCTGCATAAAGGGACAGTCTAATACCAGGCAACTGCAAAGGAATTTTTATTACTCTACATATATATTAGTTTGGTATAAAAGACCCACAACACTTGAAATAAATTAGGCAGACGTGGATTTTTGTAATACCATATGACAAACATAATGCTATTATGAGTCTGTGCTATGGTTAGAGAGAACTATGGCCAGGTCTTACGTCTCTTTATTTTGACAATAAACTGTACTGATTCCAACTGTATGAAAATTTTGCACATATAAATGAAAATTAAATAGGAAGAATCCTTTTTCATTTGCTTCGAATTAGCTCTAGCAAGAAGGCTTATTTGCAACGTTTGATAAAACGCTGCCTCTCTCAAATGAAACATACCACACATTCAACTAGAGATAAGTGAGCTTTGGTGTTAAAAATAGGACTCAACAACATCAAACCTCAGCACAACTATTCTGGCAAGAAAGAAAAAGGAAGAAAAAGAGCCTAGTTGCCAAGATGCAAACTGAGTAGCCTCATGGATACTGGATAAATCCGTTTATCTTAGGCTCCACCACAAACAACTGCCAGTTCTGCAGTATTTTGGCCCCACTCTGGACTGGCCTCACAATGCAAAGGGCAGGAAGAAATTGCAGGTAGACAACCCTTGGCCCTTCCCTAGCTTGTTGAAGGACACGCTCACAGGAACAGCTGGAAGCCAAGCATACAATAAAATTGTGCAAAGCCTCAGACCCGACTCCCAGCAATGCAATTCTGCTGACAGCCAAGCTATCTCTGATTGCTTTAACCTTTGCCCAGTCCAGGCCACTGCCTTCATCTCACTCTTTTCCTAACAAACCTGTGGTAATAGCTCCATCAAGGTTAAGATAAGCACAAAGGCAGTTATCTTTACCACTGAAAACTACCTTTTGCTCACCATGGTCCATCCTGTTCAAACAAAATTAACCACAGTAACCTAGCTTCCCTCGGGGCATTTTATGAACTGGCTGGGAGGAGAGGCAAAGGGAAGTTATGACCTACCACCAACATAGGTCCCAGTGACTATTTCCTGGAAGGGAAAATACAGTATCTGTGATGACCAGTGGGTTTTCTTTTTCCCTAAAGGGCCCTACTCACTCCTTATTTATGTGAAAAGCCTACATAGCACGTTTTCTTGGTCCCACATCCTTGTGGATGAAAGATGGTCTTTGGGTCTTGCAGATTACTGCTGGGATGCTCTAAACCCAAGCACAGCTCTTCAAACATGAGACCTGCTGCTAGGAGATTGTGGCTTGTGCTCGCCATCACACTGACAAGTGACCG
Source organism: Chaetops frenatus (assembly GCA_013400775.1). NCBI lineage: Eukaryota > Metazoa > Chordata > Aves > Passeriformes > Picathartidae > Chaetops > Chaetops frenatus. The sequence goes on along the minus strand of VZTR01016027.1, from coordinate 272,912 downwards.
CTTGACCCCGCGAAGAGCACGCACAGGACAGTGACCACATCTGTTGGTCAGAGCTGGGGCCTGTGAGCAAACACACTCCAGCCATAAAGGCAATGGGCTTCACAGCTGTAGCAAGCACACAGCCAGCTCAAACATCAATACTTCAGTCTGTGAATATCCTGGTTCTGTCTTATTACATTTTGTTTGCCTTCCAGTATATCTAAACTGAACACATATCTGCTCCCAGATGGGAGGATTGATTTGTGTCTTGGTTCTGTTTATTTATTTTTTTTAACGGTGGGTAAGCACCTAATAGAAAGCACCTAACATTTCCTTGACAAGTAAATCTGAAAATAATTAGCAATTGTTTCACACTTGACCTAAAACCATGTGAGAGAACACACCCATGTACTTCCACAGGCTTCTGGTTCAATAAAACAGGGACTTTATTAGCAGGAAGAATATCTCACCAACCACACAAATTAAGTGTCAGCAAAAGGAGGAGAGAATTGAAGTACCAGCCATCGTTGTAGGTTTGACTAAATAGCAATGTTTAACTACTTCCTTATCACAATCTTCCTATACAACTATAATTTAGGAACCTTTGCCACTGTAATTTTCCCTGCTTCATTTTCTTTACAGCTATGCTTTTATGTGTCAGACTAAATACTTGTTCATCAGCACTATTATCCATGCAACAGCTGAAAATAACCAGCTACAGGAAAAACACAGAGAAGAACAAATACAAAGTCTTTGCATATGTATAAAAGAAATTAAAAGACAAGTCAAATTACCCAGCATAGTATCTGATGCTGGAGGGAAAGTGGACACAAAGCCACTACCATTACACAAATGTAAATCTGAAAACAGACTCTGTGCAGACACATGAGGCAGCGTGGTTACAGACAAGGTAAAGTTAAGCCTAAAATCTAAAGCTTTCAGTTTCTAACAGCAATAATCCTGATGGCTTTCAACCTCAGAACATGGATGGGACAAAAATCTGGCCTTGCTGGGAGCTCACCCACAACACAGCTGAATGACAATTCACTTACTATGTGGGTGGAAGCAGATGGAATAGTGGTTTAAGAAGTTCAAAAATAAGCAAAAAGTTTTCAAATCCCATTTGGAGTTACTAACTCTTGCTTTCCACATTCACCTGTATTGCCTCCAAACACCAAGGAGGAAAGTCAATCTGTAAGTTAAACTAATGCCCATCCAGGAAAAACAAAAATCAAGCAAAAACTCAACACTAGACACATTCTATTTGCTCTCATGTGTTTGCCAGACTAAGTCCAATGATGCAGACCATTTTCCTGAAAACATAGAGGAAAACATACTTGGAGGGTTGTGTAAACCATTAGCAGTGCTTTGGTCCTCCAAAGGCACTGTGGTCTTTGCTGACACATAGACAGTCCCCTTTACAGGTTCATTTATTTCATCCTGCAAGGTTGTGCCTGTACCTTGACCACTTTTCTCCCCCTCTACAGAAGCACTGTTTGGCTTCACATAACTACCCATAAGCACCTACATCACTTTGGGGAGCTGGCTCACGTTCAGTCTGATCAACCCACAGATTTTCATCCGCCTCCTATTTGCACTCCCACATGATTTTTGAAGGAATGCAAATAGCCACATATCAAACTAAAAAAAAAAAAAAAAAAANGGAAGTCTCTTCCCACAAGGTCACAAGTGGTGTGTTAACCAATATAAACAAAAGTCCACTGATTATTTCCAAAATTATAGAGCCTAGTTATACAGCTACCCTTGGCATAAAACAAATAGCATAGAGCTTCTTCAGAAGCAGCAAGTGTCAGGTTTTAATTGCTTTGCTCAATTAAAAACCAAAAGCAGCAAAGGTTCACAGACAGCCCCAGACAGTACTCCAGAACAAGCCTGGCCAGATGCTACATCCCTTTTCACCTTACAGCATTAGCCTGCTGTTACCACAACACCCTCCATGACCATGCCACTTAACTCTTCCAGCTTTACTCTTTTTCCCAGCATAAAGGTCCCTCTAAATTCAAGTGGTTTTTAATGGCTCACAGGCTAGGAGGGACCTCAAGAGGTCTCTGGTCCAGGCTTCCACTCCAAGCAGGGCCAGCTGTGAGATCCAGCTCAGGGCTTTGTTCAGTCAGGTCCTGAAAACCCCCAAGGATGGAGACGGCATGCAGCCACCCCGGGCAACCTGTGCCCCTGTCCAGTTCTCTGTCCTCAGAGTGAAAACATTTCACCCTTCTAACCAGTGTGAACTTCTCTCATTTCAACTCATAACCACTGCCTCTTGGCCTTTCACCACGGAGTAGAGCTTGGAATGATGTCACTCTTTTAGTGAAAAGAAGCTCATACTTTTAGCTCTGCTATTTATCTGTTTATGCAAAGTACACTTTGCTCTGTGATTTAGATTGCTGTTTCAGATTTTAACTTTGCTAACAGCATTTGCCAAATATTCAAATATAACCAAATCAGAGCGAAAGTGAAAAACAAATCTAAGAATAAAACTTGGGTGGAAGGCTCACCCATGTGATCACATCAAACTTTCCCTGATGTGCCATGGTGATGGCAGCACTTCAGCACTCATTACTGCATTTCCAGATATCGAAGAAGCATCTCTTTATATAGGTGCAACACGAGAGCCAATTATTCATGCAGATTACAAAATAGGCCAAAAAAGCAAAATACATGTTGGAGCAAAGCTATGAGGAGTGCACTCTGCTAGTTTTCAGACTCAAAGAGTTTTGAGCAGTGTGTCCATCACGGTAAATATGCATGGCTTCCTGGGCCCAGAAGCTATTGCTCTCTCAGGCTCGTCAAGGCTCCTTAGCACATCAAAGGACAGCAATCCACAGCAGCAGTGCCTTACAGACCTTACTGCTACTCAGTCACCAAATTACCGTGTGCCAGTCATGCGGAAGGCCTCTTAACTGCACTCCTAAGCCGTGCTGCTGAGGAGTAAAAGGCATGCCCAGAACTAAGAGTGAAGGTAAATGCAGCAGTGCAACACATGTTCGTCCTGCCTGAAAGGTCACATGATATGTGATTAACGCCATTATCCTCTCCAGGACTCTGGAAATTGCCCTGAGACAACAGCTTTCTGGCATGAGCTATGGATCAATAAAAAGGATTAAGCAACAATACTTCAGAAATTCTCGAAAGCATTTTATCTCAAATTTTCTCTAAATCAGTCACTGATAAGAAACTCTTAAGTTTGAGGTCCATCTTTCGGCCTCAGGCTCTCTGCACCGGTGCAAGAATGCAGGTGGCGCAGCCTGTGAACACTCAAGAGACTGAAAAACAAGGAGAAGAGGGGGAGAGAGCCAACATCAACCTTCCCCCCTCCCCCCTGAAGGGGTGTGCACCAGCTAAACCCAGCCACAATCTGTCAGCAAGTAGCCAGTGCCAGCCCCACGCTCACTCCCACGCCTTACCCAGGACAGGAACCCTCACATCATTCTGGGATAGGACAGGCAGCCAACCCCACTCCCAAATCACATTTGCATTGTCCCTCAAAACTTAAAGCTGTGCATAAGCCACGTTGTCGCCACACAAGTGAGAGGTGAAGCAAGTTGTTTTCCTTAATTAAACCTATTAGTAGTAACGAGTCACTCCTGCTAGGTCTAAATAGCTCAGAGATAAATCCCAAGGCTGCTAAGCTGCCAACCACCTCCCGTCAGAGCTCAGAGGCAGCTTTTTTACTCCTACAGACAACACTGGGTAAATACTACCACCTCCAACCATGCTCCCGGAGCAGATATCCAGGTTGATATATTCAAAACAAATGTTTTCCCTGCAGCTGTCCAGTCACCTTTATTGAACACCCAAAGTGCCAAAACCTCCTCCTCAGGGAACAAGCAACAGCAGATACCCCCAGATGAATATTCTGCAGGTCAGGCATCTGCACACAGTGAAAGAATATGACCCCGACAGAGCTTTGTGCTTTTTTTTATTTTTAAAAAAAGAAACCTCATCAGAGACTACTTGGGATGGAACACCTTTTCATGGAAAATTCTTCTACAATATTTAATGCAAACACACCATCAACACATCATCTCTTAAAAGTTCACACCACAGGCAACACCAGTATTAGAAACAGTAAGGAGAATGACATAGTGCTTTGCTATAAAGCTATCCAATGAATTAATCATCTTCTGTCTGAGCTATTTGCAGAAATAACTGAATAAGCCAGAAAAGAAAAATTAAAATGTTCTAAGCTGTTGCTTCACAGTATGTCTTACAGAAAAGTAATTTAAAAGTTATTACAAAGGCAATAACACTCAATCTCATAACATGACACTATTTCAAATTAATCCAGAGCATGTTAATTCCTTCACCTTTGCCAGTGATGAAACAGAATAAGAGAAAAAAAGCTCCTTCAAAAATAATTTGAAATTCAGTAAGCTTTGCCTGTTGCATTGACAAAACCAACACTGCAAAAACAGCCTTAGCTTTCATCAAGCACAATTTCCAATACATAACATTCTTCCTCTTTCTCCCAAGCAAGCAGAAGCAAGTGAAATTCATTTTGCAGACTCACCAAAATTATCCATATTCCAGGAGGCAGCCGTTCATCCAGTTTGTGAAGTCCATGGTTTCAGCACAATCACAGCCATCAGCAGGAAAATGAAGGGAAAAAGAAAATAAAAAACAATCAAAAACCTCTTGAGATTCAATGAACAAAACCAACAGTACTGCTTTCTGTTAAGTCTGCATTACAAAACAGTTTCAGGTAACTCATTAAGTGGACTGAACGTAAACAGCCCCCTATCCTCCAATTTACTCTAAAAAGAAATTAACCTCCCCCATAATATCAATGTTAATAAAAGAATAATAATTACTCTCTAATAAAAATTTGTCAAGGCTGACCACATAAGGAACATTTTGTGAAGGGGATAAATATGTATTTTTAAGAAAAAAACAAACCTTCTACTGCACCTCCCTCATCAGGCAGTAACAGGTGTGTAATATCACGTATAGGAAAATGTATATTATTTTCTCTTATTCTGCTGACATTTCGAAATCCTTGATGAGGAGATGTAACATTTGGCAAGGAAGTAAGGCAAAGTCACCACAGAGACTGTTCAGTTTCAGAATCCTCAGTCAAGGATGGGGGATTGGTAATTTATTCTTTGCAATTAAGGGGGCCTGCAGCCTATCCCACAGCTGAGTATCTATGCACTGTTACACATCTGCAAACTGTCAAGAACACCCAAGCTGAAGTAACTTTTTTTTCGATTTGGACTTTGAACAGTGTCTGAGTGACCAAACCCAGTGCGTGTCACTTCTCTGCTACTAATAAAAACCCAAGAAAGAATTTTACAGCTTTCCCAGGCTCAGCATTGATTTCTTTTGGCAACTGTTCCAAAATAGTCGACCAATTTAGCGTTTGGGTTTTTTTGCTTTTCTGTTTGGTTGGAGTTTTTTCATTATTATTCCTTTGGAGAGGAAATGCTTCAAAGAGATCGGTACAAAATGCCAAGTGCTATTGGATAACCTAAACAAACTGCATGCTTGTATGAAAGGGCAGACAAAGGCATGCTCTTCTTTTGACTAGAGAAATCAATTGCATGTGCAAGTTCAGGAAGAGCACAAGGTCTTGAGCACAGAAAGGAGGCAGTGCAGGAAATGCTGCCATCATCTCCCAGCAGCCCTGTGACCATCAGATTGATCACCAGGCCAAGGCTGATAAGATGCCAAAAAGCCAAAGGTCATTGCAGAGTCTCTTCCAACAGATTGGGATATACCTTCCCAGTTCACATGTTTCCACTTTCCAAATTCTCCAAACCTACTGTTCTCAGGAACAGTCATCCTCACAGCTCAGTGCTCTTCTGCTGGGTCCCAGCAAAGGGGCCTGAGGCCAGAGCTGCATTTTTACCTCCAGAAATCTCAAGGCAACTCAGGAGGGCAGTGAGCCACCAGCACAGCCCCTGATGTGGCTTCTATTTGATCCCTGAAGAAACCATGCTATTTGAAGGCAAATTTAGCTACTGTTGTCAAAAAAAGAAAATGAAACTGACACAAGCAACTTATTTGCAGCTCCCCCCCTTCTCGATGGATAATGGCTGATGAGTTACCTCCTCCTCAGCCTTCACGGCCCATTAATGAGACAGCAAGAAGGGCTGCAGAAAAAGGATGATTGCTGACATATTTACCACTTTGCCAGCAAACAACTTTTTGTTGTTGCTGTTTTAATAGGACTGCTTTTACAGTAGGAGCCTTTGCAGTGCCTTCATGTGAAGAATATTGGAGAGGAAAGGGAAAAGAGATTGCAAAAGATTTGCCTTCATTTCTGATTTCTCTTATCATTCTTGTGTACCCCAGTCTTTCCCCAGAGCTGCAACCATGTACCATTCCTGCCAGGGTTACTGTAGTTACAGATTGCCCTCAAGATATTACCTGTCTTTTACCCTCTGCAAGGGAAGCTGAGATTACTGGGAAAATGCTTTTACTGGAGCAGACATGACACCAAGGTACTCCCAAGGACTGTAAAGGCCATTGAGTCCCTTGACTGGACACAGAATTCATATTCAGGAAAGTGAGATTTTGATGGCGGCATGGAGCAAGCTTAACATTAAGCAATTTATCAGGATATGAGAGGTCACATGAAAGCAGATGTTGAGTAGGTGGGAGTGGCAGGAAACGTGGTGTGCATAAACACGAGGAAGGAACAAAACAAAAATGTATGGATGACTCAGAACTGGCAGAATTCACACAGGAGAGTTGCTGAACCGGTTTATTTAGAACGGGGAGGGGACAGGAGAGCAGCGTGCCCATTGACAATACTGCAGATACATTTCTGAGCAAAAACAAGAGGCGGTTGTTGCAGTTTGACACGTTACAAGGCACAGATTTCCATCATCAGCTCAGAAGGTTTGGGGGGTGGGGGGAAGTCACAATGTGCCATAATGGCATGGATGAAAGAATGAGATGTAAATTGCCTTGGGCATTGCAGCAGCATCCACTGTCTACACTACTTGCCAGTTCCCTGGGTCAGGGTGAGGAGAGATACATAAGAGCAAGACCACAGGGACATTCTGCATTTCCCCTGTTCCTCTTCACATACTATTTTTGTATGACACTGGTTATGAAACTAAAAACGTTGGTTCAGCTTCAGGCAGCAATTTTAGGGTCAATTGCTTCTTCACCAGACACTGAAATCACAATTTGTCAAGCATCAAATTAACTGTGAATGTTTTAGGGGACAGTGAACTTGAGTTATGCATTATTATTGGGTCCCCTTCCTCAGAAGCCTACCTTGTAATCCCTCTTGATATGGCAGGTGCCTTTTTTTTTCACTAGAATCACACTTTAAGATGAACTCTGCAATTACACTACTTGCTTTTTGCTCCATCAACTCATTCCTGACTGTTATGCACTCTCCAGAGTACAGATCTCAACTGGTGGAATACGCTTTCAGAACCATGTGAAGCGTTTTATCCATTTATCACAAGAGTACATCAATATAGGTTTTCCAGCTGAAAGCATTTGAAAGTTTCCTGAAAACTTTTATAGTTCAGCTTGGACCTACTCCTAATCCATTGAAAGGGCAGAACACTCATCTGGCACCAGCACACCACAAAACCACTAAGCAATAAAGCCCTAATGAGGTTAGCTGTCCAACAAAGCCCCAAAAACCAGGGCTACACATCTTTCCCTAATACTGTCAGTACAATACACAACAACTACAAGCCTTGGTGAACTGGTATCACTCTGTATCCAGCTGAATCAAACTGGTGGTTTAAACAGCATTCCAGCCAATGCCCCAGTGGGCTAGGAGAGATGGAAACTAGTGGAAATTGGAAAGCCATTGCTGGGAATGATGTCAGATTTGGATTTATTGTGTCACTTCCAGTTGCAATTCTAGGTCAGAATCAAACTTTTATATATATTTAACTCTTCTATGCAAACGTTTGGGAGTGAATATGAAAAATGTATGCTTTAAAATGGAAAAAAAAAAGTCTGGCAATATTCTGCAAGTTCTATAGACCTTCAGTTAATTTAAATGAGAAGTGATATTTCGTATCTAGATGGGATGCTCATCAAACTTTTGGACATACGTGAGTTAAGATTAAAAAAAAAAAAAAAAACTTAAATCAGCAGTGCTATGAAGATTTTACATTTAAGTGATATATGACAAAGTTGAGTTTGGTTTGTTGGGCCTCCATTTCAGGTCTAGCTCGTCAGCCTGCTAACTGACCATTGAGGTGCTTGTGAAAGCTTACCACACCACGAGCCATGAGCTATACAGCTGAAAATTCCCACTTGCCTTCAGTTAAGTGAAGGCAGCATTAAACGTCAGCAGTATCAAAATTTCCCCTTTACCCCTGAAATACAAAGCCCAAGTGTTATTTGAGTGTCACCAAATAGAAGCTGTGCTCAGTCCTCAGAAGGTGAGGAACTTCAGGTCTTAGCAAGGTTTCATAGGTTTGCCCAAGAACATGTCTGTGGAAAAGCTGTACAACTGTATGCAAATAAACATATACATACCCATAGCATATGCATGTAAACACAAATGCATACCTGCATACCTATCAGCGATGTATAATTGATATAAAGTGGCTCATCACCCAGCAGGTGGCACTCATACCCTGAGCTCCCGAGGCTGGGACTCGGCACTACGCTACAGGAGGCACCATCTTCCTGAGAGGTTAGGACAGCACTCCCTGCCCCTTTGCGAGGCCTGATGTGTCAAGTTCAGCATCTGGGCCAAAATCCCATTTAGCTTACTGGCCAGGCACCCCTTCCATTAATTCCCCCGACAGCTGCAAGTCTCCTCCTTGACTGCTGCTGATTCTCAAGCACTCCTGCAGCCTTTCTGGAGGAGCAGCATTTTGGGGACTGAAAAGGTCCCGGAATATTTTCCCTATAGAAGCATCACATTATAATGTCAAGAACAATACAACTAAATGTAAAGCTTCTTTCAGCTTCATCACTTCTTTTCTCCATTTGACACACCCAACTAGCTTTCAATTAATCCCACTAATAATTTGGGCATTTGAAGATCTTATGAATGAGCAAATCAGAACTGGCAGAGGAAATGCTGTTTTCCTTTGATTAAAATTAAAGTCTTGTTTTCACCCTAGACTTAAGTGTCACTATCATATGTACATTCTTAATACACCTCCTTCTAAAGCAGAGTGGTGCTTCAGCTTCAGCTGAGTGGGTTTGTTTTTAAAAAAATATTTTCCTTTCCAATTCGATATTCCACCCATCTCCCTTCCCTCTTTAAAAAAACAATAAAATCGGCTTAGAAGCATCAATTTGAAAACATCAGCTCTTCGTGGAGCAGTGCTGTTGCCCGTTAAGAGAATGCTTCATGTCAGATTGAAAGATACCTTTCCAAGGTCATTTCATGTTCCAATGGGTTTGTTATGAAGTTGTGGAGTGGCAGATAAGGTTGCATGAGATAGTAAAGTGCCTTCCTAAGCTAGTTCTGGGCAGTAATGTGCAACCAATAATTGAGCAAGCGACTTCAAGAAACTTCATACTCTGAAATAAATGCTGCTGTAGGAAGGACAGGAATAGTACTGAGATAGTGATAATCTGTTTCCCAATTAAAAAAAACTAAGAAAATGCCATTTTCTTGACAAGTTTGCACAAACTGCACACGTTTATGGCACTTGGCAAAGGTTGCATGCCTCTAGGAACATTCGGAGTATCTCTTTAGCAAGTTAAAATATCCAACCCTGTGTAATAATGAGGTTTCAATGCTAAAAGCTGCTCAATTCATAATCAATAGTGATGCCTTCAAGTTACAAGAACAAGGATAGAAGAGTAGCTCCCTATTAAGCACCAGAACTGATAATTTGCAAGGCTTAAAAGGGGGGGGGAGGGGAGGGGGGGAGAAATAAAATATGCATATCTAAGAACAGTTCTTTGAAAGTCTTGTAGTTACAAGTGTGAGGAATGATGATCCAGTATTTTTAGACTGCATCTAACAGATCCCAAAAATGGAGGAAACCATATAACAGTATCCTCTTAGCTAGCTTTTAATGCTGCCTGAGCCTATCCCAAACTCTGAAAAAAGGTAAGCATCTGGCAGCACACTGAATTGCGTGCCACCATTTCAGCCATCATACAGGGGACTAAATCCTTCCCTGGAAATAACAGAGGAACAAACATGCAAACTCCAGAGAGAAGGGGGGAAAAGATCCTCCTCACAAATGGTTAGCTACATCTTGACGTGGTTTAAATCTTGACGAAGGATCACCCTTTTGGAATACAAAAATGCAAGTATTTGGCATTGAAACAGCCCTCGCAAAAGGGTAGGGGAGACTGAGGGGGTGTTTTTTCAAGTCCCAAATGAGCATTTTGGGGGTCCAACGGCCTGACAGGAAAAAAAAATTAGAAAAAATGGCCACCCAGCACTGAACTATGCACAAAATGCAGAGTTTCGGCGCTTCCAGTTCTGCATTGCACCCTGCACTCCCAGCCTCCCGCATTCCCATGGGCTCCCAAACGCCCCCGGCTCCCCCACGCCGCTGTCCACTGCCGGGGAGCGGGGGGGGCTACGGTGCCTCGGCGCTATCTGCAGCCACCCCCGGGGCTCCATTACTACTACTTTTAATTTTCCTGCTAGTATCACTTTCTGATGAATTGCTGCTACTACAGAAATGTAAATGTCGCCAGCTGAGTGGTTCGGGGGTTTTTTAAACATCCGAAAAGGTAGGGGAAAGGGGGGAGAGGAGGTGGGGAACACCTCATTAATATCCACTATTAAACATTTTTAACGCTAAAGCCGCACCGACCCCTCCGCCCACAAAACCTTGCGGCTTCATCAGGACCGGCCGCAAGCCCCAAAAAAGGGGCTTCAGCACTCCGTCAGCACCGACTGGGCTCACCAGCGGATGCTTCCCCGGCCGCGCTCCGGCTTGCGCAGCGCAGCGCGGCCCCTCCGCGCCCCCGCACCCCCCCCCCGCCGCGCATCGCCCGTAACTTTGCGGGAGCCGCCGCGTCCCAGCGCCCAGGCGGATCTTCCGCGGGAGATGCTGCGCTCCGCGGAGGGCAGAAAGGCGGGAAGGGCGGCTGGAGGGACAGGGTCCAACAAGAGCCATACCCCGCCTGCGGCACTCCCGCACCGCGCATCCCGCACCGCACCGCGGGCAGCAAGTCCGCCCCGCCACCCGAGCGGGGGCAAACCCCGCCCGAGGACCCCCGAAACGACCCACGGAGGGAATGAGTGGGGGCACGGGACAGCCAAAAGGAAAAACGCGGAGAGGGGCAAGAAAACAGGCGAAGAGACGCCCCCGCGCTGCAGCCCCGCCGCCCCAGCCCTCCCTCCCCGCGCAGCGGCGCGGAGCGATGCGCAGCGGCAGCGCGCCCCGCGGGGGCAGCGCACGCCCCTCGGCCCTCCCCGCTGACCTCAAGCCAAGGACAGCTCGGCGGTCCCGCTGCGCACCGCGACCCGCGGGCCCCGCTGAACGGAGCCAGGCCNCTCCCCATTGGAGCCGCCGCCGCCCCGCCTCCGCCCGCCCGCCCGGAGCGCCCGCGGGGGCGGCGGTGGGCAGCGGTGGGCAGCGCGCTCCGGGACCCTCCTGCCCAGCAGGGGCATACGAAGAGCCATGCGAGGCATCAGCTCCTCTTGCCACCACACCACGGTCCCTGGTTTGGTTTGGTTTGGTTTCTGCTGGTGGGGGTTTTTTTGGCTTTTTTTTTTTCTTTTCTGGGGAAAAATGGAAAATGCTAAAAGCGGGTCGGTGGGGTTACTTTATGCCAGTGTTTTGTGCTATTAGGCTTACGCGGAGCCCGTTGCCGCAGCAGGCGCTGCCACCCGGTCCGAATCAACTGAACATGGTCGCTAATGCCCCGAGCAGGCAGCGGCAGCTCAGGCAGGATGTCACAGGGTGAGTACTCCGTGACAGATCCAGGGAAACCGCAAACTTCTGTGCGACAGCTAGAGGATAGGGCCGGTCGGGCTTCCCGAGGGCTTCCCGGCAAATGCTGCCCGCAAAAAAACTGAGCACCTCGTCCTTTCAGTCTGGTTCCCTTAACAGCCGGCAGCAATTTCTGGCTTTTTTGTGTTGTTCTGTGTTTCTATTTAAATTATAGGTAGCGTCTTCACAAGTGTGCTGTAAACACATAGAAGGACAGCATTTGGGAGCTGTGGGACAGAAACAAGAATACAGCTGCTAGAGAATACTGGCGGGAGTTTGAAAAAGCAGTTTCCAGATAGTGGAAATTCCCGCTTAGATTTCGGAGCAACCACCCTGAAATTCTGGGGAAGTGAGGTCGCAGTTTCTGGGAACACAGCTGTCTCAAGATGGGAAATTTTCAGCCACATTTGGAGGTGATGAGCATACCCACACAGAAGTGAGAATTTTCCGGACCAAGGCGTACCGGGGAAGAACCAAAACCACTCTCAGCTGACTTGTCTTGGGCAAAGTGGGAGTGAGACGTCCTCCCAGACAAAGGGAAGAGTGTTCCCAGACCAGGCGCTTTGGGTGTCATGCCTAAGTCATTAACACCAAGATTATACCTGACCCTGCCAAGGTCTGTAAATCACGCCAAGGCTGACTTATCCCCCGTGGGAGGCAGCCAGAATTGCTGCATTTAGAAAGCCTGCTGGCTGCGCAGCGCCCAGCAAATCCCTCTGCCCGGCAGCAGGGAAGGCCGTCTCGCTTCCCGGAGGCAAGCGACAAGGCAGGGAGGGCCGTGTCCCAAAGGCCACGGTGCAGGCGGCGGTGAGGAAGGGCTGTGGCGTCCCTTGGCGTGCGGCCAGCAGCCCCTGCTGGCACCTCTGCCTGAAGTTTGCCCGCAGTGCAAATAATTGCTGAGATCCATCACATGTAGCCTTAAAAGTTCAAAGGATACC
>VZTR01016027.1:191397-260117 GCA_013400775.1 Chaetops frenatus | reverse complement strand
GGGGGCGCGGGGGGGGCGGCGCGCCTTGGGAGGCAGGCCACGATGTGCCAGCTGCCAGTGGCAAAGGTTGAAGTTCCAATGGGGAAATTTTTGTTCAGCACATGAGATAATTTTCTGCGATAAGTTATGCTCTAGGTCGGCTCAGTGAGAACATCCTGCTACTGAAGGGAATTGTGTGGCAAGCAAATGTCCTGGGCCCCTGCATGCTTATTTTTTTCCTTCTTCTTTTTAACTGCGAATGTATGTACAGCTATTGACTTTCACAGCTTTGCCAATTGATATGCAAGAGGTGCACAGGACGAGGTGAGGGAGCTGGGACACGACCGTGGCCGATGCATCAGCAGGAATCCAGTGATGTCAGCGGAGACACGGCTCCAGCTGGGAACAGTGAGGCCAGGCTTCCCAGCAGGAGGAGCAGGGCTGCGAGGCAAGGAGTAAAGCTGTGGGCAGGGAAAGTGGCTTTGGTCATGCCACGCAGACTTCCACCGGTTATTGCGGAATGGACTGACAGTGCATCCCACAGTACAAGGGGTTTCTTCCCTCTGCTAAGGTAGAGGTGGGCTCTGGGGAGGAATCACGCGTGTAGAACAAGTGCTATGGAGTGAATGCTGGGTTTGGGAAGGCTCCTGGGGGAAGCTGGTGCTTTGCCAGGGTGGCAGCAGGTACCTGGGGCTTTAGGGGAGCTGGCTTCAGGTAATTCGTAAGCGGTCTCCCAGCCCTGGGACAAAATGGCTGAAGCATATTTAGTTCCGCTGATGTGGGAAAAGGCCGCGCCAGTCCCTGTCGGGGAGGCATTAATTAAAGGAACTAATGGCGAGTTCCTAAAATATCTATCGGAATGATCAGGATGTCTGCTGAGAGAAATCTGACTTGCTGGGCTTCAAGTTGTGCCAAGTCATTGTGTTCATCAGGAAATGAGGGTGTTCTGGGGCAGGTAAAACAGAAATAAATCACACTGACCCTCCTCTGGTGCTTTCTGCTCCTATTTCCAAAGCCACGTTTCAGGAGGTGGCTTACATGCATTTGTTACATCGTTACTTAATAGGATGTAACAGCTCTAGGGCTTTTTTTTTTTTTTTTTTTTTTTGCTTATATTGTGGTTAATGCTTTTAGCACATTGTATAGGAGTCTCTCCTTACTAAAATTACCATTCTAAGCACCCTTTTCTGAAACTCCCCTGCCAAGTATTCTCTGCAAAGTCTGCATTAGAAGAATGTTAATCTGATTTACTGTAACCTGACATGACAACTTGTGGTAATAGGTGATAAAAAGTTGAAACCTGGCGACAGAGAGGATGTTCATCTCTGACCACGATATGAACACAGGATGTCCCAGGGGGCTGGCTCAGGAGAACACAGAGCCTGTGAGCACAGGGTGATGAATGAAGGGAAGTATTTGCAGCATCATTCTAAAGAGCCATTTACACCAGAGAGCATCATTATTTCCACACATTTCAGCAGTTCCTAGTGTGGGCTGGCCTCATATACCCAAACTTTTATGGGCCCTTTGTATTATTTGTGTGGCAGTGGTGGGTTTTTTGCTTTAAATGCACCGAATTAATAATACGTCATCTGCCACTGCTTATTAACACATTTTGAGGTGATCAGGGTATGGGAGAGGGGCTGGCAGCAACTGAACTTCATACTCTGAAGGAGTTGTCCAATATTTTCCTAAGATCTATGCTCTGAGAGTGAGGCTAGAGGTACAGATTTGCAATTAAGTTTAGATTCACATGAAAGGGGTAATGAATACTATAGCAATATACCATGCATGTGGTGTTTTCTTTGCAGAGAGACCTTCCTGAAGAGTCTCTGCATCCCCACTATCACTGGCACATCAGCTGGCAACACTGGCTATTGGAATACCTTGGCCCCTAGAGCATCCTGCAGACCTTCTGCCATGGCACTGATCCTCACTGCTGTGCCATGGCAATGTGTTCCTGAAAAGTATCCTGGTGTAACAACTCACCTGCTTACAGCAAAATCCAAGAGCGCTTGTTTAAATGCTCCGTTTCCAGTAAAGGAAATTCTACACCACAGAAGCTGCTTTGTCCCTGCCTGGTCATTTAAAATCAGGGTTTGTTAGAGGGACCAGGGCAGTGTTTGTTATAATTTGCCAGTCCCTGAGGATTGCTTTCAAATTGGAGACCGTTATTACCTGAGATTAGAGCTATCTCCAGCTTTATTTTTATACTATCATCAGTGCACATGATGTTTAAAGGCAAAAAGACAGAAAGAGGCAGCATCCCTTCACCAGCTAATATACAGTTTGGTGACTGAAAGAGATTTATTGAAATCAATGTGCACTTTACCATCGATTTCTTTGTGCAGTGAGGCCTCCTTTAAAGCTTGTCAGCTTTCTCTTGTAAAGCTAAAATGAGACTAACCTGATGTATCAACAGTGAGTTGTTTGAAGTGATACTTCTCACTCTCTCTCTTTCTCCCTCTCTTTTTCTCTCTCCAGACTTCTGAGACACCGCAAAATAACTTTTATTTAAAAATGTATTTATCACATTTACTGAAGGTGTCCAAACTGCCTAAAAGAATAAAAAATGCATGCAAAATTCATTTTAGCATTGGCAACGGACTTGACCAGATGATCGGAGTGGTCATTTATAGCTAGCTGTGACTGTAACTGCATGCTAAAATTTTAAATTCAACCCACACCACATTTTCATTCAGTGAAAGGAATTTACTTTAGCATCATTCTTTGCCCATGTCAGGAGAGCAATTTTTCACTGTTGATAAGAAAATGTCATTTTTTGTTTAAAAATTGCAAATAAAACAACCATTTCTATGTCTCCTGAGCTTTTATTTATTGTCTCATTATTTAGTGAATAATTTCAATTAATTTTATAATAATAACAGTCTGTAGTGCATATCTATCAAATTGTACAGAAAAGATTTTAAATAAATTATTGTGAATTATGATCTTGTCATAATGTAATGAAATGCTGTTTTTTCAGCCTCCATAGGCTGACCCCTTAAAAGAATAGCAAGAAATACATTATTTGACATTTTAAGTGCACTGACAGGCTTCTGCAATGAGGTGACCTGCTCAGTGGATGAAGGGAGAGCAGTGGACATTTTTTATCCTGAAACATTTCAAGGTAAGAAAGGCATTTGACATTATTTCCTGTAAAACCCTTATAAATAAGCTGTCAATATAAACGTTAGGTAAAAGGACAGTGAAGTGGACTGAAAACTGTCTGAATTACCTGGTCCAGAGTGTTGTGGTCAATGGCAGTAGGTCCAGTTGAGGAGACATCCCTAGCAGTGCACACAAGGGCCCAGTGTTGGAGGCCAGTGCCTTGTGACCTCTTCATTAATGATTGAGATGACAGGGCAGAATACAACTTTGCAGATGAGACAAAATTAGGAGTAGTGGCAGATACACCAGAAGATTATGTGGCCATCCAGAGGGATCCTGGCAGGCTGGAGAAATAGGCAGATAAGAATCTCATGTACTTCAATAAAAAAAATTATAAAGTGTTGTAACTAGAGAGGATCAAACCCAAGCAGCAGGGGTTTGATCAGCTGGATCAGTCTGGAGGTTCTGATGGACCTGGAGGTTCTGATGCATGAGCAGCTGATCACCAGCCAGCAACGTGACCTTCACTGCAGCTGGCCCTTGCTGTAAAGATGGTCAGTAGCACCTTGGGAGGAGTGTAGCCAGCAGGTCAAGGGAGGTGATCCTTCCCCTCTGCTCAGCACTGGTGAGGCCACAGTGGGAGTGCTGGGTCCAGTTCCGGGCTCCCCAGCACAAGAAAGATACAGACATACTGCAGAGAGGTCCAGCTGATGGCCCTAAAAATCATCAAAGGGTCTGAGATTCTGAGGTGGGAGGAGAGGCTCAGAGAGCTGGGTCTGCTCAGTCTGGTGAAGAGAAAGGACATCTTACATATGTATGTCAATACCTGATGGGAAGGGAAGAAGACAAGTCAGCCAGGCTCTCTTCAGCGATTCTCAGTGCCAGGACAAAAGGCAGCTGGCACAAATTAAATCACAAAGAATTCCATCTGAACACAAAAAACCCCACATTTTTTACAGTGATGGCAGTCAAACACTGGCACAGGTTGCCCAGAGAGGTTGTGGAGTCTCCCTTCTTGAAAATATTTAGAAGCCATCTGGACAGGGCCTTGGGCAATCTGCTGTAGGTGTCCCTGCTTAAGCAGGGGGGTTGGACAAGGTGACCTCCAGAGGTCCTTTCCAACCTCAGCCATTCTGTGATTCTGTGAGCAATTCACATACTGCACAGAGCACATTCTTCCTACTTATCAATGAGAAAACAGCAAATTACACCAGTGCAATTCCATTTTCTGACTTTGATGAACGGAAATATGTTACGCATCATTAACAGCATGCCAGGATATTAAAACCATATTATGCTTGTAAAATAAAGAGCATTTTTTTCATCCATTGCCATTAAATTTATTTCTGAGTTAATCTGAAAAATTAAATAAGTCCACATGGATCTCCCAGTTAGCTCTGCCAAGTATGTATGTTCTTTACTTTGAAATGAAAATACTTCTGTTCAAAATTTGGGATGGAACACATACACTCCCATGTTTCAAATTAAAACAAATTAGATGATTTTCAATCAGAAAGCTATGTCAAAGTGAAGGAGATGGCAGTATTGCAGATTGGCCATTCTGCCTTATAATGGCTCATCAGTCCAGGCCAAAAGTGCAGTAAAACCAGAGAAACATCTGTCCTTAGTCTGGTTGACGTGAATATGCAGGAGGCATATTGTGTTTTTGGACAGGACTGGTGGCTGCCTGCGAGTGTGAAGTCTGGACAATCCCAGACCACACTGAAGTGGAAGGGCATGCTGATCGCCTTTCTTTCAGATGAAATGGAAGAGGAATTAAAGCCTCATTTATTTAGTGGTAATTGAAACAAGACAAGCCACCGCCCAAGGTGCAACACAATATAGAAAGGCTGGATTGGAAGCTCAGCCCTGTGGCTAGAGAGATTTCAGTGGAAATTGGTTGCAAAACCAGGAAATGGGGCATAGACTTGGTTGAAGCTTTGCATTAGCTTGTGGGTGGAAAGAAGCACAAACCAAGCAGGCAACCAGACAGGCAGAGTGTGTGTGTGGCCCCAAAAAGGTAGCCAAGAACAAATGACTTTTTTTTTCTTTCCAACCCTGAAAAGCCCAGAAAAAGATCTCACAAACAGAAAGACAGCTTCTAACTGTCCTGTCCTTTTGTGTTTCAGTGGGAAAAAAGTCTCTATTTTAACAGATTTTATCCAACTTGTAAAAACAATGTCGACTTGAAGTAACCCTAGAACTCTGTGAACTTTGGCTTCCTGCAAGGAGCAGCCTTATCTAACTGCAGCATGATATAACCTACAGCACTTAAATCAGTCTTCCATAAAGCAGGCTAGAGTCCCATCTTGCTGTCAATTAGAACTCCTCTCACAAAACAGACTGAAAAAGATGCGTGTTGCAGCCTTGGAGCAATACAGCTTCTCTCACAAAGTTATGAAACCTTTTTTCCTTTAGGGATAAACAGTAAAGCAACATCTAATTTGTATGAATAACCCTTTCAGCTGCTTAAATACTTCTAGTCTGACGAATTTTTAAGCTGTTCTGATTTCTCTCAATGTATTAATCTTCCACACCTGTTATTTTAGTGCAAATAGTGGATCGTGCCATGCTACTATGTTTCACATTTCCTACTGTGCTTTTTTAAGATTTGTGATTTGACATCTTTTTCAAAATGGTAAAGTATAATTGTCCTGTAGATGGTTCTCCAGGTAAGGTTTTATGTCTGATGGTCTATGGCATGGAAAAAATATTCACTTGCTGACAAAGCTGTTCAGTCTACTCATGGTTCTTGTTGAACTGAGAATTTGCAGAAATGTGTAATGGTGCATGGACTATGTTTTTTTTCCTTGCCAGCTCTGTCTTTAAATGCGATGCCATTCGTGTACAGAACTATCCAGATGTGTGTCACAGCTTGATTTCCTGAGGCTGTCTAGGGAAATGCTTCAAGAGAAGCACTGCTCTCCACCCCAGTGACATGAAAAATCCCTTCAGGATGCTACACAGTACCAGAGCAGCAAAGCTTCATTACATTTGCTTTTAATGTGTCCCTTTTCAGTTTGTTGAAAATCCATCCTTTCTTCTGAACATGTTCATGAAGCTCAAATAAAATGCTTTTTGTCATGTCTGACTAAACCTTTTTTAATTTGACAGTGGAAATTATGCTTCTGTACTCTTAGCTGGTTGTTTGTGATTTGGGCTTTTTCACTGATACAACAAAAATAGCTCCAATCTGAAGGTGAAAATTCTAGCCTGCATTTCTGTGCCAACACTCACAGAAGAAGTCTAGCAACGCAGGGGGATACAAACATATGCCTTAATCCTCTGAACGAACAGGTGCCTCAGAGTTAAAGACAGAGGAATACTTTTTTGGAATATTATTTGGCATATCCCCTATTACTCGCTGTCTCTTACCACCTCTTTGCAATGCGAAGGGCTCATATCCAAAGCACAGCATGGCAGCTCCCCCATTTTTGTCTTCTCGTGCACCTGGTTTGTGCCAAGGGCTGAGCTGAGAAGGGTACATAGCTCTCAGAAGTGGAAGGTATGCTTTAAAATGTGGGGAGAAGGGAGGAGAGGTAGAAGGATTCAGATCTTCGGGAGTTTAGGTTGAGCTTACAGATTGAAATCTTACAAATATTTGCAAGCTGCAGATTCCCTTTTTTTTTTTTTTTTACTTCTCTTGGGTTTTCTTTTTTTCTTTTTTTCTTTTTTAATAGCTTTTTTTCTTGACAATATGCAGTAGTCGGGGCTTATAATTGCGCTTTGCTATGGCTGGGAATCAGAGCTAGCTCCGAGGCAGGTGCTGTGATTTGTGGGGCTTGCCCTGCTCTGCCGAGCCTGTGCTCTCCCTCTCGCAGTCCCTGGCCCCATCTCCCACTGGGTGGCTCTCAGAGGACAGCCTCCAGCCAGATGGGCACTGCATCTGCGGACACAGCTGGGCCAGGAGGGACGTGAGGATCCAGGTCCAGCTGTAGGTAAGGCTGGGTTTATTTTGATGTGAGGGGCCAGAAGCCTAGGAAGATATTAAGCAGAGCATGCTTGTGCAGCTGCCTTTTCACTATTTTCTTTTAAAGCTTTGGGTTTTATAGCCAAAAAAATAAAGACGACAAGTGAACTGAAAACATTCTGAGGA
Source organism: Chaetops frenatus (assembly GCA_013400775.1). Lineage (NCBI taxonomy): Eukaryota > Metazoa > Chordata > Aves > Passeriformes > Picathartidae > Chaetops > Chaetops frenatus. The sequence goes on along the minus strand of VZTR01016027.1, from coordinate 252,931 downwards.
TCAGAAAATTTGTAAAGGTGCTTCCTGACCGCCTTTATATTATAGCTATGTCATTCCTCAATGACTCTTACAGTTACTGTGACAGCTACTATTAAAGCCATTTAGATTATTGTATGTGATTTAGCAGTGTGGATCATGGATTGATTGCAAAAGGATCATTGCACATACTTACAATTCATCATCTGCTGGGCATGTTATGTGCAAAAATAAAAAATGCTTGAAGCAGGATTTTCTAATGAACTTACATGTGTTTTCAGACCATACTATTATTCCTCCTTAGACCACAGATTTCAAATTCTGGAGAGGAAAGATTAAGCTTCTTGACAGCTGCAAAGATTTTTGCAAGACAAGTGTTACATATATCATTAAAAAATCCAGAAAATCAGTCCAACACTTTCACAGTAGTGACTGAAAGAGAGAAGATGGTAACTCCTTAGTGAGATAACGTTTGTCTTGGGTGAGTATCAACATGAAATCTGTTTTTCATCTCATTTTCCATTTTAACTAAAAGGATCAAAACTAATGATTAAATAGGATCTCAAATAGACTTCTTACTTATTACAGTAAAAAAAAGATTATTAACATTCATGAGGAACCTACTTAAAAAACAAAAGACTTCAAATGAGCTGAAAGATGAAATAGATCCTGCAAACAATAGGTAATGCATTAAGAAATACATAATAGCATCAATTAGACTCAATAACTACAAATACATTGACATATTTAATTGCTTTTATACGACTTATTAATTCCCCACACTCAAATCAGATGCACACAGCAAAAGGAATATGTCTAAGTTCAGAAATTCTTTAACACCCCTAGCATCATTTTTAATCATATGAGTGGAGGAAAATATCTTTTCATCACTGAGGGCCTAATTTTTCAGGTGTTGCCAGAAAGACAATGAAGCTGTAAGCAAAGGATACAGCTCATCCACTTTGGAGTCTTGGCCCAACAGAAGACAGCAATTATCTTTAATTATGACTTCTTCTATCATGGATATTAATGTGGAGATTTGGCATAAAAAATACTCTAACCGCACAATCAAACCCTACCTTTAAATAGTGTGGGGTTTATGGGTGAGACTGAATGGTTACTTCTTGTGGTCATCAGTCCAGTGAGATGACTGAAAAGAGCATATAAAAAGCAGAAGGCTTGTATTCTGGGATATTAGCAGTGAAGGAAATGTCATATGTTTTCTGACTTCTGAGTGTCACTTGTATGCAGACTACAGAATACATAAAATCCTTAAAGAATAAAAAAGATATATGTATTATATATGTATTATTTTAGAGAAAGCCATAAATTTTTCTATGAATTATTTATGGCATGCTGTCCCACTGCACTATACCTTACACACACAATCTAGCAGGCTTCCTTGCTTGCAGCAGTTAAGGCTTGTTTTGTCAGCCTGTTATTCACAAATGAATTTATATTCTAGAAATCTTTCCAAAGTGCTTGCAAGCACATGTGCCATCCCATGTCATACATGCCATACACCAGAGTCACAGGTAGTGTGAAGGGGTGTGTGGCACTGATTTTGGTGGAGACACCATGATCTGCCCTGGCAGATAGCAGAGCCTGACACCTGTGCAGGAAACTAAAAAGCCAGTGAAAAGTGTGATCAGCAGTTTGGAAAGAAGATCAGTCATGTGCTTTGTGTGTCACCATTTCTCTGATAGGCCTGTAACTGTGCCACTTCAGAGGATGTATTGTGCCTTCACAGTTAATATTCGAGTCAAACTTGTCAGTTCGCTTTTACTCTGTGACCTTTTATCTTGGTAACAGAAACATGCACATTTTTATGTTGCTTATGAAACGTTTTTTAATATGTTTTACATTCTTTTGATAACATTATGGGCAATTTTAGTCCTCAAGCACCTTACTCAGTAAAATATCTAAAAGAATGAAATTACTTTTATATATAACCATTAAGTGGTCCCCTCTATTAGAACATTACGGACTAGATTTCATGCCTACAATAAAGATAATAAAGCAGGTTATTGGAACAGGATTTGCGATTTTAATTCAGATTTATAATAAACAGAAGGAGAAGGGCTAATGTATATTGATAACCAAAGGTTACTGTGATGTAAGATAAAGAGAGAGTTCAAGCAGCACATGGTGCTGTGGGACTTTTCATCACAATGAAGATGAATTTGTGATACTATGTACTGTTGCAGCCTAAACAGGATAACTTTTCCAAAGTATTACACAGAAACTTTCAATTTATATTGCATTAAAACATTCTACATCAATGTCAGAGATTTGTAAGTATTGCATGGTTTTTCTGTCCATTATCCTTTATAAAGTAAGTCACTATACAGAGAACAAATCTTATGAAATAACTTCACCATGAAGTAAGAAGGAAGTTTCAGTAAAAATAAGTAGAAGTTCAACTCTCCAAAAAGTTTTTTGTTGCAGAAATATTTTGGGGGTTTTTTTTCTGAAAAATGAAATTGTCATGAATGAAATACAAAATGGAAAAAAATCAATGGCATTCCTTGGCGAAATCATTCCATTTATTAACAGGGGAAAAACATCACAGAATTAAAGATTTGACAGCAATGACTCAATATTCATAACTTCTGAATTCTATAATTAAAACTGTCGGTTTATAACCTCAGTCCTACAAACATATCTCTAGAAAATGCTATCAAAAGACAATACAATAAACTAGGATAATTTATTATCCATTTTTATCTGTCCCTCAGTTTAACTGTCTTTTGGTATAGAAAACATTACCATTTCAGAACTAAAAGAGTGCCTCAGAATTGTAGATATAATCTGTTTTATCTTGCTTCTAGGCAGAAAACCATCAGCAATTGCTCCTAAAGTATTTCAAATTTTGTTCCAGTTGGTGACTGGCTGATGCAGCTGATGCAGATGCTGATGGCTGAGTTCAGACTTGAGAGAGGTGAATATTGTGTTTTCAGGCTCAAATGCAATTTCCCTCACTCTACTCTAGACCCAGACTAGGTCCCAGTAAATAATTAATTCTGTGAAAAACCCTAAAACCTCCAGGATGTGAGGCATGGGTTTGGACGTCTCCAGTTTCCTTTGAACAATAATCCTTCAGGATTTAAGAGTAGCAGGAACTGCTTGGCATAGCCAAATGCATCCTGCAGGCTGCAGACCATCTCCCATATGGGTGTAACAGGAGGGGCAATTTCCCATTTTCCACATTGGTATTTTGGACATAGAGAGATAAGAAATGTTTCCAAACACAGTGCGTGCTTCCAGTAAAATGGAAAACTTTATCTTCTCTGGTTAATAAGCAAACAGCACATCTGAGTAACGCTTACCAAGATGATGATGACTCTTGTGGTTATCTTTTTTTTCTCGTCTGAATAGAAATAGGGCTATTTTCACTAGCCTGAATTAATTCAACCATGTAAAAATGATAAGCAAATAGCATTTGTTAAGAAAGAAAAGGGAGTTAATACAATAAAGAAAATACATCTGAATCTTCTTTACTAGCAGTTTAGGTGAGTACTGTGAGGTACATAAGAGGTTTCTGTTCCTTAGCTATGACAAAGGCTACTGTTCATTTTTTTCAAAATGGCTTTCTTTGGAAAATTTGCAATACTTATTTAAGAAGTATGTTTTCATAAAAAATACCACCAGTGAACTTTGGTACTGCTGGTAAAAACAAACACGAGGTTTTGGGAAAAATATTTTCTTCAAAAACCAACAAATAGCCATTGCAATCCCTCATCTGTCCAGACATTGTGTGCTTTTCCTTTTACTAAAGTTGACCTCATCCAGTTCTGCACTGCAGTTACCTGGGATATCTTTAGAGCTGCCTACAATCATCTCTTAGTGTCTCCAGCTTTCAGGCTGGCAGAGGTTAATATGGCTCAGCTACTTCCTGGCCAGCATTTTTTGCTGCTTGCAAAATAAATAATGCAGTAACCATACTAATTCCTCTCATTCCCACATTTAAGCAATTCTTTTCCGGTATGTGTTTTGTATTATGTATTTTATTTATATATTTATTCAAATGGAAAGAAAGACAATTGAGGAAAAAAAAGAAGTCCCTTTTATAGTAGCTGAACAAAGTAAAATTACAATAGCATACATGGGTAGAAGAAAAAGTACATTTATTTTTCATTTTGATTAGTAGACCATTTGCAGGAAGAAATCATTTATTAGAGCAAAAGCTATATCAGGTAAAAAAATACTTTCTTGGTCAAAATCTTCTGCTATTTGCAGTGAAAACAGTTTTCAAAGCGGAAATCTTATCATGTTGCTTTATGCAAACTATCTGAGCCAAGGGAAGGACTTTTCAGAGTCTCCAAATACTTTTCCACTTTAGCAAAGACCTCTACCATTGATTTGATACTCTCTTTATGGATGAAAAACTTATTCAAGAGTGAGAAATGTTTCCATAGAAATCACTTACCAAATAATAAGCCATTAGCGTGTTTTCTTTCTGGAACGGATGATGCCAAGTAAATTACTTTCATTATAGGTCAAATATCACCAATACTAAGAGCCTTGGACATAGTTTTTAAATGCTTTGATGGATCTATATCAATGCACTTTCTACCACTGAGGACTTCTGAGATCTCAACTCGTCAAAATGTATTTATTCAGCTCAGCTTGCCCATCCAGCTCCAGTTCAGGCCTCTTCTTCACAGGAGAACTTCACTGAACAGTCAGAGGACATGGGAACAAAGAGAAGGGGTTTGTTTGTTTGTTTATAATTTTCCTTTGTGAGATCCCCCTGGAGCAGGAAAGAAAATAGTTCACAGTCTGGTAAGATCAGAACAGGAAAAGTATTTGCAGTATGGCACAGAATAAAGCATTGCCTGCTTGGAAACACTGCACTTCCAGCCAGCACCACCCTGAGACTCACAGATGAGCTCCAGATCCTGCTGCAGACTTGCTCCAGGAGCTAAGATTCCACTCACCTCTGGAGACTACTTTTCCCTAGAGAGGCTTAAGATCTGACTCACTACAGAATATCTGGTTGTTTTTCTAATTTTTTCCTCTATGAATGGGTAGTTTTTACAATAGTACTTTAAAACTTGGGTTGGTTTTGATTCCCACTGACAATGCTCATATCCAACTAAACTTCCATTTATTTTACAAGTATGTTTTCTTTAATCTTGTCTTGGAGAAGACCACTAATTCTCTCCTTCTGGGTGACTGCAATGAGACCACACATTTTCCTCCCTGAGCACCAGCAGACTGGAAAGAGATGAAAAGACATAACAAGAACAAAATACAGTTAGAAATAAAATGCTGTTTCCATCTGTTTCCATCTGAATTGTTCTCTTATGGTTCCTCACCAAGTTCCTCACCAGAAATGTTTGACCTCTGTGGACTGGCTATCAATCCTTTTTTTTTTTTTTTTCCCCCTCATTGGTTTATCATTCCAAAAGTGATGGCAAAGCTGCATCCAAAGAGCTATCAATCAACTCTTGGAGCTAAATAAGGGATAGCCCACACTATACTTTTGGTTGAGACACCAGGTTCAGAAAAGGAGATATTGCTGATCAGCCTGAGTGAATAAAGTGTGTCTTTGGAGTACCAAATGAGGGAAATTTTGAAGTGCAATATGCCAGTTATATGGAGGGATGACACTGATAAAAATCCCTATGCTAATGTACTCATTGATCAGTTAGTTCCAAAAATCACAACTAGCACCTATTTTAAGTCCACAGTGAGTACCAGTGCTTCCCTTTTTCAAGCAATTTGTTAAGTTAGAAAACTTTGGAACAACTACACAGATTATAGTGGTCTGTATCTTAAAGGGAACTGCAATTTGAATCTCACTACAGATTATTCTGAGAAAACACAAGTGTTCCCTGATTTGAAACAACAAAGTATGCAATTTGATTTTGACAGCAGTGGTATTGTTTAAAGGACAGACAGAATGTGGTAAGTACAGCTGCCTTGACATAAAAAACTGTCTTTTATCTTCCTGTCCAAGATGATGTCATCAGAGAGACGTTTTTTGTAACCTGTGTCTAAGCTGAACATCTGGAAAGAAAGCTAGAGTTCAGAGACCTGATTGTTCGGTTTGTTCCATCTGCACAGTTCCTGGGGCAGATGTTTATACATCTACTGATGCAAGAGACACCAGAGAATCAGTCTAAAGTGTCATCAACTGCTTCTCTGTCTGCAGTCCAGTGTCATTCACATTAAATATATTTTGCCATCAGGAATTCAGATACAGCTTTTCTCATCAGGACTGCAACTCTAGCTCATAGTCTTACCTCAAACCATGATCTCAAGAGATAAGTTCTATAATATACTTTGTTATTTTAAGGGCATTGCCATCACTTAGAGAAGCAATGGTCACCACTCAGAGAAGTAATGGCTTGCAATGCAAGCTACCTAAGGTGATCAGTGGAGGACCCATGAGGGTGGGTGCTCTGTTCACAGATTCGTCAGGTTACAGCTCTTAATTTGGACACATTCCTCTGCCAGCAGCCAAAGTTAGGTGTCTGTGCCTTTCTTCAAACAGTCCTGGCTGCTGCTTCTGGATCTGGATCTCCTATTGACCAATGTTATATTTGGGATCAGACCTGCCTGGGACAGAGGAAAGCTTGTGTCGTGGGCACAACCATTCACCTACTGGCTACAGACATGTTCAGGAGCTGTGTGGGACCTCAGCCTGCTCCAACCACAGGACTTGCCTTGGCACAAGAGCTGCCATGCATGGGCACCCTTTGGGCATGGCAGCAGACAGAAAGCCCAGAATTGTGCACTTTTGACCACAGGGTTTTCAAGGGAATCCAAATTCAATTTCAGCAGATCAGAGCACTTTTACATCAGCCCATCTCTTCCTCTCTCAATTTTTTCGTGCATAGAATGTGCATTTTATGATAATGAGTTTTGTCCACTCTTTGAGCACACATACTCTAGGTCACTACAGGCTTGTTCCTAGAGGCCTGTCAGTCTGTCAGCCCAACCTGGGTGCTATGGAAGCTCATGGAGCAGACCATCTTGAATGGCATGACACATGCAGGACAACCAGGGCATCAGGCCCAGCCAGCATGGGTTTGTGAAACACAGGTCCTGATTGCCTAACCCAATCTCCTTCTATGAAAAGATGTCCAGATGACTGGATGAGTGGAAGGCTGTGGATATTGTCTACCTTGAGTTTTGTAAAGCCTTTGACATTGTTTCCTACAACATTGTTGTGGAGCAACTGATTTCCCATGGATGAAGATGGGTGCTCCCACCTCCCCCAGGTTCATTGCCCTTCTATCAAGACCAAGTGCTGGATCCTGCCCCCCCTGCAGCACTGCAGGCCGGGACAGAGTGGCTGGAAAGCTGCCTGGGGCAAAAGGACCTTGGGGAGCTGGTAGACAGTGGCTGAACATGAGCCAGTGTGTGCCCAGGGGGCCAAGAAGGCCAATGATATTGTATCAGCAATAGTGTGGCCAGCAGGAGCAGGGCAGGGATTGTCCCCCGGTGCTCAGCACTGGTGAGGCCACACTTCAAATCCTGTGTCCAGTTCTGAGCCTCTCACTACAAGAAAGACACTGAGGGGCTGGAGCGTGTCCACAGAAGGGCAGTGGAGCTGGTGAAGGGTCTGGAGCACAAGTCCTGTGAGAGGCAGCTGAGAGAGCTGGGGGTGTTTAGCCTGGAGGAAAGGACCCTCAGAAGAGACCTTATTTTTCTCTGCAACTAACTGAAAGGAGGTTGTAATGAGGTGGTGGTCAGCCTCTTTTCCCAAATATCAATCAAAAGGAAAAGAGGAAATGGCCACAAATTTTGCCAGCGGAGGTTTAGAAAAATTGCTTCACAAAAAGAGTTGTCAGGCATTGGAACAGGCTGTCCTGGGAAGTGGTGGTCACCCCCCTGGAGGTATTTAAAAGGTGTGTAGAGGTGGCACTTGGGGACGTGGATTAGTGGTGGGCTTGGCAGTGTTATATCAGCAATTGGACTCAATGATCTTTAAAGTGTTTTCCAATTGTAACGGTTCTATGATCCTGTCATGAGCAAGTCTGAAAGTTCAACTTTTATTTCAGCCAACCATTTGATTCAAGTGTTTCAAACAAAGGTTCTTACCTTCAACAGGAAAAAACAACAGCAAAAAAGCACTGGGTGAATAGTGAAATAAATCAAGAGGTTTTTTGCAACTTCTTAACAGCCATTTGCTCAATATGGCCTCTGGCACAGCATATGCAACAACCAGTAAAAAGTGCTTGTACTGAGGAACCAGCAGCAACTGTTCTTCTGGCAAATATTTACCCTTATGTGTTGCCTCATTTTTCTAGCCAACATGTCTGTTACCAGCTCCTCAACAAACTGGAATGAAACTGTCCAAAATGCCATCAGATCCAGATGAATGCAATCATGAACATCTTACTGTGTCAAACTGAATATAAAAAAGAATATTAAAATCAGTATTATATTCAAGTGAATTAATATTACTGCATGAAAAGTATTCCTTGTGCCCTTCATTTCAGCACCAAATTTTATTTACCTTCTCCCAAGCTTTTCAAGGCTTATCCCAGGCTGTCAGATTGACAATGTGAAATTACTTTGTAGTAAGAATTGTAGGGAGGAATCTGGAGTTTTGGTGACTGGGCAGAGGACAGGTGGTACATCTGGCACACAGTGGAAAACATGGGAGATGGTTTGGGAATGTAATAAGAGCATATTAGCTGGATGTTTCTGTTAGAGTATTCAGTAGCAAAATATTTAATGATGCTGACATTTAAATTGTGATAATTAGATTTCCTAGTTAGCACCACAGTGAGAAGAATGGGAACAGTTTATATACTGCTCAGAGCTATTATTTCAGACTGTCTACAAACTTGGATTGGCAAGAATGACCTGGTTCACATTCTATTTCTATATGAGTTTTATTTTGGCATTAATGAAGGCTTAGCTTTTGGATCACAGTCCTCTTCTATTATGTGGCTCAGTGTGGATGGGAATCACAAAAGGCTTGTTTCCAGCCAAGCTTGGAGCTCCTCTAGTGAGATAGCAGTACAAGGCATTACCTCTGTAAATACTGGTCTGCAAATATGGCCGTGACACCTCCCTTTCAAGAGAAGGGAGGTTATCTAGGTGCCTTAGAAGACAGACTGGGCATTTGTATAGAGAACATTTTCTTTGCAAGAAGACTGTGGGAGAAGGAGAGCTAATGCTTGCAATTATTTCCTCTCCAAGAGATTTGTCCCCTTGCTGGCAGAGGTTTGCTGCACGAGGCAGAACAGAGAGCTGCGCCCACCATGACACAGTCTCATCTGACAGACAGTTTTGCTGCCTTGCACAGTAGCTGTGGGGCAGAAATTCATGTAAAAAAACCATCTTCTGCCAGCTGACTTTTCCCCCCTCCAGAGTTTTTGCAACAGAACAACTTTGGTGGATGGGGTGAGAAAGAATCTACTTTCCTGTTCATTTTAAGAAATATGATCATCATTCTCTTCTTCTTCTCTTATGGGCCTGGGACTGGCCTCACCATTAACAGTTCTTTTGGCCCACCTGACAAATTAATTATTTCAGTTTAGATGTCCTTGTCACAGCTTTGGGGGAGGCAGATTGTCTTCTGAAATGCTTCCTGCTGCCAGCTTACTCCACAGTCGGGTGTGGCTGTGTTCAGTTCAAATCCCTGTAAGGAGGGAGCTCCTCACCTCTTTGTGGGGGCTCCTGCCAACTGAAGGGGCAGAAATCCCTGTCTGGGATTGAAGATAAGAAGGAGCCTTAAAGGAAGTGCATCTGAGGACGTGTCAAGGTTGAGGGAGGATCCATTTGCGGACAAAGAGGGCTAGAGTAGCACTGGAGAGGCAGAATAAGTGAACATAGGATGAATATTAGGACACTGGGGTGTGTGGTAGAGATGGATGGAGATAAAAGACCAAATAATGTGGGTAAGAGAAAACTGAGTGGAGAGAGAGATCATGGAGGCAGACAGTCTGTAGCCACTGGGGTATTTTGCCCCACAGAAAGCCAGGTTGATCCCACGGGCACCTTCTGCTGTAGGTCGATATCTAAGAAATCCAATAACAACATGTGAATCTCACCTTCCCTCATTTCCAAACGGCTAGCTTGCAGTCTAGCACAACCCCACACTCTTCCAGGAGCAAAAGTGACCAGGAAACCAAGATTTGTGTTCCACTTGTGGGTGTAAAGAATGCTGCTGCTAAAATTCAAATGATGCATGCCTGTGTTTTGAAGAAATCATTAAGCCCCCAAGAACAATTCCAAATGAACCTTTTTATTAAGGGGAAATAAAAGAAAAAAGTGCTTCAGAGCAAAGCACTCAAAACATAAGAAAAGCATGCAGAGTTAACAGACTCAGAACACTCTCCATGTGTGTGTTCTCTGTGAGACAGTGTTTAATTAGATGATCATGTTATATTTCATCCACATGACCTTTGCCTGATCCCACACACAGGGCAATGAGTCCTCAAATCTTTTCCTGCCCTTGTAAAGCACATTTCTGTTGCAGATGTTTTATTTTGCTCCACAGTAATTAAATGTATTTATTGAGCTGTAGTACGTTAACAGGGGAACTATCTGAGGAGAAGCTGAAGGGATGAATATCTTGATGAGTAATTAATCATTCATAAAATTCTTGTAGTGACAGTTCCTACAGGGATTTCTGAATTTGTGAACTACCTCATCTTCACAGTGGTGGGGTTTTTTTGTTTGGTTGGTTGGTTTTGGGGTTTTTTTTTTTTTTTTTTTGTTTGTTTGTTTGTTTTTAAATGAGCAACCCAAGCATTATTTACTTTGCCTGGTATACATGTATGTAAGGGGTATAATTACATAGCAGCCTTCCCCTTGGAGGAAACACTAAGATGGCCTTTGGACCTGTATTACAGCTTATTTTCATGAAACTTTCAGGATGTGAAGGTTGCTCAACTTTGGACCTGGGGTCAGATCTGGCCAGTGGCAAGTGTGTGAGCTGAGACAGACTCCCCCAGCCCACCTTCACACTCACAGTTTCTCAATCAGTCACATGAGCACCCAAGCCCCGTTTCTCCAGGCCCAGCAGATTCATTCCACATGGGGCAGCTTGCAGAATTTTTTTTTCCAGTGTATACAGCATTAGATTTGCACAGAAATGTTTGTGTCCCGCGTTTGTGAAGCCTTATCCTGGATTCCTGGACAGGGAATGCCTGGCCACATAAAGAGCACTGGTGCTGCCAAGCCAAGTCTGCAAGGGAGGGCAGCCCCAAAATGCAGACTGTGAATCCCTGCTGGGTGAGGATCACCAGCTGCACAGATTTTAAAACCAAGTGCACTGTTTCATCAGAAAGAATACCCCTGACTGTACAAATTCCCTTGAGCTTGGAGTGTCTGCAAACAGGCAATTTGCTCACAGTGTGGAAGCTTATCATCAGGCAACTAATTCAGCTTTCCTCCACTGGGATAATAAATTCTATTTACTTACCTGTTATCAGCAACAGTAGTTGTTTAGAAAGAATGAAACAGAACATGATTGATTAGTTCTTTCTTCAAGCTCCTTGTGGATCCAAGGTTATGTTTTTCATCCATCATGCCACATTAACACAAGCACGATTTCTTTCAAGGTAGCAGAGTGGCTATCATGGTAACGGAGTGGATTATTCAGTGACGTGTTCAGCAAGAGGAGCTGTTTTTCTCCCATCTTCACTGCAACATGCATATAAGATTTCTAAGGCTACCGTATGCTTACAGCTTTTTCTCCCATACTTTATTTAGACAGGAAAACCTGTTGGTTTCTGTATAAATTTCAGTGTCTAGAAATAAACTGCAATCCTCTGAACTAAAACAGGAGTTCATATATCTCTTTGCTAGAAGAAAATAATTAAAGCAGAGCTATTATATTTATTTACTTCCTTATCCTTTATCTTTATAGGCAAAAAACGAATTTTCTCTTCTCCTTTTACTGAAAAGTCTCTTACCAGGGCTTAGGTCCTCTCTTCTCCCCTGGGCATTCTCTTCATGGAGCTGCAGCTGGTCAAAATAGAGCCAGCAGAGCTGCAGCCATGCCCTTGCTTATTTGCTTGCTATTAAAGTCTGTTGTTGGTTCTACAATAAACAATATGATTTCCCACTTGCAACAGGTGGTGGAGCAAATGCAATCCAGACAGGCACTCACCCAGCACAGCAGCTGTGGCTCTACCTCCCCTGGGACATGCCATGAAAAAGTCAATACATATACAAGGCATGGTTTTTTTTCCTAAAAACTGTGTACTTGGATAGGGACTACCTACATCTCCCTTGCTCTGGCCTCACTCCTTGTCCTCCACCTGTAATATTCACACTCTACCACCAGTCTCTAAGCCAAGGCTCCCCCTGCCAGTCAGCATGGATCAGCAACTCAGTACTTGAAGGTGAAGGTAAACTCTCCTTCAGCAGGGTGGAAAGACTGGGTTTTTTTCCCCAGCAAGTCTTAAGGGATGGGACTATGCTCTGTGGGCCATTACTTTTGACAGTCAGATTCTGAAGGCACAGCACCAGTCCCATCACCCTCCAAGTCTTCTGTCTTTCTTTCCTGCCTTTGTTGCCCTAAAACCTTGTTGCTGTTTCACCTGTCTCATGGACTAGGAAAATTGGGGAGATAAGGGAGGGAGGCAGGCAGGGAGGGTAGGAAGGCATGCAGATGGTCATAGGACAGATAGCCCAAGAGGTGCAGTCATATTCTCTCTTTTTAGAAACACCAAATGTAGATGCTGTTTCTTTCTGCCTGGCACTCATGAAGGTCTCATCTTGCCATTCCTGATCAGCAACTGGCATTGTGGAAGAGTACTGACACTTAAACTTTCAAAGCATGTCCAGGCTGTGTGGGATTTCACGTGGAGAAAGAAGACCTATGGGGGTAGTTCTTGCCTTGAGTGATGGAGGATTATTGCTCTGTGTGGAGGAAAGGTGAGTGTACTACGCAAGAGCCCCATTAAAAAAAAAAACAAAATTAAAAAAGATAAATGACTGTGAATGAACTTGACTAAAGCACTCTGAGGCCCCAGCTCAGTTTTCAGCTAAACTAACAGTAAGAACATTTTAATAAAGTGGGAGGAGTGACTGGAGTCTGAGGGGAAAATTAAAGAAATGCAACTGAAGAGGAAACTTGCTGCTGCACTGGCTTCATCAGACCTTGCACTAACTCATTCCCCCTTGCCCTGTTGAGGGGGGAGAGGAAGAGCCAGCCTTTGCAGCCAAAGTTGACCCACCACACTTTGAGACCAGGGGATCAGCACTTGTGCACACCAAGACCAGCGCTACCCAAAGTCATATAGGGAGTGTTGGATAACAAGCATGGAAGTGTTCCTTCAATACAAGGTGCCAGAGCAAGCAGGCAGTCACATGGACAGGGGGCTGTCAACTTCAACCCCTTCAGGCTGCAATCCAGAGCCCCATGCTGCAGTGTGGAGGAAGCCTGGCAGGAAACCACGTGCTCCTGATTTAACATCTGTCCCCCCGGGGTTTTCCTTGGGATTGCCATGGCAAGCAACAGCAAGACTGCTTTGTGTTTTCAGGACTGAGCCCTTAGTCCATCCTGCTTAATGAAATCAGCTCCTCACAGCAAGAACAGTCCCCAACCCCAGGGAGACCTCTGTGTCAAAGGGATTCCAGGGTATTACTCTGACGTACTAAAATAATTGGCTGTAATGGAAATGCTGAAGGAGATGATGCTAAAGTGACTGTCAAGAATGCTGAATAAATAGTGCAGAAAAAAATGGCTTCACACAATCAGAATTTTAGGCATTTCTGTTTGAAGGTGTAAATACGCATTTTCCAAATGAAGTTTTATCAAAATCTTTTAAAAAACCCTTTCCTTTATGCCCATAAAAATATCAGAAGGTACTTGACTTGATACAAAATACTTTTAAATTCTGTCCCAACATCATTATTTCTGAGCAGTTTGCATGGAGGATGTAGTATCTTGGTGCTCTGAACAACAGAAGCCCAGAAATGTGGGAACGATAGTGATCCTACTCTAAGAAAAAAATTAGTCATTAGCTTTTAGTAAAAATCTACCTTTTTCCTTGTTATTTATAGTAACATTTCTAGTTCTGAGTTCTCATGCTGAGAAATGTGAATGAAATCAACTCTGGTTTTGTTGTTTTCTGCAAAGAGAAGTGACCTGGGACTTCGAGTACAAACAGTGCCACACGTGTTTCTGAGTCCAGATACACGCTGATGATTAAAAGTAGCTACAAAAATAAGGCTATGTCTATGAAACAACGAGTTCTCCCAAATTATCCTCACAGATTTTAAACATTTCTTTTAGAAAAAAATGCCTTAGCAGTACCTTCATTAAAGCAATTGACAGCATAAGCCAAACTAGATCTAGATAGAAACAGATCTTAAATACTAATATTTCTATTAATATTAAGTAGCAGAGACCCTCTACCTATATCTGCATTTGGCCCCCAGTTACTAAAATAATTGTGTATATTAAAAGATTAAGCCTTTTGAAAGCTGCAATCATTTTCTGCCAATTTATTCTATACTGCTATATTTTTAATGAGGTCACGGAAGGTTTTGGGCCAAAATCCAGAGTATTTACAGATTGACATGGATTGTCAAGAACAATGGTAGATAAAAATAGAGTGTATGATTTTTTTGTACAGGGAAAACTGAAATCTGTAAACTCATTTTTAATTAAAAGGTCCTTGGTCTGGGAGATGTGTGATATATTCCAAATCTAATTAATGATTACCATTTTTTTACTAGGTTCATTCATTCTTGAACAGTTTTCAAATATTATTCTGTGCTGTTAAATACAGTGGGCCTGATTCTCATGAACAATATGTTTCTGTCCCTTTCTGACAGCTCAAGAATCCCTGAAAGTGAGCAATACTGGTAAGAGAATTTCATAATTCTTTTTCATGTTCCCATAACTTCAGAGCAAGTCCATTATAAGTAAGAATAAAGGTAACTTTGCTTCTCAGAAGAGAAAAGGCATATTCTTTGCACAGGAGCCTTATATGTCTTAGCAAAGCTTTGGCTTTTGCACTGGCTTAGCTGGGAAGATGAACACTGTCTACAAAGACGTGCACTTGAAGGCTATGTTTACTATTCTAGCTTAGCTAGCATCTGCCAGCAGCCATTGCTGCCTAAAACATTGCTGAGTCCTCCAAGAGAGAAGCTCTATCCTTGTTCCATTATTTTATTTCTATGCTAGTAGCAATGGTCTGAAATATGAAGGTCACTGACTCTCCGAAAATTCACACTTTAGTGTGACAATTCATGTTGTGCCAGTTCAAGTCTACACCCACAACCTCATAAATCAGGGTCACTCTTGAGACAAAAGTAGACCCTCTTGACTACTTTTAAATGACTCTTCAGATTCTCATTTAATGTATATAATGAGAGATTAGGCTCGGGCTTTAAGGTTAATGGTGGAATCTTGTCTTGAATAAGTTTAGTCCAGACACAAATCAGAGTCATCTCTATTATAACAACGGAATTCAACGCTATTTCTTTTGAAATATCTGTTTGTACATCCCAAGATTTTCTTGAAGGCCAGCTTGAGTTCAGCTAGGTTTAAATTGACATCTAGTTTGATGCCAATAATATGTGTCTCTGCCTAAGCACAAGTTTGGAGTAAGGAAAACAAAACTGTAGGATAAAGAAAACTGGGAAGAAAAGTAATGATGAGATCTCTCTGCTGTTCTCTGTTAGCATGGGGGGGTTGATGAACCATCCATAGCTGTTTAAGTAGGCAGTGTCGATAGAAGGATTGGCTCTGGTGCCTGTGCAGCATTGACTGGTAGAAAGTAAATCTTTGCTATTTCTTGCAGTGCAGCGCCTAAGGCACAGTGCTGTATCATAATGGGGAATTAGATCCAGGCTATGAAAAGCCTTGTTGCCTGCAACTAATCTGCAGGATGACAGCATTTTAAAAAATGGATAAATATTACCTGAGCAAAGGGGGGAAGTTGCAATATCAGAGAAGACACAGCATATTTCCCTGTCAGCAACAGTGGATATATCTCCCAGTGCTCAATACATTGGCTGTTGTAATCATACTCAGTACAGCATGTGATTGTTTTATGTGGTCGATTTGCTGTTATCTTTAATTAGCCACAATTCTGTCTTTTTGAACATTAAATGAGTTTGGTTTAAGACTTCTAATTGTAAAAGTCTCTCAAATTAACGGAATGGAAAAAAAATACGTTCATAATGAACTGAATTTTAGATTACAATAAGCTATTACAGGGAACAGAACAAACGTGTGCAGGAAAATGATTAAACTGCATGGAGTTCTCCTTGCTGTACCACATTCCCCTGCCTTCCCCATTCTGGTTACTCTTCTAGGCTCTTTCAAGCCCAGAGCTTTCCTCATCGACAGCCACAGTCAGTTTGTTTCAGTGGAGACAATTCCTGAGCTTCAGCCACCCAGTCAGAGGAAGGATACAAGCAGACTCAGAATTTATATCATAATTTTCAAAGGCTAGAGTGACTGGAACATTTTCCGCCACTTAATATAGAAATGGGTGTAATCTTCCAGAAGAAATTTCACTCTCCCACAGCCTTGTCTTGAATCTTCTGTCAAAGGAAATGGGCTTATATATTGCTAAAATATCTTGAGCAGCTTTTGACACTTCAAAGCATCAATGTGCTCAACACAACGTGGACTAGCTAACACTTCCAGAGTGACTGTACACTGAGGATCACACTGCTTTAGAGACAGACAAAATTCTTCCAAAACAGATGTCAAAACTGACACAGCAACCATTCTGCTGTGTACTGTAGCTGTCGCCTTTCTTAAAAACCTGCCACAGGGCAACTATCTGCATACTTGCCATTCAATACATGTATTTGCAGCTCTTTCACAATACATTAAAAAACAACCTCTGCAAAGCCAAGAGGACATGTGAATGTGATTTCTTTTTCCACGAAGCTTTTGCTATGTTCTTCAAAAGGTTAACCCACCTTACTAAACTGTACAAACATTATTTCACTTTTATTGACACTCTTTTCAGACCATGAAATGACTTGAGTTTTAATCTACTTTTTTTTTTTTTTAATACTGAAGGGAACAGACTAATTTAATAAGCTTCACACACAGAGGTATTTCAAAAACATGTTTTCCAAGGGTCTTGAAGTTGCAAGGGGAAAAGAAGAATGGTGTGTCACAAAGCAGGGGTTATTGGTGAGATAAATACAGTTCTGTTTACTGGGCTGTTTGGGTTTTTTTATTCCAAGATATGTATAGAGACCATGGCACAGCTTTCATGCAGGGAAGGCTCCATGCTACTTGCATTGCAAACAGTAAGGTTATATGGTCTGATTATCTTTTCCTAGGGGAGCAAATTGTTGTTATTAAAATAAAACTCTGAAAGGATGGTTTCATTCTCAGCATAATATTCTTTATCCAAATACGATGCATTGCCCACTTCAATTCTCATGATGTGTGAAAGCAGAAGGTGGAGAACCTAACAGGGCTGGCAGCTCACTGGGACACTAACAAATGTTGTAGCATCCAGTCTGGTGCTACATAAAAGGAAAGTGTAGGCAGCAATTTGGTCAGGTCATTTTGCCATATAATTTACAGAACCAATTCTCCATACTGTGCCTAGGGGGAAACAAAAGGTCCCAAAACTCCTGAACCTGTCTGTGGGCCTAATGCAGAAGCTGATTAAACACCATTATCATTGTGAGCAGCGTGCCCAGCTGAATGAGCTGGCTGGTGGATCAGGGCTAGGGACTGGGTGCACAGCAGCCTCTGCTTTCAGCAGCTACAGGCCCCATGAGATGATTCCCCCAAGGCTGTGTCCTCTCAGGGGAATGGGATGTCCTCCCAATACAAACTCACAGTGGGCACTTTTGTGCAAAACCAGAGTAGTGGGAGAGTCCTTGGTTCACAGGAGACCATGAAAGAGTAGTGGGGCACCACTCTTGATCAGGATGTTCCTATTAAGTGCTCCAAACTCTGAAAAACAAAACATTTCAGAAGTGTGGGACATGGTGATCCTGCTGATAGAAACTTGTCTCAACTGAGAATTCCACCCTGTATTTTTCTGGTGAGGGGATAACTCACGGACAACATGCCACAAATGCTCCTTCTAAATTCAGTAACATGTTTGAGTAACACAGCTTTGCTCTGAGAAAGTGGATTTGACTATCTAAAGACTCTGAGATTTCATGGTTCATGAAATTGGTTCACATAGCGAAATATTAAGGATCTCATACAGATTATGCAGGCTATATAGATTAGGAAAATGGCACATAGCATTAACTAGCAGTTCCTTCATACTTAAAAGGGGAAAAAAAACCTCCAGCAGTTCAAACAGCTCTATGGTAAACCTGTAGGGAATCCAATCTCTTGAAAGCCAGGCTGGTCAGATTGACCAGAATAATAACTTCAGTCTCTATTAAAGAAAATTCCAAGTACAACTAAGGAAACAAGGATTTTGCTTTTGACAGAATAGTCCTATCAATGCTGAAACCTGAAGCCCCTTTGTTTTTTTCCTCTCACCCTTTGGGATGAGCATTTGGGCATTACTAATCCTCAAACTGACAGCAGCAAGTTATCTTTATGATAAGAAGGAAGACTGTCCCAGAGTAGCTACCTATCAAAGGTTTCTGCTAAAGAGTCTGTACCAAAGTGATCAACACTGATGAGGCCACAGCAGGAGTGTTGGATCCAGCTCTGGATTCCCCAGTATAAGAGAGAAATAAACATACTGGAGACTCCAGAAAAGGGCCAGAAAGTTGAAGGGACTGGAGCATCTCTCTTTTGAGAAAAGGCTGACAGAGCTGGGGCTCCTCAGCCTGGAGAAGCCTCAACTCAGAGAAATCTCATCAATGTCTATAAACACCTGAGGGGGTGGTGGCAGGAAGATGGAACCAGGCTCTTTCCAGTGATGCCCAGTGACAGGACCAGAGGCAACGGGCACAATGTGAAACACAGGAGGTTTCCTCTGAACAGCAGGAAACACTTTTCTACCATGAGGCTGACTGAGCACTGACCCAGGTTGTCCAGGGAGGTTGTGGGTTTTCCAAGCATTTGTGGACTTTCAAAGGCCATTGGGACATAGTCCTGGGCAACTGGCTCTGAGCATCCTTGCTTGAGCAGGGAGGTCAGACCACAAGACTTCTGGAGGTCATACCCAAAGTTTCTAGAATAGTCTTGGTTTTTGGTCCTGTGTACATTTTTACATATTGCTAAAATTTTGTATTAAATTTCAGCCAGTGATTACTGAAGTACCAGTTGCAAGATTCATACCCCACACCAGCATTCAGTTCGGGTGTAAAAACAGAGAAATTTTTCTTTCAGTCATCATAACTTTAATTGACTCATATTGTACAGAAAATTTGAAAAAGAAAGAAAGAAAGAAAGAAGGGCAAAAGCCAATTCTTTTACTTCCATATACTCTATTGATTTGTGGTGTTTCATTAACATCCATAGCTTCAAGTGTCCTGACAGAAGATTAAGAAAAATATAAATTCAACAATGCTATATTTGTATTTTACCTGAAAGATTCCTTAGCAATGTCTAACCAAGGCAGCACACATCATCCACAAGATCTGTCTTGATTGATGGTAGAAAACACCACTGGTTTGAGGAAAGAAATGGAGTCCCATTTGTAGTGCATGCATCAAACTGAATCCTGTGTTAAATATAAAGATAATCGTATTTTGTAACAACCACTTTACTGACTTGTTACATTTTTAGGGCCAGACCCTCTTAAAAAGAATTGCTATAACTAAAACTCTCCTATAAATTTGAGATATTTCTGGAACTGTAAACAAAGCTAAAACTTTCCCACTGTCATAAAAAGGAAGTTGTTTTTTTGTTTTGTTTGGGTTTTTTTTGTTTGTTTGTTTTGTTTTGTTTTTAATATAATAGCCTAAAGTTTCTTCTGCAGCCTGACACACGTATTTTAAATACTGTTTCTTCCTGCAATGAATTAAGAATTTTACTTTAAATCTACTGCATATATTCTTTTATCACATTGTCACCCTTTGTTTTCCTAGTTTGAAATCTCTCATAGTCCCAAGTACAGACATTAGGCCACATAGTTATCTTCTCTTCCTTCATTGGTTTATATTTTTTGTGGATAGATCAGGGTCCATCTTTACCCAGGAGTATGTTTTTAGCAGTTTGTAAAAGCCAGACTTCCATGTGAAATGTGAAAACCCCAACACACTTGGACAGCTTGGGCTCTGTCACTCAACATCACTGTTCGTAGAAGTAGAAAAAGTTACATCTCTTAACAAGTGGGATGTCACCACAAATACACAGAAAAGTGTACACAAATATGAGAGGATAATGTACTCAAACACAACAGCATAATGACAGCTTTAATTCCTCAGCTGATGAGTGTTGCTAACATTTGGTTAAAAGCACATAACTGGAGAGATGTGTATCATATTGCTGCAGTGATTCCTATTACCCTCACAATTAGTTTGAGTATTTGCAGTAGTTGGACCAACCAAGAGATGGAGAAGTGAAGAGCTACTAGGCCATATCAGTTAAAGAGAAAAAAGGCATAGAAAAGAGAAGGTATCATATAAACCAATTTACAGGATTTCTTAAAAGTTTTGGATAACTGAATATTTCAAAATGTTATTTATATTGAATTCTGTGATAAAAATCAAGGCAGACCTGTATGACACTAAAACTGAAACTCTTTTTATAATCCATTGGTCAGTGACAAAAAATAATGGAATTGTTCTAATATACCAAATATATTTAATGTTTATATAATTATATATAATATAATGTATAATTAATTTAGAGATTGATATTTTAAGTAGTGACTAAAACAATTTGTTAAGCCTGAATTTTGAAACCATTAATTTTTAAAGTTAAGGGAGAAATAAACATTTGTAATCTCTGTAAAAAGTATCTTTTGTGATACACTGTCTCATTTCCTACAAAGTCAAAAGTTCTAATGTTGTGCAAGCTCTGGATATCATATCAGTTCTACTTTTACAAAATCTTCTGATTTTCTTCTAAGGCTTCTGTCATTACTTCCTGGGACTCAAAGACTAAGCAAAGACTTTTTTTAATAACAAATAAAACAATTTAGAGGTTTAATGGTCTGTCACTTGGAAGGAAAATTATCTAAATACAGGCAGCAGATTCCACTGTAACCATTCCACTTTCAGCTCTTCCCATTACCCTAACCTTCTGTGCTGCAGTTAAAATAAATTAACAAGAATATGAACACTGCTAAAGTGAGACTTTAACCTGGCAAGGTTCGTGGCTGTGTAAAGTAGATTTTATTAAAAAGTCCTGTTAAGATAGACAGAAGTAATTTGGTTCTATCCTCCCCTATTGTATTCAGCTGGGTCTGAACAGCAGCCATTCAATTTGCATAGTAGCTTACATTACCAGTAAATAGAATAAAACATGGCATTAACTGCAGTTGGAAGCTTGACTTCCTTGCCTGTAAATGGAATGGGTATTTGTCCCCTACTTAAAATACATGGTAGTAACATAGGAAATATTCCTCTTTTATTGTTGCAAGCAGAGCATGAGAACTAGTGAAGAAAACTTCCATGTTTACCTTTTCTTTTCAGAAATCAAATCAGATGTGTGAAATTTAGCAAGAGAATGTTAAAGCTTCATTGTAAATTCAGTATATTTTTAGAGATGTGCTATCTGCTTTAAATACTTTCTAATTTGGATCTCAGCAAACAAAATCTGCTGGCTGAGATAAATACCTATGTAGGATGGAAAAGATTTTGGCTGAGGTATATGCAATCAAGCATATTAAAAGTCCTTAATAAAACATAGAATATCTTTGCAGTGCTTTATCAACACATAACAAAATACAACTTTAGGAACCAATTTTCACTTAGGTTTCACAGATCAGAATAAAAAAAATATTCCTCCCTTGAAAAATGATTTCTTTTGACATGGATACCCTCTGTATCCATGTTACCACTGTAAGTCTTCCCCCACAAAATGCAGTGGGGTATGGAACTCCCCAGCAAGGGCTGAGCAGATAGAGCCCACATGGGCATCTCTGTGCCCACAGCAAAGACTGCCCCAAAATCTGACAAAGTGGTTCAAGTGCCTTGTCAGGGATGCTCAGAGTTCACTGGGTTTCCCAAAGGGTCTCCTCCTCAGAGGCCTTTCCAGCAGAGAATGGGATTCCTGCATGGCAGGACCACCTCATGTCTGCCTGCCCAGTGCAGATGGTTTTGGCACCTGAAAGGACTCTGTCCATCTGAGCTTAGGCAGCTGACTCTCATCCCAAGCACCCTCTGCATTCATAGGACTGAATACCTATATTTCTTCAGATATCTAGGCCTCAGTATCTGAAATTTGGTGGTGGCACCAAATTCATTATGCCACACCATACCACAAATTGTAAGGACATTCTGACAGCTATTTCTAAGCTCACAGTAGAAAACTCACCAAATTTGTACATTTTAAAGCTGGTTTTGTTAAACTCCAAAGCTCTCTCCTTGGAGTTACTGTAATCATTGTAGCTCATGATAAAAGTTGTATGTTTGGCTACAGAAAAAAACTTAAAAAAGATCAGAACACATTAAACACTATGCTCTGACAGTGTCTAGTGTTCTTTTGGGCTGTGTTCGAGTCTTATCAGGTCGCTGCAGGAGCATGGCTTCTCTAAGGCTTAAAGACTTGTGTTACAGGTAGGGGAGAGAAAGGGTGGCAGCATTTATGTACTCCCATCCATTCAACCAAATCAATATGTGCCAAGGGGTCACCAGTGACCCTCCTTTTTCCTTCTTCTCCCAAAAAAGCCCGTCCTCCTGGGCAGTGCCTCATTTTCTAAATCACAGCCCTGTTGAGGTGGGGATCCTCACTAATCCCCCAGGCTCTAGTCTCAGGGTCATTCCAACTCTTCTGTGATTGCCTAGAGTAAAACAGCCCTCCAAAAGCAGAACTTGCCTGCTCTCAGCTATGAACTACAGAGCTAAGAAAAGTGGAGTCAGCTTCCTTAAGACCTCCCTTCTGGTTCAGTGAATCTTGCCCTGCTGTGAATCACCTCGTATGCTTCCCTCAGGCACCTAGCCTCCAAAGAGGTCAGAGTCCAGCCTTCACTCCTGTATTAATCCTTTCCTTGGGCTGGCTGGAAGCAGCTCTTTTCTCAGTGAGTGGCTTTAAATCACCTCCCTTGGTCCTTGGATTTCATTGTGGTCAGCATATGTCTAGAATGAAGAATTGCAGCATCCCAGTTATAAGCACCCCAGGCTTTTATTAGCTATGGTCCTAACAGCCTAATTCCATAGTTTAATCATTAGATAGGTCTTCCTGTTAGAGATCAAACTTCAGTCTCAGGTCAAGTTAACATTCTTTGTTTAATAAATGTTCCCCCATACCAAACCATGTACTGTGAGACCATTAGTAGTCACCCACCACACCGCTTGCCTTTTGCACCTCTTGAGTAAATTGACTTCAGAAAATATCATGGTCAAGAAATGTTTTTTTTTTTCCATTAGCTAAGATTAAAAACTCACAAACTAGGAGCTACAAGTCATCAGTAGGATGTAACAAATACCTGAATGAAATTTGTCTCTCTTGTGAATGAAACTCCTCTCATTCATGTCAGAGGCAGTGTTGTGGTAGCAACACTATGAGCCTTGTACAAAGTTTTACATAATTATGATAGTCTTCTATACTATCATATATATATATATATATATCATACCACTATAATTTTGAGAGGAATACCAGAGCTCAGTGGTGGCAACATTTAATGCAATCCTTTTCTTTTATGTGGGTTTGGGGCACATGGAGGTTCTGTTTTGAGTACAAGAACCACATAGAAACCAAGCATTCTTCTAATTTTCTGAAACATAAAATTAGGGATAAAGGAATGCTACTCTGGGACAATACAGACAGCAACAGTTCAGCCACCTGATATAGAAAGACCAGATTTTCAAAAGATATTTGAAGTGACCCAGGAGTGTTGGAAAACCTCTGTCCTTACAGAGTTCAGTCTTGGACTCTTGGCAGCCAATATTCCTCACAATAGGAGGGAGATTTGCCAAGGAATTTTGGATCAGGTCTCTTCACTAATTCGAGACTTTGAAATGTGTTTTGCAACCCATGGAGGAAAAAACAGGGAGAAATTAAAACTGTGACTCAGAACCATCCCTAGAAGGTGTAAATTAAAGGGTTAGAAGACATGTCACTTTTAAATAGTGTTCACATTCAATAGAGAAAAGCACCCCTTGATGTTGCACTGACTTTTTGATTTAGAGCTCAGTAATTAAAAGCAGCTATTTTTAAAGTGGATGTTTGTTAATCCAAGATGCTGTTACTTTGCCTTTCATTCCAGGCAGCACTTTTATAATTTTGCTCATAAAAAGCACCCCAAAAGGACTAATTTTAAACCAAAAATCCTGTGAATATTTATCTACTGGATTTAAGACGTGATGAATTTAAGAAGCTTAGGAAAATGCCAGCAAAAGTCCACCAGTGCTTTCTAGTACTGCAACTGATGCGATATAAATTGGAATTGAGTTTCTTTCAGAAGAGAGGGCTGGCATTGGAAATAGTACTCTCTCACTGGAGGTCCAAAGGAAGAGGGGGAAAAAAGTTGTGATTCTGCCATGTTGGATCCCTCATGACTGATCATCCCTCCCAGGATAGGCAACTGGGTACTCTGCATCCCCTGGAAGAAGAAAATCCCTAGGCCTTAATTTTTTGTCCAATTGGATTAATATGAATGGTCATTAAGGTTAGATTTTAGACTTGATGGTGATCTCTTGTCACCCAAAGAATGCAGTGACACATTGGTTTTTCAGATCATCTGTGTAAAAGCAGCATGAAGACAACTAGTACAGATTAGCTGCCTTTAACTTTTAGCTCCAGGATCTGTTTTGTGCAGCTGAAGTTGTGTATGGGAGATTATGAGTGTTTGATTATAGGATTTTAAAAGAAGACTTGATTCCTGTCTGTTGAGAATGCTTTAACTTATCTGTTCAGTCTTCTACATTTTTTCTTACTTTACTCCACTTCTTTGTAAGTTAAATTTCCCTCTCTTCTCATTCCTATTGAATTGAACTCTAGTATTTTGAAGACTTCCTCTTCTAGAAAGAAGTTTGAAAATGACAGTATGTCTTTATTTCTAGTAAAATTCAAGTGAGCAGGCACCCAGCTAATGCATCTTGCTCAAAGGTTCATCATTACATCTTTAAATCTGAAGTCTGAAGAAAAATTTCACCTTCTCTGAACATCACCAAAGGGGTGTTAGATATCTGTTTTCACTGAAAGTGGAGCACAGAATAGTTTCTGACCAGAGGTCTTCAGACAGGAAGCAGTTTCCTTCCATGGAACAGGTCTGGAAACACACATGACCCTAGATTTTCTTGGCTGCATAGCTGTAGTTGCAGTTTTTTCTTTCTGAGTTTGGTATAGACTGCTGAAAAGTTATGGAATATGAGACATCAAGGGCTGCACTGTCCTCTCTGTCTGAACCTAAAGACTGTGCCAAAGATGGCACAGGACAGCACCTTAGAGCAAGTCCCTCAGCCCTTTTGGATTTGCCAGTGAAGAATCCAAATTTGACAATCTGGCAAACCCAAAGTTTTCAAGAGAGAAACCTCTGTGAACAGAGGATACCAGGCAGGAACTTAAGTGATATTATTCTGCAAGTATGTTTACCGAAAGGAACAGGAATGTGGAAGCATCCTTACCTTTTATCTAAGAATTTCAGTAAGTGAGCAGGACTTCATGCAGAAAACTTCTTAAAGTTTGAATATTTCCCTTCTGGTGAGTCTATATTTTGTCAATCTTTGACAAATATCTTAACTCATTTGTCAATAAAAATGAGAAAATGTAAGTTCAGAAGCATGTCAACACCTTCTGTTTTGTCATCAACTGTGATAAGATTAACCTTGAATATTTTTGAATTTATTTGGTAAAGAAGAAAAATGACATCTGTTTTGTAACCTCACATCTTCCTACACTTTCTGACAGCATGCAGCATTTTCACTGAACTGTAAGGTTTGCTCATGAAAGCTGAGCTAATCAGTGGTGGCTATCCAAAGTTCAGTCAATAAATAGCTTGACTTTCTAGCTTGTAATAATATAAAGGGATCAATATGAACTATGAAGATTATTTCTCCGTTTCCTTCTTTTTCCTGTTAAGCTAGCCATGAAGGACAGACTACTTCCCTTCTACCAGTTTTTTGTCCTTAGCTATTATGCTGCACCTGTTCAGGAGATAGAAAGAAGTATAATATAAATACTGGCATCTGAATATTTAAATTTAAGTAATACATTCCTAACAATACCTGTTTATAGCTTTTGCATTTTTACTATCAAATCAGAATGTTTGATAAAAATAATATGTAATTTCAGTCTTTAGGATGCACCTGGGTTTTTTTTTGGTCAATGTTCTTGCAGAACTGGGTCAGTTATGAATATTCAGATCAAAACTCTGTCCTGAAAAATTAAGATCACTACTAAGAGCAAGCTTTTGTTTTGGAAACAAGTATGTAATTTCTACCTTAACAACATAGAACACAACTTCACTAATGTCAGCCCACATGAAGCTTGTGAAACATCCATTATATCAGAGTACTTTCTGGAAAAGGCTTTAGTAAATGACTGTGCTGGAACAGTGAGGAAGTGTCCAGTTTGAATTGAATATCAATGCAGAGACTAAGGATTGACCAATGTGAAGGGTATTTCTGAGGCAAAACAGAAAAAGCAAAGGCCAGTAAAAAGGAACACAGTTATATACTTAATATAGATTGTATAGAGAAAAAAGGCAAGAAGAAGGATCCAAGAGAACCAAGTAAGTTTTAAATGTTTACATAAACACCAGTTATCTGCAAAACCAGTGCCTTTTGTGCTGGGATTTTTTTAAGGACTAGTGAAAGAGAGTGTGTACTTTGAATCTGTAACTCACTTGCAATTAAGGTTATTTGTGCCCAGACATTTAATGCAATTTTAAGCAGAGGACTAAGACAAAGGCCATAATCTGGAAGAACATATTTAATGTTCATAAAGAGTTAAAAGTATTTAATTGTCAGGGTGGCTGAAATTCCAGGAAGAAGTCTAGGGAAATAAGCCAAAGTAATCTTGGAACAATTCTCTTTGAATATTCATTGAGGAAAAAGAAGGTCTGAGAAGAGGAAAAGTCCAGAATGCATCTCTGAAAAAGAAATTTGTGGGACAAACCAGAAAGCTTAACTTTTAGGCTCAGAAGAAGTTAAAAGTGTCAAGAAATGCTGGGGCTTTTTGGTCTTGGTTGTTCCTTCTCAGTACTGAAGAGGTCTGTTATTGCAACTGAACATGATATTAGCTACAAATTCAGGGTAATGAGTAATACAGTGCCACAATCCAATATTTCTGTTAATAAATTCCATCTCAGAATAGGAACAAATGCCAATTTGGGGCACTCTGAAAAGGGCACCTCAATCTCTACACCTTTGAAAACAAGAGATAACTGCCTGAAATTTGTAAAATTAATTTCAATGCATGAAACTGCCTTGGAGTGAGAGGAAATGAACAAAACAGAGTAGGAGCTGTGTAGCCACTACAGAAGCTGACCTAGCTCATACAGTCGATCCCTAACTGCATACATGTTGATATTTTGATGTTACTTTAACAAAAAACAAACTAACTTTCTGTATCTTGTAACCTAAGAATCATACCTAAGTTGTACGAAGCAGATTTTTTTTTTTTTACCTCTTGTGGTGCCTAGGATCAGTATTCAGGGCCCAGTGTCCCATTCTGGATGCCACAAAGTGCAGACAGAATTCCAAGGAGAGAAAAGATACTCGGAGAGAACCAGTTTAAAACATGTGATGTTGAAAGGATGAAGGGATTAGACATAGCTGAGAAAGACAAGAGAGAAGAGAATATCATAACACATAAGGGTTTTGCTAATAGATGTTCATCAGCAAATGTTCTGCATGCTTTTTTGGACTATGACAGGAAAGAATAAGCCCTGATGTTCAGCATTTTCCTAGGATGGAGTCTGCTCAGACCCCCTGGCAATTTGCTCCAGAGTTTAACCACTGGGGTTTATAAAGGCTGCAGCATATCCTGTTGCCCTGTCACTACTTACAGCTAAATCTATCCCCACCTCCATGGGTGGTTGTAGTCATCAGTTTTATCTCTTTGCTCTTTGCTTCTTAAGACTGAAAAATCCAGTTCCTTCTCCTCTCATATGTCTTGTGCTCCAGGCATCTTTGTGACTCTCCAGCATGCCCACGAATTTCTTTGTACTAGGAAGACCAAAAGTGGTCACATCCCTCCAGATGTGGTCTCACAAGTGCCAAGAGGAAAGGAAGGAGCACATGCTCCCCCAACATGCATGTGTGCAGATGTTTCTCATTGCCACAAGAACGTGTGGCTGACTCACGTTAAGGTTGTCTGTCAGGGTTCCCAGGTCCCACCAGGCAGAGCTGCTCCACAGCCAGTCAGCCCCAATGCATGTGATGGATTTTCCCATCCCAGATACAAGACTCCATGCTCATTTTATCGAGCAACATGAGGTGGCTGTCAGTCCACTGCTGTAGCTTGCAGAGGGTCCTCAGCTTAAGAGTCCTGCCCTTCAGTCCTTCAACTACTTCACCCCAAATTTTGTATCACCCACCAATTTGCTGAAAGCGCACTCCACCCTCTCACCCAAGATAACCCAGAGATACAGTGTGATACCTAGGAAGTGCTACTTGTACGTGTCTGCCTGGCCTTTCAGTGACTATTACTGTGTTAGTCAAGAAAGCCAAGCCAATCTTTTGTCTACCTTGCAGTGAATCCTCACAGTTTGCCCAATTTGCCTACAAGTTTACTATGGAAGAACCTGTCAAAGTAAAAGCCAAAGTAAAGGTACACAACATCCACTGTTCTCCCTTTATTGACAGAGCCCCACATTTTTGCTGCAGAATGCAATCAGGTCAATCAGTTTCCATTTGCTCATGGTAAATCTGGGTTAGTTGTTTCCAAAGACTTTATGTCCTTCATGTACTTGGAAAGGGCTTCTGTGAGGACCAGCTTTGTAATGTTCCTGCTTACTGATGTGAGGTTGGCCAGGTCAGCAGTTGTTTCCTCATTGTTTTTTCTCTCTTTTTTTTTGAAAATGGGAGTAAGATTCCTCTTTTCCCAGTAATGAGAAACCTCTCCCGAACACAAAGAGCAATTCTGCATGGCATGGACCAGCTCCTTCATCTCCATCCTTGAATTCAATTCTCCTGTATCACACTGGGGACATGTATGTTCATTTCCTCCCCCTCACTTTTCTGAATGCTGCTACTAAGAGTAGAAACTGTAAGGTCTGAGATCAAACCTTACTAATAAAGAATGATGAGAAGAGGAGATCAAATCTTGCTAATAAAGAGTGATGAGAAGAGGACCTTGATAACCAAACCTTCATCAGTGCCCTTTGCCACTGGTTTGTCTGCTCACAGACAGCAGAAAGTACCATATTCCTTGGTATTCCTTTCGCTGTCAAAGTACTTACAGAAGGTTTTCATCTTAGCCTTCACACCTATGCAGTGTCAAATCCAACTATGCTTGGCTTTCCAAACTTTCTCCCTGAAACAATTCTGGGTTGTAGCCATACATTGTCTGTGGATAGTCTGTCCCTGCCTCCAACTCCTGTGGCTCGAGCTCATTGGGATTTACACACTCAGCCAAGCTGGCATCCCGACACACCTTCATTTTCTTGAGCACACAAACAGAGCTTTCTTACCTTTTAAGAAGGTTACTTAGGAAGGCCAACCAGCTCTTTTAAGTCCCTCTGCCTTTCAGGGCAGTATCCCTGGTGGCTGTGAGGCTTCTTTCAGGCACTCAGCTTTATCTGTACTTGGTCAAATCCCGCAGCACTGTGGAGGTCCATACCCAGCTTGGGTGACTGGAACCAGGCTGGATGGAAACACCTGTTGGCACTTACTTGCAATTACTTTGACACTTATTTGCAATTTCTTTGACACAAACCATTAAGTTACACAGGCCTGTCTTTG
The DNA here is from genome assembly GCA_013400775.1 of Chaetops frenatus. Classification (NCBI taxonomy): domain Eukaryota; kingdom Metazoa; phylum Chordata; class Aves; order Passeriformes; family Picathartidae; genus Chaetops; species Chaetops frenatus. Next base: position 223,108 of record VZTR01016027.1, on the reverse strand, counting down.
GCCCTGCCGAGACCGGAAAAGCAATTCAAGCTATAGCAGGAAACATGGAAGGGGCACTCCAGGAAATCCATAACATGTATCCAGTGAAGCCAGAAAAACATTCTCTACGATTCTCCCTGCTGGTGTTCATCTTAGTGGAAAATCCCCAAATAAACACTTTGCAAACTAGTTTAACTACTTGTCATTAATGAGCTTTATTTGCTCCTGTCTGCAGCAGAAAGACTTGCAATCTGCATGTTATGGTACACAGTGTGATGAGCAATATTAAGTGCACCCTTTTGTATGGTATAGTCAACCTGATAAAAATAGAAGCAGACCAAAGCCTAAGGAACGATTTCTTATTCTCCTACCATCAGATGAAGCTCTTCAGACCCATAATTTAAATGTTTGTCTCATTGTAGAGGTGCTAAAAAATGTGTCAAAAGACTTCAGCTAGTTAGTCTGCAATTTAGCTTGAAAAGTTTGTTTCTTCCCATTCTTCCTAGTTTTTGAATAAAGAGATAAGGGAAAACGCCTGCTTGCCATGGTAGGTACATGAGCTATAATTTGCAATGAAATATCATGAACTGTGCCATACTACAGAAGCTTTAATTAGAGTAATTAAAACACATTGTAACTTACCAGTGATTTTGCATTCAGTATATTTTAAACAGCTGAGCCCTGAAAAAAATGCAGTGATTTGCTCACTACCACACATCAATGGGTTTCTGCAGCTGTGGAATCACACTCAAATTGAGCTTGCACAGGCAGCCAAATTATTCTTTAGGGACTGGAGAAAATCAGAGAATGATATTCCTAGAGACAGACCATTAAAGAAAAATTAACTATTAGATCACCTATGTGATTTTTGTCTCTTTTTACCTGGATGGCAGAGTTCAAGGATCTTTTATATTTCATAAAGATATATATATATGAAAATTTCCCTCCAGTTAGCCAAAGCAAGGAAATATGCTCCAAGAGAATATACTATTAAGAGTACCGTGAGCATAGACTCACAGTAAAAAGGAAAAGATACCAGGTATTACTGGCTGGCAGTTTCAAACCAGCTGCTTGTTAAAGGATAATCTCACAGGACTGTAATTAAGAAATGAATATACTTTTGAGTGAAGAAATGAGGGCTAGGAAATTTTTTTCCTATCTGTTTCTTGGCAATTACGTTAGCTTTGTATACATCCCCAGTGTATTTTATTGTGTAGGCCCTTACTGCTTCCAGAAGGTAGAAAATATTTTAAAAATCCTGTCATTCCTTGCACAGATGCTTAAATCAAGACCAGCTATGGGTAGGAAATATCTAATTCAGTTGCGTTTTTACACATCCTGCACAAGCACTGGGTGGGAAAATAAGTAGGAGATTCAGTATCAACATCCCCATCCCTGCAACCTGCTCCATGGGACACATAGCAAAGGCTGGTTCGTGCTGTGCACCTGGTGCAGCTCAAAGTCCAGGTTAGTGCCCGAAATGGCATGTTTTACACATAGAAATCCCTAAGCTTAGACCATCAAGCACGTCCTGCCCTGTGTCTGCTGGTGGAGGAGCAATCAAGCTATGCCCAGTACAGAGCAGTAAGAGAGACTGGTGGGTCACAGCTAGCTGTCCATCTGCCATTAGTTGTGCCTGTGGGCCTGGTGTGAGGACTGAGATGAGTAGCTGGGGATCACCTAAGTAAAAGTGCTGACATCTTCCAAGCCAGAACCCATCAGAGGCTGATATGCACAGAAAATGCCAGCTCAGGCACCAGATGAGCAAAAACCTAAAGATTTCCTTTGAGGAGAGACCAGTCTGTAAACAGAAGATTTTTACCCTTCAAAGTTTAGTAAGGTTAACATCCCTGAGATTAAATGTACACCACAGCATCTGTAAATGGTAGAGAAGGGTATCAAATCTTTAAAGGTCATGCAATCTCCCCACAAAAGCAAGGGATTCCTATCAAAACAGTCTCTGCAGGCAAGGATTGTTCTGATATTTTCGACAGCACAACAAAACAGCTGATCATTATAGTTTTCTGGAGGACACCCTACATAGTTAATTTAAACTAAACCACAGAGAAATAGAAGAACTTTATTCCAACTCTGTTTCTTTTTATAAAACTACCTTTCTGAAACTGTAATTGAGTCAGATGTTCAAGTGACAGGATTCACAACAGGGAAAGGATGAGTCTTCAGTGAGTGATTAAAATCTGGAACAACCCATTTAGATAACAATAAGAATATTTTATTGCAGATCTAGTCCAAAATCAAGAGTATGCTTGTCATAGGACAAAATAAGAAGACTAAAATAAAAAATTAATTCAAGACTGTGGAATATGTTTTTTCTTCCTTGGGAGCATTTGAAAATTGTAGGCTATTTCTGATACAGCAACATGTCACAGGACATCACTGCCTCACACTGCCCACCGGGCTGTCCCTTTTTGCCTCTTGAGAGTGCCTTCTGCCCATGCAGCAGGCATCAAATGTCATTGATTGGTCTCCTGTGTTCCTACAGGAGACCAATTAGCAGGGCTGTGGCTGAACTAGGGACACAGACAAACCTTTGCTTGCTTCAAATAGTCACTTGTCTACAAAGTCAATAGAAATAGAATAGTGAAACTTCACAAAGCAATAATACTAAAGAAAACACCTACCTGAGTAACCCTTGATAACACCCACAAGAATTGATGAGTCTCACTTGCACAATGAGCCATTACAGCTGCAGCCCATGTTTGGCCCCAGGGTGGTCAGGGTCCCCCACTCTGCCCCAACAGAGGACCAGGGGAGGATGCCCTGGCTTAGGACAGTGGTAGGGATGAGGTCATGGCAGCCACACTCCAAACAGCAGGAGTCTCAAGTCCAGCGTTTCCTTCCCTGAGGATCTACTCCCACAAGATTTACTTCACCATGTAGGGTTTATACCACCAGTCCCTGTGCTGGACATTACATGGGTCATCCAGTTCTTATCCCTTGTCTCTGGTAAAGGGTAGGGTGCTGGAGGATGGTGGTGCAGTCTCCTCCACAACCAGAGGGAAAGCCTGTGAAGGGATCAGGATAAAAAGACAACAACCCAGCTGTGACCTGCATAAATCAGCTGGGCCCACAACTATAGATAAATTCTGTCAGTAACTGGACTTCCTTAGGAAAAGAAAATAGCCTCATTTTCTGGATATATTGTGTAAGAAGATTTCAGGATCTTCCTGTTTTATTGGTCAATCTATCTTTCAGCTGACCCATAGCAAACCACAAATAAAATGTTTTTCATAAAATACCTCTCAGCACTGTATAAAGACATTAGTTATTGTGACCCAATGACATGCAACCTAATTTTTTATGATTAAAAAAATACAGAGGCCCTAATAGACTAGGGAGAGAGTTATCAATAGAGATTTTAGTACAGGACTCAGTAGAGTCTACAATATAATTTGAAGTCTCCCTTTGAAGCCTGAGTTGAGAAAAGTACATTTGGTAGCACCAGCAAGCTGTGCAATGCTTATTTTAGCTTTTTTGCCTTCTCAAAGGGCAGACTATTCTTCTAAGAATTGTTACCTAAACACTCACTGTTCATCTAATCATATTGTTTGGTTAGGGGTGTATATTTAATAGTAGTCAATTTATTAATTTAAACACACGGGGAATGCCTCAGCTGAAATCAGTTGGATCCTTTCCTCCAAAAGTAACCTGTCAAAGAAGGCACGTTGCCTACAAAGCTTTATCACACACACCCTAACTTAACTTCAGCTCTAATGCCACCAAGAGTGTCTTCTCAGTCAATTTCAAAGCACATATAGAGCAACAACAAAAAAGAAAGTACAGTGAAGGAGAAGCTTTTATAGAATAATCTTCATAGAACACAACCAGCCCTACTCACTTATTCACTAAAAATTACCTGAGAGTGTCCAAGATCCTCAGGTGTTCTGTGTAAGAAAACAGGCCAAAGCAGTAAATCTATTCAGGAAATATTTGGTATTTCTACTGTATCAATGTTTGGCCTGCTGCCTTCCCAATTCTATCTGATAAGCAGTAACTTGTAGTAGTTCAGCTTCAGCTTAAATCACTTTATTCACCACAGGTGCAGATGAGTCACACTCATGAGAAAGCCTCAATCATGTGAATTGGATTTGGTATAAAAACCCATCCCAGAACTATCTGTGTCCTGTTTATAAGCAGTGAAAATTTTAGTCCAAAGATTTATGTCTAATGTCATAGATGTTGCTGACCACAGAACTTTAGGGGACTTTTATGTAAGCTGTTGGTATTGTGATTAGCAGGTAGGTAAATTAATAGATAGTTAAATTTTACTTCGTAGCTCTTCTCATGGTTATACTGTTATAGTTTGAAGAGCTGTATTTGGTTAAGCAAATGTGCTGTGCACAGAGAAATGGCAAGTTATGGCTTCTGCTGATGTACTTGAAAAGAGTTAAGGGTAATAGGACTTTGTGGCTTGGGACAGAGGAGAAGGGATGGTGTGATCTAAGCTAATTTGATATTAGTGAGGGTAAAAACACAGCTATTATAAGGAGAAAAATCTAATTGCTCAGCATGTTTGCATTGTGGCTTTTTATGATGGTTCTGTACCCTACCTTATGACCCTGTTTTTATTTCTAAGGGAATCTCCCTTTGAAATGTGCTCCTTAAGGTATAAAACTTATTATAGTGTTGTCCATTAGTGCTGGCTTATGTAGCAGGAGGTAGCAGTCTGCTATGAATTTGAGTTATGAATTGTTTATGCATATCCTATTTTAAATCTCTGTTGTCAGATTTTTTTTTGGCTGTGTCTATTTGTGATGCTAAAGTGATTGCAAAATTAAAGAGGACCAAAATCCAAGCCTGTTTGAAGTGAATCTGTATCCCATTTGTTAGTGGGGGGGAAAAGATCATAAAAATGATTTATTTTCCCTTTTATTTGAGTTTTTTTCATTTTATTTAACTAATGTCTGTCCTTGGAGCAAACTGACCTGAGGCATAAAATTGTCAGTTAATGTATGTTTGTAGGAACCTGACCCTCTAAGATATGGCTATGTAGTGTCCTGAGTGATTCTGTTATTGCCCTTAATAGACCTTCAAAGACATGCAGCTTGAATAATAACCTAAATCTAAGGTTGTTACCAAGTGTCTATAGGCCTAATTAGGTGCCACCACTGGGAGTAGTTAATGACAAAAAGTGTTCCACTTCTTTGTAGCTTGTGTATGTTATTTTTGTTTATGCTTTAGCATTTGCTGTCATGATGCTTTTCAGAGAAGCAGGACAGTAAAGTTTCTCTCAGCCTTAAGGTTGTCCTTTGGGTCTGGCATGTGATTTTTGATAACAGCTTGAATACGAACTTGGAGTTTACTGGAACAATGCCAGGTCAGTAGCTTTGAAGTGCAAATCTCCTGTGTTGTTTGCCCAAGAAGTACAGATGAGCCCTGGTACTGCAGGTCTACCTTGCCCTGGGAGTACTTAGCAGTCTGCCTGAGGGATGGCAGCCCGAGCTGAGAGCATTTCATCACCTCTGGAGGGATGTCTTGTGACTCTACAAGATTGCTGAGGGGCTGGGGAGCTCTGCTTGGGTAAGATGCAATGAAAATGGGTGATCCCTTTGCCCTTGTCCCCTGCTGACCAGTGGCTGCCTGTTCTGTCTTGCTGCTTCAAGAGCCTGTCTTTGGCTGTTCCTTTTCCCCCATACCTATGGAATAACTGTCTTAAATCCAATTTGCTTCTCTTCCACTTAGCTATGTAGTAAGTCTGCTGTGACTTTCTTTAGGCTTTCTAAGTGCTTCAGTAAGAGCATGGCTTTGGGAGATATCTTAATCTGGGAAGCCAAAAGGGGAATGATGTGAGGGGAAAATTGCTTCCTTAAGTTGCTTGCTGTGATCTTCAGAGTGGATTTGTGGGTCCTCTGCAGACTGCTAACAGGGATAAGTCCTTGCTGTTCTCTGTTAGATAATCTTTCCTTGCTTTTGGGATCCTTTTAGCGCTGAAAGGAACTTATGGATATGCAGTGTGAAGGGTATCCACAGTTAAGGAAAGAGTGATCTGATTTATACTCTTATTTGACATGTATCAGCAGCCTGTATAAGTAAAATGCATGTTTAGGATACAAAAATGTGTGTATATACACACAAATACAGAGTGTGTATATGTATGTATACAAGCTGTAACTAAAAATTCTTGTTGCCATAGTGTTTAATTCTATAAAAAACAGCCCTCTCCCAACCCAGAACGCTTTCTTTTCAGCACTCCTTTATTAATCATTAGTTTTTGTGGTATTCTTTATTCCTTTTATTGATGTTGCATCTAATGGTGTCAGTCTGCCTTTAGATGTTAAGACAGACTATCAAAAGATAAATTTTCTGCAAGACTTAATTCAAAGAGATGTATTATTCCTGCAGCTCTCTTCCATGTTTCCAAATATGATCTCATGAATTTAAATAGATCAACTACAGTTGATGTCTCTTCTTGATCTATTTGAATTACTTCTGAAGCTACTGATAATATGCTTTTTTTTCTCCTTCATGCTGGTGGCACAGCTGTCTGCTTATTCAAGGCCCAACTTCTGAGGTTCTGGAATTATTCTATGCCTCTAAACTGGCTCTAAAACTGCTAGCTCTTGTAAGTGATCAATGCTAGCTCATTCTTGGCAAGGATTTAATCCACACCAGGGTTTTGATGGAATGGTTCAATTACTCTTTCTCTTAAACTTGATAGTCAGATGCAAAAGGAATAAAGGAGATGGGACAGTGTCCATAACTCTTAATGATATTGTGCCTTACTTTGCAATTAATAGTATTTATAGCTTTATGTACTCTCTCTTCTGCCACCTTCTTGATATAGAAAGGTGAACTACGGCTTCCTAAAAATCCATAATAAAGACAAAATAACTCCTGCAAATACCTCCTTTATAGATTGAGCAGTTAATTAAGTAAAGCATGGTTTCTCTTTTCAATGACTGAACAACACTCAAAGCAGTTTCTAAAGAAGGTGTGTGCCTATATATATGCTGAAGGTGCATTCCAAAAATATATTACAATTACTTATCTTGTAGCATTAGGCAATATTTTCTTTTCCTGTGAATGCTTCTGAGTAATAGCCTTGTTAGAACTTCTACAAAAACAAGCTTGACATTTCAAACATCCCCATTTATTTGTTCCCTGGAGTATCTCCTCTAGGAAGTTCTCTGTATTTCATTTTCTGCTCTTGCTATCCTCTTGTGTGTAGGCATCACATTTGAAGTGGAGATAGCTGACCTGCAAAGAAGTTGCCTCTTCTTTGGGCATCTCTGACCTGCCTGAAAGTGCACAAGAGCGCTTCAGCCACAGAAAATTACAGTATCTCTAAGATCTTTGTGCCATGTTAATTTTGTTTGAATATGAGAGTAGTAAGTGCTTACAGTAATTCTGACATGCTGCACAAGCCACAGTATGTAAGAAATGTTTTCATAATACATACCTAGAGCTGTTGTTCCTCCCCAGGAGGATCCTAGCGAATTTAGATTTCATTCATGGGAAAGCAATCTTTCAGGATTGCCGTTGCTTTGAAGACTCAACAACAATCACAAAATATATCAAAGCAGTTAATTTGTTCCTGCTGTACTCAAGTGCCTGCATGTGTCTTAATAGCTTCTTAATGGACACTTAAGAAATTCTGTCTGTGTCCAACAAGCAGAGAGCTCTCAACATTTTATGGCTGATAATTACCCCCAAGTTTAGTTAATAGGCTGCAGTGAGAGGTTAGCTTTTTGCTGTTACATTTGGGAATTCATTGTCAAAGATATGTTACCTGGGATGTCCCAATGTGTTGCTTTAAAAAAAATGTTGAGGGATGGAAAGGAGAAAAGCTCTGCATTTACTGACCTTCAGCAGCAGCAGATCACATTAAGCTGGATAACTGCGTAGAGAATTGAACTCTGTCCAAAATAATGTTTGATCTTATAACTTATAATGCTGGGTAGATCATGAATGAAACTTCGTGCAGAACCAGATTAAATTTGTACAGCAAACACTCATTTCCTTGTGGCAGCTTGTTAGGGGGCAGTCAGAGGTAACATTCTGCCTTGTCCTGCTGCAAGCTGTCTAACCTATCCCACCACTACAGGTGCAGATGCTGTGTGTAATTGTTTCCTGGTATACATGGAGGGATCATTCCAGCCCAATACATCCTGCTGAAAGATAAACCAGGCAAGAATAGGGGTTGTTTGTTTGTTTGTTTGTTTTTATTACCGGTCTAACTCCCAGCTATCACTATGAAAGCTGTGCTATGTTGTTCTCGGCTCTTTTGTTGTTACTGAAGGAAATTACTTTTATTTGTCCTCCAGGGAAAAAAAAGGTCGTTAGCATCACAAGGAGGTTTTGGTAGAAGCATGTACAGAATGTGTTTTGTGGCACAGAAGCAGTAGTTCTTGACTCCCTCCATTTGGCATATTGCAGTAATGCAGGTGAAAATGTCCTGTTACCCACCCCTGCATACACATTTCCCACCCCACCAAAAAAACCCCTAAACAAACAAAACAGACAAAATCCTCAATCCCCCCCCAACAACAACAAAAAAAAACCACCCACCACCAAAAAAACCCCAACCAAACAAAAAACCCCACAAAAATAACTAAACAAAAAAACCCCAAACCCCTAAAACAAACCTTAAACCAAGCCAGACTAAAACACAGGGAAAACTTTGAGAAGTTCATTAGCATCATCTTACTAGAGTGAGTATAGGAAGATGCTTCAGGGATAAGTTTTCTTTATGCTCAACAATTATTTTTCAATTTGAGAAGGAAATTTCTTGATGACAGTCAAGTATCACTAACAGTTTTTGCCTTGCTAATTTCTAAGGACACAAAGGCAATATATAAATATAAATTGACAATTCATACCTGCATGATGGTGTAATAGTGATGTGTTGTGTGATTTCACTACAGTCCAGTGTGTTGTCACAACATCTGGCTTAAATACAAAATTCAGATGTGCAATGTTAGGATTACTGTGCTGTAAAGGGCTAAGTCTATAATGGGATGTGCTTCTTTGGAGAATGCTGGAAACAGCCTCTCTTCTGGTGCTGGAATATTAGATACTGTCTTTGTGTCTAAATGTGGCAAGCATATGAATGTGAAATGTAAGAGGAGATTTGCCAACTGCTGATATCTTTCTGATTTCTCTGCCTCCATATGTCTTTCCACTGGCTGCCTCTTACATCACAGTTTCCATCCCCCTGCTCAGATGCTTTTATATCATTTTTGGAAGAGGGATCTGTGTTCATCTGACAGAAGGCATGCATAATGTGAGCTACTTATTGAAATAGAAGCAGTTTCTTGGACTGTACATATATACTGATTTTCCTGAGTGCTCCTTTGAGGTTTCAGGTAGGGAATCTGGGGGAAAAAGCTCCAAAACACATTACCTTTTCATGTCTGACTAGATCTGCAGTCCCTGAGTGCAGGGTGAACTGCAAGAGGAGTGTGACTCTGCAGAAGTGTGTTTACATGGCAGAAAAATCATCTTAGTTGTGACTCAATGGTTCATTCTGCTTACATACACCAATACACAAGATCATGTTTATTTAATGTGCTTAAAAATTTCCTAAGGAAGTCTGTGTGTAATACAGGTTCTTATTGAAAAATATTCAGGTTTAGAGTTAAGTACATATTATGTTTCTTGAAAAAAACAGTGGAAAGTGCAGTTTGAAACACTTCAGTAAAGTGAAAGATATTTATTTGCAAATTAACTATATAAGCTACCAACTTAAATCTCTTGTCTAAATACAAAAGGTGTAATTTTCACAATAATGTGAATTCTGCATAACTAAAATACATTTCCAACTAATATGCTTCTATTTATACAATAGGTACAAACCTATTTATAGTATAGTGTAATATACCTATTATGTATAGTGTCAAAACCAGTGACACACTAGGTCTTTTGGGCAGTTTTAGGTCTAGCAACTCAGTTCAAGGTTAAAATAATTTCTTATTCTTTATTTCAAGAGAATGCATTTTTAGGGATATTTGCAGTTTTGTTTCCCTAAAATGACCTGCAGGGTCCAAGCAAGTAAAAAGAAAAAAGTNTTTTTTTTTTTTTTTAATGGTCCTGAGAGATGCTTTCTCTGGCCCTTCAGGTATGCTCCTCTGGAGACCTGACCTTTAACAGCTCTGTGCCTGCCTCTAGCCCTGCTTGGGTGAAGGAGGACTGGATGGTCTGTGCTGGTCAGACATTCTCTTGCAGCTCTTTCTGCCCAGCTGACAGATACTCAGGCTATACTGTGTTCTGCCTGTATCCTTTGAGCCTAAAAAATGTGTCTGAGTCTGTTCACTCTTCTTGTCTGAAGAGTGTTTGTGTAATGGTCTGATTAAAAAGGCTTCAGGCAGGTGTGAACTAAGGATCTGACAGTGAGTGGCTTGGATGCTCAGGCAGGGTTTGGAAATATGTATATAAATTAAAATTCTTGAAGGCTTAGCTGTTCAGATATAGTATTCTCTCTCTCCAAGGTTGGGTACTCAGTCACTTGAGATGGAGACTTCTTGTGTGCTTGTAGAATAAATTTTTTAAAGGAACAAATAATCCATATTTGCTTTTCTAAGTGAATATGAGGTACTTAAGGAGAGCCATTAATTTACTGAGTAAATCTTTTAGACTGCAGACAGTCGCTGGGTCTGGATACTGCAGGAAACCATCATAAGCAGAGGCTGAGGTGATGTAATGCACTGTATTTTGGATTAAAGGTTATCTCCTTAATTGATAGCTGGAAAGCAGACACTTAAACTATTCTGAATTGTGAAATATTGCTGAGCTCATGGAATCTGTGTAAGTGCAATGAGAAATTGTGATAGAGTAAGGGGGCAATACCTGGACTATGCTGTCACAAACCCACAGCTGAGCTGTAGGCATTGTAAATCTGATACTGTTAAACCCTGCCTTTGCACACAAGAAGTGCCTCCCGATAAAGACAGAGGCACTTGTGCAAGAGATGTCCCTCCTGTGTGGTGTTCACTTGGTCCATGGGTGCCTCAGAAGTGCTGGTGCCAAGGGTGGTGGGAGTGCCTGGTCTGGCTGAACTGGTGGCAGCTCAGAGTGTCCAGGTATGGAGGACTTGACCTGAAGAGTCTGCCTGAGTGAGGGGCTACCAGACCAGGTTTTTCTCAAATCAGTCTTGAGTTTAGCCCTCTCACTTGTCAGTTTAATGGGAGTTTTGGTGCTGCCTTTGAGAAGGAGTAATAAAGCCAGGACATCCCTGCAAAATCTGCTGGAGAGCAGCTAATTGTTTGTAACATCACCTTTTTTAATTATAATTTCAGTCTCAGTATTTTAGTTCCTCATGTATCAGAAATGATGAATCTTACCTTTTTAAAGAATAATGTTTGCTTGCATAAATGATATGCCTACCAAAAATCAAAGTAATCTCAAGTGTGTGCTGATTATCTTATGCAAATCACTTTAAGCTTATCTTGGGTAACACACTTGTTTCATTTTAGGGAGCATAAAGATGCACTTTGAAATGCAGACTAACATAGCCAGATGAATTATGCCTTAACTGAGTTCTGTTTCACTTGGGGCTAAGGGGAAGAGGAGCAGCAGGGATTACAATTGAACCAGCTGACAGTATACAGAATATCTGCCTCTGTTACACCTAAAAGATTAGTACAGCATCCAAGATAATTGCTGTTTAATAGCTGCTCAGAGATCCTCATAAAGAAAAGCAGTGACTGGGACACATTTTATGGATGTATTGGTTTTTTCTGCAATGTGAAAGTGGTACAATGATTGTATGGTTCTAGTCAGTGTAAAGAAACTTCTACAAAACCTCTTTAACACCATGTATAATGATTATAACTCACAGGGGAGCATGTATTATTTGAGGGAGGATGGTTTATCTTGCATATCTAACACTTTTTCTAATTATAGTGCTTTAAACAATGGCTAATAAAGCAAGCTACACACTGTCATTGAAAAGCTAATAACTGCATTCCTCTTCAGAGGAATGGTGGTGTCAGCTTTCCTTCTCCACCAGGTAGTGGTGGTCTCTAAGACACGGTGGTCACTATTATATGCATACTGCATGCTAAATGCTGAAACCCTGTCCACACAGAGACAGGGTAATGGTGGATCATTAAATACAAGTCAGGCTTTTTTTTAATCTTTCGTCTGTACTCTGGGAACAATTCATTCTGTGTGGTCTGACAAAATGTGGAATCCTAATGAGCCACTAAGGAAAAAGTAGCTTTTTAAAGTATGTGTTGCCCCTATGATGGGTGCTGTTTCTGTCCCTAATGTCTTTCCCCCAAACATAAATATTGTTCATTTCAAAGCTCCCATCTCTCCTACTTTCAACCTCCACCCCTTTTCCTTGGCTTTACCTCTGTAGGTCAACTACCCCTTTACATTTAGCCTTGGTAAGGAATTAGTGCCCTACTGTTAAATAGCAGCCTGGAATACTGCTTTTGGAATACTCATTGGTTATTTTGGTGACTAGTCAGAGAAAAATAGACATCACCAAATATGGTATCAGTTTTGAGAGGTGTGAGTTGCCTCATTTTACCACTTTTATACTGGGAAAATGGAGCTAATAAATGAACATGTCAAGAAACTCTGGAACTTTTGTGCCTCTTGATTAACAGATAATGCTACACACAAAAAAGACAACTGAAGGATTTACTTCAGTCTAAAGGGTTTGGTTTTAGACTGAAGAAACATGTAGGTACAGGCCATGGAAAANAATTGTTTTTTTTTTTTTTTTTTTTTTTTTAAATCAGTCATTCTCTGTTATGGGTTAACTGTGGGTCTGTATTTCCTCTCTCCTTCACCCTTCCTCCTACCCCTGAATTAAACCCCTAGCAAAAAGTATAATAAGACAGGGCTGACTATGTCTCAGCAAAACAATTCTCTAGCTGAAACCATATTGTAAAGATCATTTCTAATTGTATTTAAACTTGTTTCCTCTCTTCTTGCTACCATTTCTCAACAACTGCAACAAAATTTCACACTTAGGAAGATGCAATGAACTGGTAAGAGGGAGAAACTTGAGCCAAATAGTTTCTATGTTTTTTCTCTTGATCTAACTTGATTTAGTCTTAATTGATAGGGAATAAAATGAACAGAGATTGTGGCATACTGTGATGACTTGCATATGCAATTTCATATAGAAATGTTGTTTCTAAGAGTATTTGTGACAGGTTTCTTGACCTGTTTCTTCCTCTTCTCCTCTAACTTTGTGGCAGCTGAAGGCTGAAAAAGCATCTTAGCAGGAAAAAACAGGTATCTGAAATGTCCAGACAGCAAAACATGCAGTTATTTTGGGAAGGGCTGGGAGAGGGAGAAATAAGGCCTGGTGGTCATACAAGTATATCATCAGACTGAGGAAAGTAATTTGTATAATTACAGCCTTCTAGCATGGAAGGGTGAGGTGGATGTTTTAAGGCATGGGTTGCCAGAGGGCAGTATTGCTTAGAGAAAAGACCTGGGTGCTGCAGGAAAGGTTGTTGGCTTCAAATGCCTTTTTCTTCATGTACATCAGATTAGCTCAGTAAATTGTTAGAGGAGAGGGAGAGGAACAGGGGGAGCACCAAAGGCCTAGGAAGTCATTCAGATCTTGGGCAAAACACATTAATTGAATTATTACAGTAGGTGTGTGTCTGTGCTTGACCAGGACCTGGTAAATCTTCGCTTTATCTCCAGCATTCTAAGCAGCCTCTCTGGACTGGAGAGGCAAGTCTGCCCCTCAGCTACTGAACTGCACCTGCTTCCTGCTCTCCTGCAATGGAGTAGCAAGGGAGAGACGTGTGCAGAAAGCAAGGCCCATAAATAGACTTCTTTGGCCTTCCCAGACTGGTGCCAGCAAGCCTGCAGGTCACTGTCCCAGCTGAGGAATTTCTGACCTATCTGATGTAGCAGAACTGTGGAAAAACTCTTCTCATGGCTTATTTTCTGTGCAGAGGCTGTTTTGCATGCATCAGAGTGGCTGTAAGGAGACTTCAACATCATCCTTCAGAGACACCTCGGCAGTGTTACCCACTCAGCAGTTTCCCGTGGCACTTCTGTGGAACACAAAATCTATGTCCAGCTGGAAGTGAAGGTTGCCTGGCTTCCAGGGTTTCCCTGTGGCATGGGAGCTTAATACTGGCAATGCAGTCAGCTGGGCAAAGGGGAATTGCTTTGCACTAGAATTACAGTTTAGAGCAGCAGAGTTGAATTTTATATTCTTATCCACATTGGGCATTCTAGTCTTCTGAGGTTGAGGAGGTGAGAAGTGTCAGACTGAGGTCTGCAGCAGCAAAGACAGGTCTTAGGCCAAATGCTGCCTACATCTTCATGGGACAGGTCAGCTTTCCTTTTGGAGCCTTTTGATCAAGGGTTAGGCACAGTTAGTATCTGTTCCCAGCCTTCGGCATGGGACTGAGGGTGGGGGGAGCTTGTCTTTGGAGCTTGTGCATTTGTTGTTTCTGAGCTGCTGGCTGGGATACAAGGGTCTGCATGAGCTCTGTCTGTCAAAAGGCTGAAAATGGAACAAACTATTTAACTGAAGAAAGAGCTTTCTTCATGGTTTAAACATTTTAGATTCAGGTGGGTGGTCTTCCTGCTTTTTTCAGGATCCCCTAGCAGCATATTTCAGTGCAATAGGGGCAGGAACCTTTGCTATTTGTATAGCAAAGCTCTTGGCTGCCTGCTTTGCACTGGACCTTACTGTAGGTGGACAAGTATTTGGTGTTGTCACCCGGTCTAAATGGCTTGGCAGGGCTCAGAATAACAGTTAGGGAGGGGACTTGGGGAAAGGCTGGGGCTCTCTGGGAAGCTCCTAGCACTCAGGATCTCCAGCCACTTTTTATTTTCTGTAGGTGTCGAAGTGTTTGAAGGACTAAGATGCTACCACCTCATTAACCTCTGAGTTTAGGTTGTATTAAGTAAAGGCATAGAAAACCTGAGCCCTTAATTCTCAACTTGATGTCAGCCACACAATGGGCTGCAAGGACTTGCAAATCCTGTAGGGATGGCTGGGTAACACTTGCAGCTCTAACTCTTTTTACATGGTAATATCTAATGAATGTTTTGTGGGAGACGTGCACATACAGGCTTAAGAGCCTGTAGGGGAAGAACTGTGTAAAATGGAGACTACCTTGATGCTATGTATCGAAAACCATAAGAATAGTCCATTATCTTGTAAAGGGCACCGATGCTTCTTTCCATGTGATTCTTCTATACTCAACCTGAGCTGTTGCATTGTCTTTGCTAGGTTGATGACAGCCTGTGAAATACCTACTGAAGGTTACTGTGCATGCAAAAATGCATGAGAAACAAGATGGTTTTAAATGTTACTTCCCGGGGGATGAAAGCCTAACAAAGCCAACAACGAATGTCCACCACCATGGCAGCTTGTTACAAGTTGTTACCTGTTTTAATGATTTTTCATGCAGCAGCTTAGGCAAGAGAGGGTTTGTTTATACTTCTGCTGTGCCTCAGCTGCACACTGCTAGTAAGACAGAGATTTCATTGGGGTTTATGATGTTTTAGTGGCAGGAATCTTGTCACTCTGCACATGAAACTTTCTGACTCACCTACATGCATCTAAGTAGTTGTTTACAGAGAATTTAGATACTGCATTCTCTGGATCTGACTGTGCTATTTTAATAGGTACTTACCAAGGCTTTGCAGTGGTTTGAGGCTCAATTTATATGATGATTTCTGAAAGAGAAAAAGGGCTGGTTTTCTCAAGTATCTTGACTGTGAGTAAGGCAGAGGAGTGTAATGGTGTCTCAGGAGCTGCTGTCTCACTACAAGTACTTAAAAAATGAGCATGTGTTCTACAGCAGTTACATGATTGAAAGAGGTTCTCTGGGAGACTTCAGTATTGTTCATTTCTTCCAGTTCCTCACTTGGACATGAAGACATGAAAGCAATGCCAGAGCTTGTTTTTGTCAAAGCTGATGTCAGAGAGATGTTTGAAAGTAAGTTTTATGCTGTTTCAGGATGAAGTACTGCATTAGATTGTGCCTTTTATTAAGGATAATGGAGCTGATCAGGGATTCTTCATATCCCTGATTAAACACTCTTCCAGATGACAAAATCTTCTTTTGGAGTCCAGGCCCAAATGTCATGGGTAATAGCTGATTTTATAGCTGGTTTATGACCACAGTGCTTTGCCTCCAGAGGGGTAAGACTGGTCTAGTTCCATAAGGATTTAGTTTCTTATGTTTTAAAACTTTTTACTAGTCTCTTTACATCTTTAGACTTGACATACAGTCAACAAAAATCTTGAAGCATAATAGCATATAAGTAATATAGCTACCTGATTAGTGAAAATACATGTGAAATTTGTGCAGGCATTCAAATTTCCTTTTTAAAGCTATTCTATTCTATGGAACAAGGTGTCAATATCTGGATTCTGGAAAGAACATATAATAGGCTTCATATTAATTCAATAAAAGTTTCTTAAGCTTCTCCTCTTTAGCCTACTACAAAATTTTTTTTTTTTTTTTTTATTTTTAAGGCAATAACTGTACTACCTCTGTCTTGGATTGCCCAACATTAAAACATGTAGGTTTTGTGTCAATTTTTTTTAAATTTTTCTATTTAGTTTTGACTTTTTTCATGGTTGTGGGTTTTGTGGAGGTGGGAAGGGATCTAGCTTTCCTGCAAAATTTGATAAAACGTTTTGGTTGTCTTGGAGAGCAGATTTATAAAAAAATATATCTGCCTACCTCTTATAATTTCAGGGGAAAAAAACCCTCAGTGTTGCCATTATTTGGAAGGAGTAAGTCAAGGTCAGTCATAATCTGGGGTCTGAAATATTTTTCACATGGAGATGAATCCTGTTTGGTCTGTAGAATTTATTTGCTTAGACATCTTTAAAAAGTGGTGTTTCTGTTGAGTGCAATTGAGCTGCACTGACTAATAAAGAAATGTTCTTGGTTTTTTGGGCTTCTATGGAATTTGCCTCTGAATCGAGGAGGAAAAAAAATCCCTTTGCTCTTTCAGTGCCGTCACTGCTTGTATCCAAACAGTATGGATGAGAAAAGCATCTCCCTCTGCAGCTTTACTGATGAGGAAAAGAGATGAGCCAGGGTGAATGGGAGATGTTAAGACAAATGAGAATGTGACAGGACTTTGTTGTAGAAAAAACCTGTAATGTATTCACGGGAAGGAAAAAAGTCATGTGTGCAGGTCTCTGATTAGATGGTAACATGCTGCAGTTACAGGAGACCAGAGCTTCACTGGCAATCTTGTTTCTGTATGTATTCAGCCTCTGAGTCTGGCTCAGGCTATTCTCTCAATATCTGTGAGTAGCTACCTCTGGGCAACACACCTGCAGTCCCTTGATAAGGCTTCTGTCTCTGTAGTGCTGCATGCTGTGAAATGGTGTACTCACACTTTAAAGCATGGGAGACCTAATCAGGGCAAGAGTAGAAGTCAAGACCACAGTATAGTGACTTGAAGCAGTAGTTCAATCTTCAGTCAGGCTCTCCTGAGATTTTTAGACTGAGCTGTTTTACGCGGTTGAAGCTCCCCATAGTGAGTCCAACTGCAGAGCTGAGGCCATACTGAACTGTTGTAAGAAATATTTTTTTGATAACTCTTGGACTTTTTTTTTCCCCTCCAGTTCCTTTAAAAAAGTACTTCAAGCCTCAAAGAAAGAGGAGAAGGATCTTGGAGAATCCCCAATTTAGAAAAAGAAACTTATGGGATGAAGATGATAAAACAGGAGTTGTGCAGGAGTCAACATCAAGAGGTGGTTCAGGTAGATAGAAGTCCAGAGGGAGCTCAGCCTCAAGAGGTGGTCCAGGAACAGGTTCAGGTAGATGAAAGCCCAGAAGGAACTCAGCAAGTCTGCTCACCAGTACAGCTGGAGCAAGGAGACCATCCCTCAGCAGCACAGGTACTGCCCTCTGCTCAAGAGCCCCAGGGAGGGGGTGATATCCATGTGCACCCACAGAGGCAGCCAGTGCAAGGAGGCATGGCCCCAGAGATGGCACCGCAATCAACAGACCCAGGGTGGGAGTTCCCAAAAGTGACAGTCAAGGTGCAGCCCCAGGACATGAGCCAGGGGTGGGGGTCTCCAGAGGTGACTGTGCAGGTGCAGCCCCAGAAGCCAAGGCCGAGATGGGAGGCCCCATCAGTGACTGTGCAGGTGCAGTTACAGCAGCAGCGCCCAGGGCCGTCTCTCCCACAAATAACTGTACAGGTACAGCCCCAGGAGTGGGGACAAGGCACTGCTGGCATCAAGGTCATGGTGCAGCTGCAGTTGGGCTGTGATGCAGAAGAGGTAACCTGCCTCCAGAACCAAGGTGAGGAAGTGTTGGAGAATGGAGAAGAGTGGACTCCCCCTAAAAATCAGGGAGAGATGATGACAAGATCTGAAGGTGAGAGAGAGCTTGCTGTGGTGGAGGTGGTGCCACAGAGGGTTCTGAGCCAAAACCAGGATCTAGGAGGAGAAGTGGAAAAAGCCCAGCAGGACCAGAGCCAAAAGGAAAGAGTAGAAGTGGTGGAGCGGCGTGACATGCAGGCTGGAGACAAAGCAGACCTGAATGGGATGGTGACAGAGGAACAGCTGCAGGACAAGAGCCCAGAGCACGAACAGCTTCAGGCAGACCTGTCTTTGCAAAAGGAAGACCAAAGTAGTACAGAGATGAGACAGCAGCAAGGTGATATCCAAAAAGGGCAGAGGGGAATGATAGAAGACCAGAAGGAAGACCTAGGACAAGAACTGTCTAAGAAACGGCCAAGAGAGGCTCCAAATTATTTTGTTGCTATTCCAATAACAGATGATAAGGTACTTTGAAGTAGCTGTTTTATTGAACTTAACTTTAAACTTATTTTTAATTTTTTATTTTGGTTGCAGGGTTTGTTAGCAAGCCAAGAGTGATCAAATTCTGCCCCCTTACCTCAAATGGTTTGGATTTGGAATGGAGTTAACTTCCTCATAACAGCCCTTGTAGGTGCTGTGCTTTGTTTTTGTAGGTAGTCCTGTGTTTATACACATCCATGTTTCAGCTACTGCCAGGAAAAAAAATCGCTTTCAGGATTGCCTTTCTATAGGAACTGAGGTGGTGTCTCTCATCACTAATATCTTCTATTCTGTAATCTTTTTCCAAATAAAAGACCTGGCTTTCATCTTGTGTTGTCCCATCCCACATTTCATTAGGGCTGTATTTAGTGCAAGGGTATTGATTTGTTTGTTCATCTCCTTTTCTACTGAAGTTCACAACGGAAAATGATCATTTCCTCCTCTTCTGCAGAAGATTATAGAGAATTGATCTGTTTTCTCTTCCCCATCTTTTATCCAACAAACTTCCCCTGAGATCCTAAGTAGACAGTTAATTTCAAGAACCCATGTGTGGAGTCTGTGTGGTCATACTTAAAGGTGTGCTGTATTCTGTGACTCCCATGTTTAAGCAGTGTTGGAAAAAGCAACAGATCATTTCACTTGCACACTGTTAAACCAAAGTGCAGCAAACAGGGGAAACCTAAATAGAAATTTTCTTCTAGAGGCTTTGTGGGGGACCTAAGGTATTCCAGTTATCACAGTAAATGCTGCTTCTGAAATACCCCAATACAGTCTTGTAGGGCTTGGCTGCTACAGGCCCTGTTTAACAATACATGCAAGTAAATTCCAAAAGTGATACAATATCTGGAGATACACTTTATTTCCTAGTTAGGAGCCTCAAATGAATCTTGCATAACTTCTGCACAACTCTTTGTACTTGTAAAGAAAGTGGGAAGATACTGGCTCACCTTGAACTACTTATTCCCATTCGCCTGCTATGAATTTTGAAGCTCACACAAAGCTTTCTGAAAGAAGGATATGGAATGTCTCATTTCCAAGGCAGCACTCTCAGTGCCTTTATGGACAGGTTTTTTACCCTTTAGCCTTTCACAGACAACTGTGACCTGCTGATGGCAATGTTTTGTTTGCAGCTGCTCAAGGTATGCAGAAGCAGACAGAGCTCTCACTTTGTCTCAGTGCCTGCTGTTATCCCAAGGCAGCTAGGATAGGATTCTGTTCCAGCATTGTGGAAAAGCAGTATTGTGAGTTGGGACATGTCCCATGCCCTTTATGTAAGGGCAGCAGGTGACTATGCACTCAAATATATTATGAAGAGAAAGAAAAACCTTGAGATGCCAAGATAATGAGCAGACTATACTACCTGACAAAGATAGGCAGGGGAAAGTCTTAATTTGAATCAGAAACTACTGTGTCCAGCTAGTTGGGCAGCATAGAGAAACAGTATATAAAACTGTGTAAATTATTAATGTTTATAATATATGTATGTATCTTGGTATCTTTTCCTATAAAGCAAATGTAAAAGGCAAAACCTGAATATGAACTTGTATGAACAGAGTGAAAATACAACATTCTACTCTCAGCTTCTGCTAGTAGTTTATGGTACATTTTCCAACAAACCAAAAAGATATTGTTTGTTGCAATATATAACTTGATTCTTTTTTTTATCCCTAGCTTAAGTTTTCATGCAATATCTGGCATAAATATTTATGCTGCTGAAAGGCAATAATTAGGTAGGATTGATGCATCTGTTGTACAGAACTTTTTCTCATTCCCCCCCACCATTGTGACAAGCAATTGCAGTACAGAATCTTACTTTGGCAGGCTTCTGAGTTTTTTTTTTTACCTTAGTTAAGTGTAAAAACACTTTTGTATGTGTTAGAGGGAGACGTCAAAGGTGCCTTCCTCTTGGTAGGCAATTATTTGCTCTGGCTTTGTCTTGAGCAGAATGATCTTTGAAGGTTATCTGGAGGATGGCCTCATATAACTTTAGTGATTCCTACATATGACTATGACTGGCTTTTGAGAGGTGAACAAAAGTGCAGAGCACATCAGGAAGATAAATGCCAGGAAGGGAAAATATCTGTGTAAGCTGAAGACAATGTTGGCAGATGAACAAATGGGTATGAAGTGGGCAAAGAATAAATCCAAGTTGGAAAAGTTTCCTGCCATCTGAGGAATGAGATCATGGAACAGCTTGAAGGGTCATGAATGCTTAACTTATTCTGCTATTTTAATGAGATTTGAGTGTCTTAATATATGGCCTGGGACCACGTCCTGTGCAGCCCAATGAATGTCCTTCCCCTCTTTTTCCTTTTCTTCTCTCTCTCAATTCTGCTCTTACATGTTTCCCTGCACTCACACCAGCTCTGGTAATCTGCCAGCTCTGACATCTCTGGTTGGATGCTCTGCCCAAGGTATTCCTAGTTTGTGTTCCTCTTAGCTGCTGCCCTTAAGGGTGGCAGTGACCTCAGACGGCCCTGTGTGAGGCCTATGTGAAAGAAATACTGAAGAGTGCAGTACTGTAAGGTTGGCATGTATATGTCAAGGGTGTGAGTAAAGAAATCATAGGATGGTTTGAGTTGGAAGTGATCTTGAAGGTCATTTAGTTTCAACTGCCCTGCCATAGGCAAAGACACCTTTTGCTAGACCAAGTTGCTCAGAGATCCATCCAAACTGGCTGTGAATAATTCCAGGAATAGGGCATCCACAACCTCTGGGCAACCTGTTCCAGTGTGTCACCACCCTCACAATCAATAATTCCTTCCTAATAGCTAATCTAAATCTATCCTCTTTCAGATTGAATCCACTTTTGCCTTGACCTGTCACACCATGCTCCTGCAACAAGTCCCTCTCCATCTTTCTTGTAGTCTCCCTTGAGGACCTGAAAGGCAGCAATTAGGCTACTTTGAAGCCCTTTCTTTTCCAGGTGGAACAAACAGAATTCTCTCCACCTTTCCTCACAGGAGAGGTGCCCCATCCCTCTAGTAATTTTGGTGTATCTCCTCTGGACTCATCCAAACAAGTTCATGTCTTTCCTGTGCTGGGGGCCCCAGAGCTTGATGCAGCACTCCAGGTGAGATCTCACCAAATGGAGTGGAGGGGTAGAATCACCTCCCTCTACCTGCTGGCCGAATGTGTGTGTATATACCTATGTATATGCACATGTAATAGTGTTTTGTCAATTTCTGATGCTTTTACCTCTAAAGCAGAGGTTCCTGACCTCACTGAACATGTAATATTGTTGTCTGTTTCTCTGTAGACCTTCTCTAATACAGAAAATTTTTAAAGATTATATTAGTGTTTTTGTAATAAGTATTTTGCCTTAATTATTTAAGAGACCTCTGCAGATGGCAGGGCCTAGGGCTGTTGACATTTTTCTCCCTGGCAAGAGGACAAAGGAAAAGTCCTGTTCCAGTCCTAGTGGGTGCATAGTCCTTTTTCCTTTATGTTTAAGCAGGGCTCCAGGAGGCTGGACACTAGGCTTGTACTGGATTGAACCTAAGAATGTTATGGTCTGAGGCTTTCAGTACTCCATTTTAAGTGCTTCCTTCATGCCCCTCACTTCCCAAAAACCCCCCAGATATCCATTAATTACACAATATTTATATATAAATTCTAAAGACTTGTGTAGCAATAGGGTTGACTGTTCCCATTGGAGAAGGAGCAGGAAGTTGTGGAGAATCACATGTGAAGAGGTAAAAGACATTAACACCACTCTGTAATAGCTAAACATCTAGGTGAAAAAATTTCACTTAAATTCAGCTTCCCAGATGTCTAAGCCTCAAACTGAAATGCAAAAGGATCTGATTTTTTATTTGAAGGATGTTCTTGGAAAGATTGGGTAAGGGAGAATAACAGGAGGCTTTTTTGTGAAATTACTGTTGATACTTAGCCTAGTCTGTTGAAGCAAAAGTTGTAGTTTGTGTGGTCAGACAGTTTGATGGCTTGATTCCTGCTCAGTGTTTTCACAATCTAAACATATGCTGTAAATAGCAGGCTGCAATAAATTGTGCTTCAGTTGCAGTAGGAATTAACTTAATGTAAGAGTCATTTCAGTGATGTGTTTTTCACAGTGACAAATGTACCATAAGGGTTGGTGAATTCAGGGAGTTTGTATCTTCAAATGGTTATTTTAATTGTGTGTGGCTTTTATCCTCATGTTTATTGGGGACTTGTTATGCTAATCTCTTCTGATGTGCAGGTTGTGGGACTATTTACTGGGCTGCACAATGGCTGCTGAGGCTTTATGGAGAAAGATTGCAAAACAAAAGCATATTGACTCAGATGTTTCGATCTATGTAAGAGTAAAGGGGAGCTCTAGCATGTGTGAGCACCTAGGCATGTAAGGCAGTTTGCTCAGTGAAATAACCTGAAAATCTATAAATGATTTATCTGTAATGTGGGCTTCCACCAGACACTTAATACCTGTGTGAATTACTTCTTCTCCCTCCTTCCTGTTCCCATGACTGGCTTATAAACATTAACAGCACATATTGAAAAAAAATAAATCTTTGGAGTCAATTGTGCAAAGGCCCAGAGAGATCCCACAAGAGCTAGAAACTGGCCACACAGTTCTGAGAAACACTAGCTCAGAAAACAGCATGTTTATCCAGTCAATCTACTTTGTTTGCTGCTACATTTTCCTTTTGGGAAGAGATATCAGTTTAATCTGTGATCAAACTTGTAATCAGAAAATGGCATAAGATTAATTATGGAAATGCTATTCAATTTCCACAGTCTATTAACAACTGACAACTGGATGAAGATCCCATAAATATTTCCACAGTACTGTGAGCTTTAATCTAACATGCTTAGGGTCAGATTCACACCTACTTTAAGATTTAGGGCTTCTGGTTCACAGGAGAGCTATGAATTTAGCCTGTAGGCTTTAAAAAAGGAAATCAGATAAATCAATTCCTGAAAAATTAAGTATGAAATTGTAAGTTTGTATATGATAAATCTGGGGTGGGTGGGTAGGAGTGGAAGGTGGCTTTGTGGATTCCTGGCTTAAACACTGAGTTGCATTTTTAGGTGTGTAAAGCTTCAGCATTCCAGTAATGTGTGGGCATTCCAAAATGAAATTTTCTCTCTGCTGTTTACTCCACTGCAGATTTTGGATAGAATTGAAGATGTCCAAGAACTCATATTCGCTAAAGAACCTGACCTGTCAAGAGCTCTTCTTCCTGTTCAAACTATGCACCTTACTATAATAGTGGCTCATCTTGGAACAGAAGAAGAAGTGAAAAAGTAAGAATACTGCCAAATTCAAGAGCAGCTGATTTTTCTGTAAATTTAGTAGCCTTACTGCTGCTATTGTGAGTCATTGTATTTTATTAGAGAGCCTACACACAATTTCTCTTAAACTTTTTTTGTTCGGTTTCTGGCTTGCTTTCAGTACCTGTGGGGAAAGATCTTTACAAAAGCTAGCTGTGATGCATCAGAGATTGAAATTTTCTGTATCTGCCATGGGGTGAAGAGAAAAATCACTGTGGCTGTAAATAGTATTACTGCTTTCTTACTGTTTTACTACCAAAAATTAGCTCAACAGATGTAAGCTTCCCTGAGCTGATGTCTTTTGAGAAACCACAGCTTTTCAGATCATCCATACTTGTATCAGCTGGAAAATGTTAGCTGTTGAGATATATTTCATTAAGAAGAAAACAACAACAAAAAAATCTGCCTAGTTCCTTCCTGAGCTGCTCTCTTGTTGAATTCAAGCTGTGAGCTCTCACTGTGGCCCTGTGAATTAAGATGGGGATATTGACAGATGACTAAGGAAAGCTACCCTGTGGTCAGGAAGGCTAGAATTGATAGAAGGGTCCAGAAAATAATGCCAGTCTGCTGCAGTTTTTTTTTCTAAGCCTTATCATACTGTCCCACACTGGGAAACCTGTGACTCCCTGACATAAGGAGGCAGAAAGGAAAGGCCCTTATGTGCCTGGGAAGGCATCATGTGGTAGAGGTGGGAACCTGGTGAGAACAGCCCTTTCTCCAGGGGCCCTGGCATATATCAGCATGGGAATGAAAAACAGGCCTCAACACCATATGAGATCTGCTTGGGTGTAAAGCAGAATGCCTAGCTGGAAAGGTGTCAAAAAACCCAATGTGACTAGAAAAATCCTCTTCTGCCCATGCAGGCAGCACCAGTTAAACATGATTAAGATGCATGTGACAGGTTTGTATGTGCCTTATTTTAAAATTACCTGCTTTATTTTCTATTCCAGAGACTTTTTTGGGGGGGGGCAGGGTTTGAGAGGAAAAAAGTAGGCATGTTGTATGGGCTATGGAGACATGCAGAAGGCCGTGTACAGTAATTCAGTAATAAAGCACTGTGCCAGTGCTGCTGACTGGGCAGGCTGATGTCCAAGAGGATAGGAAGCTAGTTGAGAGCAGCAATCAAAATGGGAATCAAGTGGTTAGAGAGGTGAGTGGAGCTAAGTAGTGTTAATGAACTTGACTGGATGTGTGTCTATAATGTAAAAATAATGGACATACCTAATGAAAAGCAGATCTGCCTTGCCAAATGTTTTTCATCCTGTATCTTTTACCTACCTCCATAGCTCTTCTAAATGAGGCTGTAGTTCAGTGGTTACTGCTCTGTGCTGTCATTTGAAAGACTGCCTTGAGCTTAACTATTTCTCACTTCTCAAGCTAACAGCACTGCTGATACAGCTGGCCCAACCCCTCACAGTGGGAGGGAGGCATCTTCAAATCTCAGGACAAAAGCAGGAGCAGAACTTTTTACATTGACATAGGACAAGGGGTTTTGAGATGGTAGGGAGTGAGATATCTTCAGTTTGGTATGCTTCAAGACAGATTTATTGTTACAAGTTGTCAGGAGTTTGGTAACTCCCCCACAGAGGCTAGTAAACCTCAGCCATTACAGAAGAAAGATATCACAAGACTACCAGTTACAAGGTCTTTTAAAGGTTACATAGCCAACAGATAATTACCACATACATATATTTTCTATTCCACACCAATAGTTAATCACTCTTTTGCTGCATTTCCATTGCACTGCAGCATTTTTCATCCAATTAAGTGCTGTACCATATATCCCTATTACTTTCACCCTATCCTACCACACCCTAAACTTTTTACCTTATTCTATAACTACTTCTATATCTAAACTTCACACTGCAAAACCTCCTAATGTCTAACTTAACACACTCTTTCTTAAACTACAGACTAAGATCTTTGTTAGAAGTCACTAAATTAGGAAGTTTTTCTCATGACCTTAAATCAAATCCAGTGCACATTTCAAAATCAGAGTAAGCTGGTCCAAGGCCTTTAAGGTTTTTGGGCCTTGGATTCTGACAAAGGGGGAATGGTTTCAAGCTGAAAAATGACAAGTTTAGATTAGATACTGGTAAGAAAGCTTTTATAGTGAGGCTCTGAACAGAGAAAAATTGTGGATGACCTCTCCCTGGAAGTATTCAAGCAGTCTGGCTGGGTCTAGTGGAAGGTGTCTCTATCCATGGAAGGTAGGTCAGATCTAAATGATATTTAAGGTCCTTTGCAACATAAAGCATTTGATGGGAGAAGTTGTCTTAGCAATGTTTAATTTTAGCTTAGGTATTATGAACTTAAATGAAGGGCTAGATTAGCCATGCTTGTTGTTAAGGTGGAAAAATCAAAATCCTCTGCAAAGAATTAATTCCCTTTTCAACTTCAATCCTGTTCCTTGCTGTATCTTTATCTGCTGAGTTCCCAGGACTCTTTGAAAGAAACTGCTCCTATGCCATTATAGCTGGCATAACTCCAATGCAGTAGTGAGGACTGTTCATAATGTTGGCTGAAGTAGCCTCTGCATGCATTCACCATGTTTTCCAAAGAGCGTGTGTGCGTTTTACCGCCTGGTTTCTACTTGGATGTTACAACTCTAAGATTTTTAAAGAGTGGAATTAATGCAGTCAAAACTTGTTGTAGGTATAACAATAAAGTAAATGTGGCTGCAGGAGGCCGGGTAGCCTATGGGATGGTGTCCTGCAGTCCTTAGTCATGCTGCAGTCTGTTAGAAGTATAAAGCCTCAGTAGAAGGCTTCTGGTCAAACCCTGCTTGAAGACTGACAGGATCCCCCTTCCTGAGTCACCAGGGCAAAGAAGGGCACCTGCAAATCCTCACCAGGTATTAAGTTGCTGGAACGCTTGGTGTCTACATTTAGAAGTTTAATTGTTTTACTTTTTCTGTGTCTTTAAGAAAAATGGTTTAATTTGAAGCATTAATGTCTTTGGATAGTTCACTTTTTTGAGATTTGTGTGCACAGCAAAGTGCATATCTAAACTTTATTGAAATGGGACACAGAGCTGCGAACATAACCATCAACTTGATATTTTGATACCTAGCCTGGAATAGGAGGATATAATGGAGAAAAATGTTAACTGTGCTTCAGGTGGAAGAATTAATTTGTTTTAGTTTAAGAATAAAGTTAGTCAACCAGTTGAAAATGACAGTGATAAAGTTTTAAACTACATGCCACAAATATAAGTTCATTTTTTGTCCCTTTTGACTCTTCAGTAGCATATATTCATGGCTTTTCTGAAATGTTAATATTTCAAATGTTCACTTCACTAACAAAACTCACTTCTGATAGATAAGCTAAAGTTGAAGTGAAAGACGCAGTGTATTTGAAATCTTCTAACTGTTACAAAAGCATTAGCAATGAAATAGTGTGCATGTGGCACCTTGCACAGTGCTGCAGAGTGGTCAAAATCAGGTATATTGGCTGGTATTAAAAATAAAACAATATTTCTCTATGTAAAAACCCCAATAACTTTCAGTTTTTGTATATTGATTATTTTTAAGGGCTGTTCTGGCACTGAAGCAAAGCAAGACTAAAGTGGAAGACATCTTGGAGGGTAAAGACCTTAATTTGACATTCCATGGGATTGGAGAGTTTAATAACCAAGTGCTGTATGTGAAAATGTTGGAGGAAGACCAGAAAATGCTTAGCAGAATTGCAGGTAAATACAAAATCTCATTCTCTACCACTTGTAATAAACCAGTTTGTAGAGTCCATCAGCACCTGTAAGCACTGGTCCAAGCTGTTGTGCATGACTGGTGTGTCCCTTTCCTCTCATCTCCTTTCTTTCTTAATTGTTAAAAATGAAGTCAACAACTGGGTTGCTGCAGAGCATTAGGCCTAAAATAGATTGTCTGTGTAAATGTGGGACGTGAAATGCACATTCATGTGAAGATCACACAGCAAGGCTAACTTAACCTGCCCTGCAGTTGGAATCTCACAGGTCTGAGGTGTGCAGTGTTCAAAGTGGCACCTCAAACTGAGGTTCTGTTCATTCCCATAATCTGAAAGCCTACTAAGCATTGACCCCAGCTGAGTATACAAGAACTTCCTTTGAACTGGAGTGTGTATGAAATCGTAAGTACCTCTGGGACAGGAGGTGACAAAAAGCAGTATTTATCTGCATATGTGTGTATAGCACCAGCAAAACAGTTTTTGTTTCCATTGTAGAAGATGGAACAGAAGTGTAAGAATAGCTTGTTCTCTGCTCTAATTTCCTAAAGCACTGATGCGTTTATGAGATGTTTCAGACCTTTGATTTGCTTACCTTGCATCTAAGTACAGTTTCAGAAGGGCTTGATACTCTCTTCTTCCTCCCTACCCTGTTCTGCTCTTAAGACCTGCTTTAGCCTGCAATGCAAAACCTAATCTGTGTCCTGGGCTTCTGTTCCAACCGAATAGAAACAATCAATATACATTATTTTGCCTTGCTATTTTCATACTAAGCAAAAAGGAAGCATAGTTCAACTAATGCTTCTCAAAAAGGCTTGCAATAAAAAGAAACTGTGTAAACTTCAAAGAATATTATTCTCAGAGCAGTCTGTTTTTCTTGATGCTGTTTCTTACCTTCTCCAGTTCTCAGCTTTGATGTGATAGTTCTGCTCTCTTATCCTCCTGTTTATTTTCCCTCTTAAGTAGTCTTATAACTAGACAGGGGATACCTTTTATGAACAGCTTTTTTGCCTCAGCTATATAAAATTAGCCATTTCACTATCTATTACCTCTTGCTTGACTCTGGCCTTCACTTACCTCATTGTTCCATCCATTCCAAAGCTAATTTTGACTCAAAACAATTGTGCTTTTGTTGAAAGTACTCTGAGCTTGTCCCTACTTTTTAGGGTTACAACCTCAACAAACTTGCCCATGCACAAACATATATATGCAATTCAGTGCCATTGAAATAAGGGACATATTTACTCTTTTGAGAGCACTGCCTTGGCTCTCTCCTCACTCCTGAAAGATGCAGAAATGAGTACCTCACTCCTCATCTGAAAGCTATGGTTTTCCCTTGACACATTGTCTTGCTTAACTGAGAATTTTGTTCCCAATGACTCATACCATACAAGGTCACTCTTTATCATGCTATTTTATCACCATCAGAAGTGTTTAATTTTGGTTCTGCAGAATGTGTGCTATGATGCTCTTTAAATATCATCTTGGACCTGCATTAGCTCTAAAAGCCATTGCAATAGTGGGTGGTAGATCCTTTATGTTTTCTGCCAGGATAACCTGCATCTTCAGGGTTTAGGAAACCTAATATCTAGCTTCTGATGTGAGTCCCTTAATTAGATAGAGGAGAAAAATTTTGATTGCAAGCGCTGGGAATATTCTGCCAGCACTTCTGTTTTTAATGCAATATGATTGTTCACTGATTGCCTGAAATAATTCCTTGACTGGGAGACAAGCTGCCAGTTTTCAAGCTGTTAACTCTGTTACCAATGATTTTGCTATTCAGAGAGTTGTAACTTCCAGTGTTGTTCTATTCTGCATAACTTCTGACCATTTCTAGAACTTAATGAGTCTGGGAATTATGCAAATATGTTTCAAAGTCTATCCTTTCAATGACATCTCCAAAGAGATGAGTTTTCCTTCCCCTCTCTCAGCAAAGCAATTGAATTAATTGTTATAGCATGAATAGGGATTTTTTTTTTTCCCTTACCTTCTAGTCAATATTTTTGGTTGTCATGAGCTAGGTGTGAATTTTGAATGCTGCCTTTCTAAGCAACATGATGGGCCGATGATTTAGCTGGCAAAGGTCAAGACACTCCTGTCAGATGCCTTTGCTTCATCATGCCCTTATTGATTATTTGTCAGCAAGTTTAAGAGTTCTGCCTGATCAAATGAGGTTTTTTAGCCTCTGAAGTGTTCCTGACATTAGCCAGGTGACTGGCCCTCCATTTGCTTTTGGTCCTACATCATGGATTTCAGTTTGAAAGTGGAGAGTTACCTTATCTCTTGACCAATTAACTGCAATTAATCAGTAAATACTGAGCACTGCTGGGTTTATCTTGCTGCTAGTGACCTCATCCACTTTGGAGAAAAGATTCCAAGATGTCTTAAAATTTTTGTAGGATATCTTTCAAATGAGCTAAAGAAGACAGTACCTGGAAAATTGAGTGCCAACCTGGCATGGGCAAGACACACCACCCAGGAACCTTGTTCCTGGGCTGACTTCTTGAAAATGATAGTTGTTCTTGACCTTTCTTCCATCATCTGCCTTTCTGATGAAAATCTGCTCACAGCAGTAAGACCTTCACCTTCCAGTAAGAACCCCTTCCTGCTGTTCTGTAGGCTTGGTGCTGGTGGTAACCAAAAGCAGATGCTTTTTTCAGATTTTCTTTCTTAGGTTAATATCTACCTGGCTTCTTTTTATGCAGCTAGGGGAGGTTATATGCTGGATGATTTATGGAGAAAGGCTTTTTTTTTTTTTTTTTTTTTTTTTTTTTTTAGAAGGAGCTTAGATACTTTTCTGCTGTGTTTATTCACTAGGGCTTGCTGTACTTTGACCTACAGGCATGGGAACAAATAGACTTAATATACAGAAATTCTTCATGTTAATGTGTTGTATTTGACAAAGTACCAGGGGCACTTTAGGGTTGTTACCTAACCATAATCACCTAGGACCATTTTCAGATGTCCTAAAGTATTTGCTGCACTCATGCTGGACCCACAGCAAGGTTGTACCTTCTGCAGCAGCTGGAGGCCAGATGTACATCCTATAGGGCATCTAAAAGGACATTAGATGCTTGTTTGGACAACTGGATCCTATTTTTTGTGTTTTCCAGATGGTAAATATAAAAAGCAGTTGCCTTGGCAAAGTGAGCAGACAGCCCCAGCTGCTGTTTCTTCATAAATACTCTGAGAAGAAATATTTTAAACTATTAATTAGCTAAACTCCAAGCCAGAGACCTGGCCTTGATACAAATGCATATGAAAAACTAGTCAACACACATGTAGTTAAACTTCCTGATAGGTGGAAAAATAAAATGGAAGAAGGGTGATTTAAAACAAGGCACTTGTCAAATTTGTAATATACTGGTTTTTTACACAATTTCAACATTGGACATCCTTCCTTCAGTGCCAAAGCAATTAAGCAGTAACAAAGATAGGTGTTGAGGTGGGGGGATCTGGCCAGAAGAGTCACAAATGCTGCAGGTTTCCATTCTAAATTTTTTTTTTCCCTCCCCCGTTTTTCTCCCCACTATCTTATCCATTTTATACAATGAAATATAAAGAACTCTGAGTAAGAAATATTGCTGGGGAATACTCAAGCCTTAAGCAAGGCCTTCAGTGTAATTTTGGAATTTCTTCTTACTGATTAAGCACAACTGTTGAACAAGACATCATCTTCTGTTTTTGCCAGACTTGTAGAGATCTGCTTCATGCAAACCTTGCCTTGCTTTTCTTGACACTCTGCATCCCCAAAGTTCATGAAAACCAAGAACAGTTCAGCTTGGTTTGACTTCTCATTAAAATTCTTAGCTGAAAGGCCTTGAAGCATACAAATCTTGGAGTTACTCCTGGATACTTTTCTCTACGAAAAGTAAAACCTTCTTGTTCTAAAAATATGTGACTGAAGTTTTTAAGCCAATACCATCATAAACACTTTGTATGACATTATCTGGGAAGGGATATTATGTTTGTGAGGTGTTCCCTTCTGAATGGATTTAAGTGCTGTGGAGTTGTAGTAGATTTG
>VZTR01016027.1:166120-191365 GCA_013400775.1 Chaetops frenatus | reverse complement strand
TTTTTTTTTTTTTCCCCTGGAAGCACTTTCCTTCCTGCACTGCTGTTTGCAATAACTGAGGAGAATCTGTTCTGTCACAGACTCTAGCTGTGGCCACTGGTGGTGGCTGCCTCTTGTTCCTGGCAGGGCTGCCATAGACAGGTGCTTTCCTGAGCTCACCACTGTGATAGGGGATTTGTGAATTCAGAAGGAATTTTGTTGCAAACACAGAAGTTTGGATCCAGTGTCAGGTTTCCAACATATGTCTGTATGTCATGCAAAACTTTGGGCTTGAGTACTTTTCTCAGATTTTTCTGTTGCCTGTGATAGTGCAGCAACTGGTTACCTGCTGCATGTTTTAACGGTCTTGCTCAAGAAAGGCATAGTAGCTTTTTGTCTAGCCTCCCTGTAAATATTTTTTCCCTACCTCCCCACTGTTAATTCCTTTCTTATCTTTTTCCAGAAGCTGTGGAAGAATGCTTCATTGAAATGAATCTCAACATTTCAGGGAGTAAGGACTTCAAACCACATCTGACCTTCCTGAAGCTCTCTAAAGCATCCAGGTTGAGAAGAAGGGTAAGTAACTAGGTTTAAGAATATTTTTTCTGGGATCTGTTCTAGTGATTACTTTTCTTTTAATGAGATCCTTCTGATCTAAGTAATAATCATTGCAACCAGAGAACAATATAACTTCTCTTACTTAACAAAGCTTGTATATAGGCTGGTCAAGACAGTTGTGTTTGTTCATATCTGACTGGAAGAAATGAGGTCTGTTGCTAATACTGTGCATGGCTCTCTTGTAGAGTGCAGAGTGCTTCCCTTCCACTGGGGCTGGTCAAATCTCCACAAAAACAATGTCAAGCTGTTTCCATAGGGCAGGATGGCTTCTGAGCAATATTTGTCTTCTGAGTAATATTTACCTCAGAACAAGATTAATGTCATGTTGGAAGTCAGGCTGGTGCCTTGATTTATACTAGAAATGTGTGATGTGCTTTTCTAACCTTTACTGCAACATTGTATGGGATTTATCACAAACAATTAAAGTAAAAAACAACTCTGATTAGATTGCTTATTTCCCAGTGGAATACTGTCCTGCTTGTTTCCAGGAATAATACTTGTATTTATGAGGTCAATATATCGCAAACCTGAAACACTAGAGAAGCATGCAGAAAGAAAAACAGAAAAAGCTGTAATAGCTGCAGAAATGACCTTGCTCAAGTACTTCATATTGACTTGATATTAGCCTTTTGTATACATGATGAAACCAAAGTTGGCTGATGTTTCTGTGCTGGAGGCTCTTTCTTTTATACTGCCTATAGGGATTTTCATGAGCACAGGCATCTTCAATGTCTAATGCAAAAGAAACTATACAGTAGGCACGTAGGAATTGCTGTTGACTTTTGTCTGGACTATTTTCACACTTCCTCTTACTATGAAATTTAAAATTAAAAAATAGAATATTAATTTCCCGCATGCTCTCCTCTTTTAATTTCTAGCACTAAATATAGTTTAATCTCACATAGCATGATTTATGTATGACATCTTCTTGTGTATGTGTGTATATATATATATCTATCTATATATATTAAAATATACAAGTGTATAGATCTTTGAGTGTTGTAATATCAAGTGGTATGTCCAGAAGTGGATGCAGTCTTCCTGGTGTGGCCTCACCAGTGCTGAGCAGAGGGGAATTATCTCCTTCAGTCTGCTGGCAACATTCCTCCTAATACAGCCCAGGATACCATTGGCTGCCTTTGCTGCAAGGACACACGGCTGGCTCATGGTCAACCTGCTGTCCACCAGGACCTCCTAGGTCCTTTTTATGCAAAACTCCTTCACAGTCAGCTGTCAGCCTGTACTCCTGCCTGGGTTCATTCTTCCCCTATGGCTGCCCTTTGTACTTCTTGTTCAGCCTCATGAAGCTGCTATCAGTCCATTTCTCCAGCCTTTGGAGAGACCTCTGGTTGGCAGCACCCTCTAGTGAATCAGACGCTTCTCCCAGTTTATTAGTGAAGTTGCTGAGGGTGCACTCTGCCCCAATATCTAGATCATTAATTAAGATACTAAAGAGTACTGACCCCAGTATTGGCCCCTTGGGTACATCTGTAGTTACCAGCCTCCAGCTAGGCTTTGTGCCACCAATCATTGCCATATGGAACTGGCTGTTCAGACAATTTTCAATCCACCTCACTGCTCAGCCAACCAATAATTCATCAGCCTTCTCTATGGGGATCTCACAAGAAACAGTGTCAAAAACCTTTCTGGACTTCAGCTAGACAACATTCACTGCTCTTCCCTTGTTTGCCAAGCATTACTTGTTTCTCTACAAATTTGCTTTCACAATGAAACTTTTACTCCTAAAATATTATTTTACAGAGCAGGACTGTGAAACTGGAGTTGGGCCATACATCGAGTTGATAATTAGGGTCATGTGAACTCAGTAAGTTCATGTGCAAACCCCCTGAGGTCAGTAAGGCTCAACCACCCTAGACGTAAGACATAATCTCAAAGACTAGGCTGGAATATTAGTGTGTATTTGTTTTGAGATTTGATACATAAGTTGACACTGTCAACTTACTGCATTTCTTTCAAGTTATAATAAGAATAAAAAGAAGGAAAACTGACTACTTTTAGAGTATCCTATTCCTAAATAGTGCAGGAGAGAAGTCAGCTTTCCTAAGCATCCTAGAAGATGTCAAAGTATGAATAAGGCAAAATATCACTTAAGTTATTATGATGCCATCTACTGGCTGTAATTACTTTCTTTATACCATAAATAACTGTTTTCTTGTAGAAAGGCTGCTGTTTAGGTATTTCACACAGGGTAAGTGCTTCTTATATGAGGCTTAAGAGGTAATTGCTTAGGCAGTTTTTATTTTACATCTCAAGAATACTTTGTTGATGAGATATATGTGATAGGTAGTGGTGGTGTAGCTGCAGACCTTGTTCTCATTTGTGGGGAAAGAGGAGCTGGTTCTCTTTAAAACTAATACAACTGTAAACTTTCACCTTGAGAAATTGTGCATCTTTGGCTTTGGCTGTGTGTCTAAATATCCCAAGAGGATGGAGAGATCTTGTATTGTGTACTTTTTATTCTGAATCGCTACCAGAAGAGCAGTATGTGCTGTTTGAAGATCAGGTTCAAAATGGGCAGTGTGACCCTGGCAAAAATAAAAAACATGGGTTCTTCAGGTGTTTTGACCTCTACCTTTCCAATGAGCCAAAAGGGAACAGTTCACCTCTTAAGAGAATCTACTTCATTGCTGGTAGGAAGAGCTTTCTGCAGCACACAGACTAAGAACTTTTGCAGCGTGGGCTGTTAGCCTTTAGTGCTGGGCACTGGTTGCTCTCACCTCTGCCAGAGCAAAGCTATGGATCAAGTGCCTCTGCTAAAGTGGAAAATAATTGTTTTTTCCCTTTTATTCTGCTTTAAGTAGATTCACTTGGTGCAAGTCTGGAAATAACTATGGTCTACCCTGGGTTGTGAGAGAGCATAGTTGTTATTTAACAAGTAATAACAAGTCACATACTTGTATTAAAATACTTGGTGCTCTTTAATGGAAGGGCAGTCCTAATCCTGCCCTCTTCTGGCTGCTTGATAAGTTATCTTCAACGATGTGACCTTACTCAAGTTTCCATTATCCTCCCGAATTACCCAGAAAACAGCCCGTGCATAGTGTGTCTCTGCATTTCAGCACAACTGGAACCTTATGGCATCTAGGTGACATGTAGCTCCTAACTCCTGAACAGCCTGACTCTGACTGACACCTGGGTCTCTCTGGGGCACAGAAAAAGGCGTTCTCTTGGTTTATTTAAACTTTCAAGTGTTTTGGTCACCTCAGGCAGCAGTGCCTAATGGTTTGATGTGTTTGGTTGTGAAACTATTCATATCTGCTTCTATCCAGGTGACACTGGCTGTTCTGGCTGTCCTCCCACAATCCCCATGCTGTGAACTGTACATATCCACCTGCTAATAAGGCTGCTACTATGAGGAAGAAATCTTGTAAAAATACTGGGTTTTTTTCTTCCCCTGGTGTTTGGGAGCTGGTCTGAGCAAACTGAGTGAGAGTTCTTTGAGGCCGTGTGCTGCAAGGAGCTCCTTGGAGCCTTGTTAGTGCCCATACTCATTAGGTTAAGAGAAGGTGGAGACTATTCTTTGTTGCTTAATGGTTCATCTGTCCTTCATTACATCTCCATATGTGCCCTTAGCAAATGTGGCTATAGGCTAAAGGCTTTGTGGGAGCCCTTTATATAAATTGGCAGCCTGTTGCTCTCTGAATTAAAGCCCCAGGAACCATGGAATTGTTGGGTTGCTCACCCATCCCTGGTGACACCTGTACAGGGCAGCTAGGGCTGCTCTACCCAAACTTGTTAAGGGAGAGAAGAGCAAAGAAATTACTCTGAGAAACTGCTGATTTTTAGTCTTGACAGTCATACATTTAAATGATTTCTAAGCTTATGCTTTGGTTATGGCAATAAAAGTTCTTTTCTTAGTCTGAAAAGAACATGTCAACATTTGAAAACACATCTCTAGGAGTGTACCCTTTCATTTGTGTGTCATGACTGTTGTAGCCTTTGGCCATTGAGACACTGACAGTGCCTGGTAGCTATCTAAGCGCTGCTCAGGGTCTCTTTCTCTTTTCTGGCTTGCTGAAATGAGCTTGTTTTCCCAGTAAGTCAGATTTCTTTTGAATACTACTTTGCTCACAAGGATGAAGGTGCCTGCACTCTGTTTCTAACCTGTCTTTAGCACACAATTTAATTACTGTTGTGAAGTGTCAGCACAAAGGAGAGGGGTTAACTTTTCAGTCTTTTAAGACAGCTGTAAGATGAAACTGAGTGAAGCAAACTCTAGGTGAAATCAAGCCAATCCCACCTAAACATAATTCAGAATAATTAGATATGGTAACTGTGAAGTTGTTTGAAATATCTAAAATTAGGTGGATGCATTTAAATAACAGTAGGTTAAATCGATCTGTTCTTGTATCTTTGGCATGTTTTTATTCTTGAGGAGGGTGGGGTAGATGGAGGATTCAGCAAAAGCCAAGCTTTCTATAACTTTGTCATGTTTGGCTCTCCTTGTTATCAACCTAAATACTACCACATAAAGTTGATGCTGCTATCTTAATCAGGGCTGATGGTGGTGGGGGTGGTATGGTATTTTCTTTGCTGGGTTTCATTAATACTTAACACACCTTCCTAAAATGTATGTGTATTTGTGCACATACATTATGCCTATAATGTCACATTGCTCTTTCAATATATAGGGCTTCAGAAAAATTTGTACGGATCTGTATAAGGAGTATGAAGACAGCCACTTCGGCACAGAGGTCTTCAGCCGAATTGATCTCTGTGCCATGCGTAAGAAGAAGCAGGAATCTGGTTACTATTACTGTGAGTGTTCAATTAATGTGGGTTCCAGCAGTAAGGAAGAGAGTAAAGAGAAAGGAATGCAGACAGAAGATGTGGGAGAAACAAGCAGGGAAGACCTCCCAAACAATGTAGCAAAGGCTGAAATAGGAGCAACTGCTGCAAGCTGTAAGCTTGCTTCAACAGTAGTAGCTGATGATAAACCATCTGAAAATGTTGCTGAGGCCTCAATTGCAATTAAAGAAAAAGAAATCAGCGAGGCAAAGGGACAGCCTGAAGCTACAGATGGGACTTTTCCTACAGCTGGAGATATCTGCTCAGAGTCAGTACTTGGTCTGCAGCCAGCAAGTTCAGATGTGTCGAAAAGCTTGGAAATGGAACGAGAAGCAGCAAAGATAACAGATGGTAGTTTGCAAAAAACAGAAGGAACAGAATATGCACCTGATAAGACAAGTTTGGGATAAAGTTGTTGCAGTCCTTGGTGAACTTGGTGAGGGTGAAGAAGGCAGACAACTACAGTGGGGCTGAGCTACACTGGGCTGAGGTCAGAGGGGTGGGGTATGGGGAATTCATTTTTGGCAGGAAACAATATTTTTTGGAGTCTGATGAAAAAAAGTAGAGCAAAATCTGAGGGGAACATCACTGAATACTGTCATGGTGAAATGCTTAGCTCTAAACCTATACCATGAGCGTGTGAGCATGTGTACTGCAAAGACAAGAGAGCTGTGGTTTACAGAATCAGACCCTTCAGCGGTCACCCATTGATACAAAAGCTGTTGCCAGACACCCCTGGTGCCCAAATGCACACTGCTACTTTGGTTAAGTTTCTTTCTGTCCTTCCTCACCCCATTGAGCTGCTCTCATTTGTGACTCCGAGCCATGATTGCACCACCGACATTCGTTGCATGTCTGTAACAGGTGGATGGTTTTAGTTGTTAACACACTATTGTGAAGTACATGTTTTCCTTTGACCTTGTAGCTACTCAGTGAGAGAATTATTTTGCCTGACTTATCGAAATAGCATTTTTGGAAGAAAACGAGGTGTAGCACTAAATACTTTTCTTTGTTTTCTTCTTCCTCTCCTTTTCTTTATCTAACGAATTGCCTTTGTAAAATGCCTTGGGGGAGCATACAAGGGACAAGGGCACTTTTCTAAACCGAAGTTTTGGCTGGGGCTGGCGTTTCCTGGCTTTGCCCTTTGCTGGCCGCGGCCCGAGCCGAGCTGTGCCCGCTGCCCTTCCGGCACGGGGGCGGCGTTCCCGGCGGAGGCTGGCGGCGGCACCGCACCAGCAGATGGCACCGCTGCAGAGCCAGATGCGCCGGGAAGGGACCGCCCGCCTCCCGGCCCCGAGCATCCACAGAGCCGCGGGAAAGGGAGTCGGTCGGGCACGAGGAAAACGTCTTTCTTCCCTTATCTGCTCTAATTGAAAAGGGATATTTAGTATTTAAATATAAAGAACTCCTCTCTCTCTCTTTTTTTTTTCTTTTTCTTTTTTTTTTTTTTTTTTTTTTTAATCTTCCGTTCAAAAAAAAAAAAAAAAAAGTGTGCCCTTCAATAAAAAGAATGATCAAGGACTCTCTCCCCCTCCAGACACACACAAAGTGAGTAGCATCAAGCATACGGTGTTTTGCTTCCTTACAAGGTGTGTGGTAACACACGTTTAGGCAGCATGGCCAGGATGCTCTCTGTGAAACTAACATCAGGCTGGTTTATAACTTGTTACCAAACTTTTGAAAAAACAAAGAGCTGTATTTGTACAATTTTCACGGGGAGTAGGGGAAACAACCCTCCCCAGACAGCCATTGTACAGGAGGAAAGAGAAGGCTCTGCATTTAATGAACCTGCTTTGTACTCACACTGGGGTCTGTCAGATCCCTTGTGTTGCAGTGCTTGGCAGAGCATTTATTTTTATGTCCCTCCACTGAAGGTTGTGGACTTTGAAAAGGCTGTCCCCAAATGGTCTTCTAAATGCAAATTCCAGAGTAGCTATTCCCAGCTTCTCTGGGGTCTTCAAAAGGCAGCTAAATTGTTAGAGGATGACTCCAAGGTTACTTTGGGGGAGTACTCAAGAGTGACACTTTAGAGATCATCTCTATATCAGGACATTCTGGATGTTTGGGTTGTTTGTTTTTGTTTTTCAGGAAAATTTGCTTCAAATATCCACTGAGGAAACAGTGTTTCTTAGTTTTTTTTGATTTTTTGTCCTAATGCAGGAAAGGATTAGCAGCATCATTGATGGTAAGAACAGAAGTGGGTTCAATGGCCTAGGACCAAATACACTTTACAACATGTTGTATTTCTTCTTATTGAAAATGTTAATTATCTTTTTATAGACAGATGGCACTGGAGTGTAGCAAATGTGTGGTGAACCTGCACTTGTAAACATTTGGGGGTTTAGTGTGTACAGGTTCCAATAAAGTTTAATTCCGTTTTAGGATTATTATAATGATAGGGTAATCAATTCATTTATCTTGGGAGTAGAATAACTTGCTTTGGTACATTAAAGTTAAAATATATACTTAAGTTGTATCATTGTCATTAATCTTAACAATTTAGAATAGTGCTTTAAACCAAAAATTTATATCTTTAGTCTCTAATGACAACTAAGCCAAAATAAACTTCTGTAATGCTGGTCAAATAATAAGAACATATTTTCAGCTTTGTGGTGGAGAATATAAAATAAGTCTTAAATAAACCTCAAATTTTGTTGCTGTTCTGCTTTAGCCAAGAGTATCCATGTTTTTGTTTCCTGATATTTTTTATTCAAATTAATTGAAATATATTTGATTAGTAGGCACCTATGATGTAAAATAAGTGAGACAATTTCTGGAATTAAAATGTCTTTATATTGCTGAAGCAGATTAATTGCCCTTCTTTATGACTATTGTAGGGAAATTGCATTGTGAAATTCAGATCCAGAAGGGAGTTTGATTCACTCTTTGTGATCCCTGCATTTGCTGCTCTTTTCTTATGATTATTTTTTTCTTTATGGTCTCTAACTTGCCTATTTTTTTTCCCCTTTGAGTAATTTTCTTTTTAAGTGCTAGTAGTTTATGTAGAAATGCAATCTACTACTATCTTGTAATTGAATTTAGTTGGAGGTAACTTGAGTTATTGAAATAATGGTACAACATTGGGGTTGGAGAAAACTTGCAATAAATATTACCCACTGTGACTTTTTCTTTGTGTAAGTACTCAATGATGAATTGCACTGCAATGATAAGTATTTTCCAAGTGAGTTGAGAAGAGCTTTGACTACAGCATCACTCTGTGTCTCAGCTGGTTTTAACTGGATGTTTGTTACACTAGCTATTCTAATCAACAGGATTCCAAAGCCAAAGGAAAGAATGTTCTGTAGAAACCTCATCATGAATACCCTGGTCACTGTTAGGCACTAAACATAAGATGTGCCAGCTTTTTTTTTTTCCTGGATGTTGCATATATTGCAGGCCAGATATAACTAAGCAGGAGCCATATGTACCTGTGTTAAAACAAATCAAGATTATATTGGTTAGTTCAACTGGCTTTCCCTCTCCATGGTCTTGTACTTTGTACACAAGGAGAAGAAAGCAGAGACACCTCCTGGTTTACCTACAGTTCATGTCAGGAAGATTCCAGCCTCTTCTTTTGGCACAGCAGAGCCAGCAGAAGGGGTAGTAGCTTCAGGTGGGAGCCCTACAATCATCCTGCCCCATCCTTCAGCTAGGAGTAGGAAGTTTTTTTGGGGGGGGGTGAGTAATAAATTGACCTTCTTGAAGCACTTTATTTCTATGTGTTTTTTCTACTGTTGTTAGCCACAGTTTCCATGGTATAATGTATTACCAAGGCAGAAGTCCTACATTTTCTTTGCATGCAGGTAGAAGGAATTTAAAACATTTACCAATACTTGCTCTTCTTCCTCATAACCTCTTACATGAAAAGCAAACACAAAAAATTCCCAGACAAACAAAAAAATCCTCACAGAAACAACTTTCCTGAATCCTCTACATGGCAAAAAACTTAAAGCAGTTTTTTTGCACAGGCCCATACTCCTTACCATGTCACCCTGACCCCCAGCTGCGAAACTGCAGGCTTAGCCAGGAGAGGAGCTTGCTTATGGCACTTGGGAGATCAGAGAAAACTGGATTTTTCTCTGTTAAGAAATCTTCCATTCTTTTCTCATTAATATGGTCTTGGAACTAAAAGTAGTTGTTGGAATGAAAGACAAGTTTAATATGTATTCCTGTTGAAAAAGCCATGTCTTGGGGAACATTTAAATGTTGGTTTCTTTGTGGAAGTGGCTTTTCAGAGTTAGAACCAGAACGACACATCTGGGGGCCCATAAATCCTAAGCAATCCCATGTAGTTGTATTCTACAGTTTTATTCTCAAAACCACTCCCAGGTGGGCTTAAACCCAAGCAGAGTGTAGGCTTAACACCTCTGAAGCTGGCTGCTGACCATGGGTTTCACTGACCTGTGCAGCAGAAACATAAAGCAAATCTCGTAAAAAGAGTCTAAAAAAGACTATATTAAATGAGAACATTTCCCACTCATGAGAGAGAAATTAAATCCTAAGAAAGAAAAATTTTTAAAAAAGGTATTGAATGTCCACCCAGAGCTTTTTCTTTTTTTTTTTTTTTTCCTGTGACTTTTGACCATCTAATGATAAAACTTCTTTTTAAGATAAGCTGAAAACATTAACAACTCCTTTTAGAAATGGTATTTAAAATTATTTTTATCCAAGTTGCAAGATGGTGGGGTGTCAGTGCTTGGATCAGAGGTGGAAAAACAAATCTTATTTTTAAACTGGATGTGCCAGTTAGATAATTTTGTCTTTGAAATGAAAAAAAACCACCAGTAAACTTCTGCTTGGCTGTTTCCTACCCTTTGAACCTTCAATTTCTTAATGTAAAAAAGAGAGGTGAGCACCTGTATGAGATAGTAGTTTATATCCCTCTTTGCCAGAAATCCAGAATTTATTGTCTGCTGGTAGGTACCTAGTTCAACATTTATGCTGTTGAGTAAGAAAATAATAATACTGTAAAAGCATTAAATAGTGGCAAGTAAACGCATTACAGAGAGATGATCACACTGAGTTTCTAATACCCTTGTAAAGTTTATGGGATGTTTGACTTGTCTTTTTCTGAGACAAAGAATCTGCTCAACTGCTTGTCAGTAGTGAACTGGAGTCAAGGACCTGTTGAGGGTTTTTCTTTTGATAAATTCCCTTAAGGTAGAGGGCTAAGCTTAGGTTGCTCTGTGGTTCATAAGCATTTTTCATAACTGAGTTGACTTGAGGTTAAATCCTGCTCAGACTGCAGTGGAGGCAGTGCCATCAGTGACACTGAGGTCTTATCTGATGCTCCTGAGACCAAATCACACCACCAATTTTCTGTATGATAAAGGCTGTATTGAGAGTTGCTGGGAATTCTGTTTGCTGAAATAAATTTAATAGAGAAATGTAGAGATTCTTCTGCACAGTCAGATCTCTTATAAGGCTTTGCCTCCGACTACAGTATCCTGATGTGAGCATGCTGCTTCATAGACTAATTAATTCTTCTATCTGTATAAAATCTATGGACTTGATTCTTGAGTTTTATCCCAGGGGGTGCTATCTCCTTGTGTTATGTGGCTTCTGGGAAATCCAGTCTGAAGAGGGACTTTAGCCAGACAAGGAGGCTGAGGGGACTCTGGGAGACTTGGCAGCTCTGCTGGCAAGAAGATTCTCTTCTCTCACCTTCAACTTTGTGAAAAAGACCTTTTTGCTCTTGACTTATTCTACTTAAACCCACTAACTAGCCTCTGAGGTTGATACTGAAATTACTCTATCTACTAATTCCACACAAAAAAAAGCACCCAGAAATTATTATTTGCTGAGATAATCAAATCGTATTAAAACAAATAAAACAAATTTGAAATAAAATTATATTGAAGCAATATACTTTAAGCCCAGATAATTGAAATTCTTTAAGTACTGTTATGAAATCCTTTACAAAGTGAGTTACAAGTGCATTATAATGTTAATATATTATCAGTCAAAACCCAAATGAATCTTGAGTTTGTCTTAAAGTTGTATTTTAAGATATTTTTCAGGGCATTTTAACTTTTACTGGCACAAATAAAACTTTACATGCATAAGAAGTGATATAAAATTTCAGGGTTAAGTATTGAGAAAAAAATATTAATCTGAAAAGAGATGGACACTCTTGTGGCAGTATTTGTTTTACTTTTTTTGTTTCCTTCTCTATGTCATGCTGTCCACTGAGGGCAAGAGCCAGGTATCTATTTCTTGGCATGTCTTCATGCCTTATCTCTTGACTTCTCCTATGCACCACCCCCTCTCCTGTGCTGCCACCCATCTTAGTGGCTGCAGGAATTACAGTGACACTGTTCTGGTTTTTTAAAGGAGAAAGGGAGAACTGTTGCTTAACTGATCAGTATTTATGTGCATAGAAAGCAAGCAGTAATGTATGTGAAGGTGGTCCATAAAATCAGGTCTATCTTACCCCTTTATAGCCAGGAGAAGCACTCATACATTTAAATCTGCCTCAGAAATTTAAAGCACATTTCCTTTTCCCATTGTCAAGAGTGTGGCTTTGTAGAATTTGCCAAGCTGATTCACTGCCCCATCACTGGACTTTCTTTTAACACTGCATTTCCCATGGCTGTTCATTTTCTATGTTACTCTTAGTTTATTCTTCCTCCAGTCCATTTATCCAGTTAGGCATGGGGTCCTACACTTCTAAGTCTTCCATGATGCTTCTGTATTTGACTGCATTTCCCAGGTGGAAGTTTTTGCTCAGCCTGGTGCTGCAGAGCAGGCTGCCCAATGTCACCCCTTTGAGCTGGTAAGGGCTTTGGGCTAGCTCATTTTGGCAGCTCTTAGTCTGCTGCTTGTAAGCACCTTTTGCTCTGGTTTGCAGGGCCCCTGTTGCAGTGGGGGCTCTGAGCTATCCTGAAGTCTCTGAGCTGCTGTAATCCTACTTGGAATAACTGAGGAAGTGTACTGCTGACTTACTGCAAACAGAAAGTGGAACCAACACAAAATGGGATTGCAGTAAATGTACCAGCAAGTGTACATCAGGGTCTCACAGAGCAGCACTTACGCTTCCCTTTGCAGATGCTGGTTGTTTAAGATCAGACAGAAGGGGCACAAGTTCTCCCTGTAGTCTTCAATTTACTCAGATGACTCAGAGAAGCAGCAGCAAATTGCAGGGTTTAGTGTCATGGGCTGTCCTGTGTCAGGCTGCCTCCAGCCTTGGACATGTCAGTGTATCAGCCATCACTTGTCACTGCCCCATCCCTGGAAGTGTCCAATGCCAGGATGGATGGGCCCTCAGCAACCTGGTCTAGTGGAAGCTGTCCCTGCCCACAGCAAGAGGGCTGACACTGGATGTTCTTGAAGGTCCCTTCCTTAAAACATTTAACCCTCAAACTATTCTATTCTTATGAACTGGTTCTTCCATGCTCCTGTTCCTGGAGCTCCTCTGCAGGGTGAGCTGTCATGCTGCTGCTGTCACCAGTGTCCCTGCCCCTGGCTTGCCAAAGGAGGGCCTCTGAAATTATAGGAAATGCTCCACCAGTCTCTGGAGGGGGAACATCCACTCAGGACACACCAGTCACAGTGGTGTGGGGTCTGAAAACAGAAAGCTGGCATGAAGGAGGTCCTTCCTTGGGAATAACTCCTGCCTTAAGTTGGGCTTTTTCCCATGTGCCTGACTTGTGATGCAGTACTGATGGGTAGAGTTCCTCTCTCCTTTTGAGCAGCTTTCATGGGTTGCAGGTGGGCTCCTTGGCATTGCCTTCAGTCACTACTTGGGTCTTCTTTTTTTCTCCTTTTTAATTTT
Source organism: Chaetops frenatus (assembly GCA_013400775.1). Taxonomy (NCBI): domain Eukaryota; kingdom Metazoa; phylum Chordata; class Aves; order Passeriformes; family Picathartidae; genus Chaetops; species Chaetops frenatus. The sequence continues at coordinate 178,185 of VZTR01016027.1, read as the reverse complement.
TTTTGGCAACTTGTAACATGTTCAATCTAACCACCCATTTCAAGCAGCTCTGATTACCAGGTCTATGGTTTTAAATCCTGCCACACTGAAATCAGCTATTTCCTCATTGCCATCTCCATCTATGACACCTGTTTCACTCTGAGTGCATATGTTACCCCATGTGTTGCACCAGAATTTCAGTTTTTAGCATTTGGCTGCTCTTTGGGCTATGTAGAAGTAATGCCTTTTCAATGAGCATAACCATGCTGATTTATTTATGTCATGTTTCCGCAGTTGATGCAGATTCAAGCATGTGTAACAATTGCTTACACTCTCTACCATAACAGAATTATGCAATTAAACAAAAGCTGGTTAAGATGTAGCCCTTGACAGAGAAGCAGAGCAATTCTCAGGACTATCCTTGATAGAATGAGACTTGCTTCTATATTTTAAGACACTAAAACCAATGCATTACTTACTATTTTAAAGTCATGAAAACAACACACTCCCTACATTGATCAAACACAGATATTTCAAGAGAAGGCTCCGTACTGGATATTGCTGCTATTTACTATATGTAATAAAAATAGTCTATCATCTCATGTAGTTGGAAGGAAAACAGAAGAGATTAAACAATGCAGCATCATAATATGGAACGTTTATCAGCATGTCTTTGCAGTGGAGATATTGCTTACCTTGGAGCTCCTGCTGACACAGAACCTCTCTATCCCCCACATTGCCACATGTATTCTGTTTCTACATTAAGAAAAGAAGTGTGTCTTGTGAACATCTTAAGATATTTTTGGAGGAATCTTTATTTTCCCTGCATTTTGTAAGCATTCCAACTGCTCATAGGAAACCATAACTCATTTAAAAATAATTTGAATAAGTTGTGCTTTACTTTCCTAATGTTTTGACATCTTGAATTTACAAAAGTATCTGGGACTGTCTGAACTGATGGTGTGAAAATTTCATTTCTAACAAGAAATTGAATTTTAAAATGGCAATTCTAAATAAAGGATCTGTTGTCAATCCAAACCTGATTCTTGTCTCCCACCATTTCCTCAGGCTGGGATTAAACAAAACACTTGTGTTCACTTCATCAATTTTGCTGAAACACACAGTTCTATTATTTTTATTGTGGCAGAGTTTCCTGAGTATATCAGCCTAAATTGCATGTGAGATTTATAAGTGAGAGCCATAAACTAAGCCAAGACATTCTGCATAACATTTTGTGAGGTACTCAGTTGCTGGCAGGGGTTGAACCATGACAGATACATACCTAACCTCTTTGCCAGAACACTTTGCTGTTGAGAAATCTGTTGCCTACATGAGAATTCAACCTGTCGGTGAATCATTAGGCAGCCTAAAATGTTTGAGTAGAGGACTGCATTTCAATCTGCCAGTGAAACGCAGAGAGCTCTTAAGGAGGCTGTCATGAGTGAAACCAGAGGCAGCCATAGGTGGAAGCAGCCAAGTGCTACTCACTGCTCATGGTGGAACTGCAACATTTTATGGTTCCTCTTTTTGCCCATGTTTGACAATCCAAAACTGCAAGGATAAGCACAATAGAAACTCAGTGCTTTGTTTTGCTTGCCATCTTCAATGGTGTCTTCTTGATGGCATCAGAGATGATGCAACTTGCATTTTCCTAGGCTTCTTTTGCCCTTTAGGTAACTCCTGGGGCTCGTTAGGTGCTGTGCTGGCAGCTGACATACAACCTGGTGATGGCTAAAAGCTGCTGACCTTCCATAACTCTTCATGTGACCCTTCTCTCTTCCCTCCTTCTCTCATGTCCCAGCTAAATGGCTATTGAAACACAACACTGCTGCAGCATGAGAAGCTCACTGATCTATGCTACAGCTTCTGTTTGGGTTTTCCTCTCTGTGTGCCAGAGGAGAGGCAGTATATTCTTGCAGACAACATTGCTAGGAAGGCATCCTCACCTTTCCTTTGCATATTGGACCCAAGCAGTACTCTAAAGAGTGCAAGTGCTTCATTAAGGTGACAGTGCACCAACTCTGGTGTAATGGTATAAAACAAACTAACTTTCTTCCACAGCTTGCTTGTGGTGAGAGATGGTGAGAAGTGCAGCCTCAGCACCCATCCTTGTTTCAGTGCTGCTGCTCCAGACACTGTACACACTGCAGAGACAGACACAAGGACAGGAGCTGCTCTGTTTGCATTTTCAAGCCTCAAGGCAGCCTGTAGTGTGAATTATGTTAGCAGTGCCAGTAGACAGTTTTAAGTTTCCAAAACCCAAAGAGCCGCTACTACCATCAGCTTATGCTGTGTTACCAGAGCACGGTAATAAGCAGTGCCAGACGTTACCTGTTCTCATTTTAAGTTTCTCATTTGATATAGAATGCTATCAACTGTATAGTATCACTTGTGTCCCTAAATATACTGCAAGGAGGTCTTGCCAAGTTATTTTGTGTGATATTTTGTGTGTTGAGTCTGAAAGACACTGAACTGAATTAGCACTTCTGTGCCTCATGCAGAAAGAGGCTCTATTAAAACTGAATGATGGATCTCCTGTTGAAGAACAAGTGTTAAGGCTCTGCTCCACAGCAGGCTGCTTGCATGGTTTGGAAACATCACACAGAGGCAGATACTTGCATGTTGTCATCATTGCATACTGGTGCCTAAACTCTTCTCCCTTCAAAGAAAATTAAAATCCGGACTATGCACACTTTGTCTGTGGCTATATCTCTGTCTTGTTTTCACAGACCAAGATAGTCATGCTCTGTACCCAAGGCATGATAGAGAGAAGTACATTAAGAGGTCATCTGATACTAATTTTATGGCAACCCTATAAGCATTTTAAATAGTTTCTATTAGGCTCTGAGACCAAACTGCATTTCTTTAAAATAAGTAGACTCCAGGAATGAGGGAGGTTGCAGAACTATGTGTTGCAGAAGTATCATTATCATCTCATTAGGGATTTTTTATGGAGCTGACTCTGGTGACTCTTATGTGCCTTTGCAGGCAGTTTTGTGGGAGATCCTGCCACAGATTTCTGTGCTGCTCCAAGGTATGAAGGGAGCTGCACTGCACCCAGTACCAAGCCACCTCTTTGCAAAATCTTTAGTAGCTCCATATCTTGCCAGAACTGACAGTCATGTTCTGAAGTCATGCTCCTTTAGATATGGCTGATTTAGCTTTTGGCAACAAAATGGGAGCTGTATGGTATCATCTCAGCCTGCTCTCAAGCAGGTCAGGCAGGATCTTGCCAAATCTTATGAGTGATGAACAAAATGCAATCCCAAGCTGTGTGATGGTATTACATCATCTGATGTGATGGTGAAACTTGAATGCGGAACGTTCCCTTTTTACTTGTCATTTTTTACTTCAGCTGTAAAGCTTCGTGTGGAACAGGCTGCTTCTCTAAAATGAAACCATCTCTACCCATTTTTACCTTCCAGTCTGAGTATCAGTTATGTGTCCTCACTAGAACAAAATTTGTCAAATACTCAGGTAATTCTGCTACCATAAAAATAATAAAACTCTGTTTCAGCAAAACTGATAAATATAGTGAATACAAGTGTTTTGTTTAACTCCAGCCTGGAGAAATGATGAGAGAAAAGAAGGGAAAAAAAGAAAAATTAATAATCAGAAATCTTAGACTGAAACTCCCTTTGTGCAGAGGAAAGTGAAGGAAACCACACAGACCAAGTTATTAACAGTGATTTTTGACATTTGTCTAGTTTGCATCTCTTTTCATACTCTCCCCAAAGAAGCTTTCTATCTCATTGCAATATAATTTTAAAAGAATAACAATAGATAAAAAACCCTTTAAAAATATTATTTTGGCTTCCTCAGTCTAACTAAAATGTAGATACAAAACTAACTAGTGGAAAAACACATGCCATGTTCCTCTATATCCTGAATTCTACTGTAATCCTTTCTTGCAGCCTAGTTCCCCCATCCAAATTTCAATGCCATTTTCCCTGATTGTGTGTGCCTTTGTCAGATCCCCAGGGCTTCCCTCTGGCTTCATGTTTAGAATGAAAGCTAAATGGTAGAAGATAATTTCTAGTGTGCTCACTTAGACTTTCCTGTTTTGGAGCTTCTGGTAATGGTAAATAGAAATTCTGACTTCTATAAGGAAATAATAATGGTATGTTCTTCCATGAAAGACTTTTTTCCCGTGTCTGTGATAACTTATTTGTCCTCCCAGATTGTGCTTGCACATGCTGTGCATCTTGTTCTCTGTTTGTAAACCCTAACTTAAAAACAGTGGGTAAGTGACCTGGCTAAAGCATTAAAATATTGCTGCTGACGGTCTTGGAGAGATGATAGAGAAACCTTTTTTTGGTTCTCTAGAATTAAAAAAATGCCCCTCCAAATCTATACTTTTATTCACTACTAAGATTTTACTAGTCAGCTGGCAGTGAGCACTGTATATTGTGTGGGTTTTGTATAGAAAAAAATCCAAACTGTTAAGCATTATCAAAGGCTGTTCTACCAACTAAAATCCAATGAGATTTATCATTCTGTCACCTCCTTTACTTATAATAAAAACTGTTGTTTAATTGAAGTCATATTGCTATTTCTGTGTAAACTGTTTTGGATGCTATGAAAATTGCAACAATCTATAACATCCATATTTCAGACTGCAGACCTAAAACTATGCCAACAGTTTCCTAATTCACAGTTTCTGAGTGCACAATTGCTCACTGTTGGACAGCATCAGTTCTTGAAAAGGCTCTTAAAAATGTATCTGAACAATACAGGTTAATAAATCTGGGCTACAGTCTTTTGCAGTAGATCAGCTGATACTTCAACAGTTTGGGAGTTCAGTAAATCAGTCCAGCCAAGCAAGCCAGGTTAATGCAAGGATTCCAAATACTTTGCTAGCCAGTGAAAACCGAGCCAGAACTGGGTTACAGTATGATCACGTCAGCAGCTTCTCCAGAGTCCTGAGGATTTTGTAACCAACAGCAGACTGAAGTACAATTAGGGCATTTGCCTGTCCTCAGACTGGTCCAAACAGCATCTACACTCATAATGAACAGACACAGCCTCCCTCCTAGGTATGGGGGTATTCTGGAGCTCAGGCAAAAACTAACCTTCTTCTGGAAATTTTATATAAATATCATAACACTTTTATGCTAAAAAACACGAATCAAACCAATGCACACATTTCTAAACCAAAATCTGAATTTTCCATAGCAAAACTATATGGCTAAGCATGTCAGCTTAACATATCTTCAGGGATATAATTTCTCAAATACATGGACTAATGATTCTTTCTTAAAAAAAAAAAAATCTAAAAATTTTCTAAATTAATTAATTTAAATTAATTAGTTACTTCTTAATAAGCATGTGTGACAGCCCGTCTCCTCCTGCAACATGCAGGCAGCTGTGTACTGGCAAGTAGAGGCAGCTCCTGGTGCTTGTCAAGGACTGTGGAGGAAGCACTAGGTGGCAGGACACCAGAGAGGAAGGCTAGAAGGAAGAGGTTGGATTGGAGCAAAATGCATAAGCATCCTGTGACAGGATGTGCAAATGATGGCCAAGAGGCAGCCTGGCAGTCCTGAGAAGCAGTCAGGGCCAGCTCAGAGACACTCAAGAGCCAGTCAAACCACTAACCCCATCACCCCCATCAGCTGTGGGTTTCACCAAGAGAGGCTCAGCTCTGGAGCAGCTGCTTGTGCTAACAGCAGTCACAGATGGTGCACAGGGGTTGAATCTCTCAGTTCTTTTCAAACATCGGGGTGTTAAACTAACTGGCCCATCCTGAATTTTAAACAAAGGTTTCTGACTCCAACCCCACCCCTGTACAAACTGCTCAACAAATAGTTTTAATTAATAAATCTGCAAAAATAATAACTTTCAAAGACAGAGAGGCAGCTTTCTCTGCTTAGTAATTTATATGCTAGAAAATCACTTCTTGCTGCTGTTATTAAAAAATCCGGCTTGCCTGATGAAAGTTCATGTTTCACATCTTTTTTGGCAACACAGGAACAAGCTATAATTTTACTTATTAAACACAAACTGTTATAATTTTGTCATTCAAAAGACTTTGCAGTAAATTAATCATCAGAATAATTACTGGCCTCCTTGGATTTAAATCAATCTAAGGAGTAACCAAAGCTTTTTTAAAGTGTTTTTTTTTTTTTTTTTTTTTTTTTTTTCCCCAGAGCACATTTCAGATGACAGAAGAAATACTTATTAAGAATATTTCAAAAAGCATGTTACCCTTTCTTGGAATAAAACAAACTTTTGTCACATCTTTATAAGGATTCCATGCCCTGGCAAGTAGCACACAGATTGACTTTTCCCTTGCACCTCCATGGAACGTTTTAGTGTGGAAAATAACAAACAGGATATTTTCAGCTCCGTCAATAACTAGAATCTGCATCAGTACCAGGTAACTCTGCTCACATGTATCTCATAAATCTTGCTGGAAGTCACAGGAGAAGGAGCAGGAGCACATGCCCATGGAGAACTGAAAGGAAAGATCCATGCAAATGCCAGCACCAGCTGGGCCACCTGCTCAGGACTTCCTGTGGTGCCTAATCCAACCCATGCCAATCCAGGCAGTTTTACAGTGGATTTTTGCCAGCTGTATGCTGGTGATTTAACAGCAAAAAACGCCACAATGATGTTCATACTGTCAGTGCAGTGCTTGCCACTGACAGGAGGAAAGATATTGCCACCTGGATGTCTCTCTTGCTCAAGAGAACAAGCACAAGCACCTTCTGCTTCACCAGTTTCAAGAGTCTTACATGGCAAATTATTCCTTTTTTTCCTGTTCTTCTTTTCTTTTAAATCAGCCTTATTTATTACAGAATTTTGCAGGCTTACTAAATGCAATTGTATTTAGTGATAGTTACAGTCCATGTCACAATGTACTGTAACGTAAGTAAATATGTAGCTAAGCACTTTAAAACATTGAACCACAAGAGAAATTTTAATTGCAACAGAAAGACTTCTGTCTGCCTACACATTGTGTTTGTTTAATGTCGATTTCTCTTCCCATAGTAGAGAAATGCCACATCCATATTTAAAATCAGAAGTATTGACAAAATCTACTGAGTGCATAAAGCTGTTTTGACAAAACACGAGTGCCTGCCATGCTGCAGCTACGAAAATGAAACAGCTCATCAATTTACCAAAACTGCCTACAGACAAGGTATTCTCCAGGCTTCAGAAAACCTGATGCTTTTCTCATGCAGGAAGAAATCCCCACCATGCTGAACTCAGTGAGAAACCGCTGCTGACTTCAGCACAGCCAACTGCTACGAGACTGACAGGGCTATCATTATGCTTTAAAATTAAGCTTATGCACATGCATCCACAAATAGGAACTGCAACAGCATAGAGGCTTAATGCAACAGTTATAAGGGAACTGAAAAATCCAGAAAGAAGATGCTGCAGTTCAAGACTAATCTCACAAAAAATCTAATCTGAATAGAGGATCAAACATTTAATTTTTTTTTTTTCCCTTAGCATGTCAAAATCTCACATTTCTTAGGCTGTCTGTCACAGAGCACTGTCAGAAATGGAGACAGAACCTGCTGGTTGAATTACAGTGTGGTTTCTCAAGGACTGAAACAGTATTAATTTTGAAATGACACATAAATTATTAATTACCTCCTTAAAAGTATAAGCAAGCCTTTGGCTTCATAGTATTTCTATCATCTTTCACAGTATAAAATGAAACAGCTGGTAATATCTGTAATTACTTACCAAAATAAAGAATTTTGTTCCTAAGTTTTGTTTGTAAATATTTTATTAAAAAACATCTTTTAATACTATTAGTCAATACATGTGTAATAATACTTTGATGAAGTATCAGGTAGCAATATGTATTTTGGATTCAGGAATGTAATGGTTTTAACTAAATCATCAGAGCTCTGTTCTGCTCCAGTCTCATCTAAACTGTCGTTTTTTCCCAGAATTTAAACTAACTCATTCTTTGTCAAAGTACATCATCCTTAAGGCCTTGCAAACGTTTTAGTAATTGAACCAAAACAAAGAGAGAGCTTGGCTTTCTTTCTGAAGACCACGTTGCTTTTGAGCTTAAAAAGGTGCTTGCAGCTTTCAAGCAGTTAGTGGCAAATCAGCCAGAAAGAAATCAGAGGAGAAGAAGGGGCACTTAAAAATCAAAACAGTAAAGTGCACAGCTATACCATCCAAAATTGTATTAATCTGATCCAAAGAACTTGCTGGACTGTGGATATTTAATACAATTTGGCTTGCATGAAACATACAATCACGATTAGACAGAAAGGATTTTCTTTTTTTCTTCCTGAAGTCATCTACAGGATCTATGGAATTCAATTTTCAAGGGTAACATAGTGCAGCTCTTTGGATATTGATTGGTTTCCTAAGTCCACAAGGAGATGAAGAAGCGGGGAAAGTGTGGAGGGATGCAAGGTGTCCTCTTGCCATCTCTGTTTTATTTAGATGCCTGTACTCTCCAGTTCCCCATCCTCCAGCCCTAATGCAGCATGTGACCTAGAAATCATAAAGAGTTTCTCTTTATTTGTGTACTGTCTTTGAATTTTCTGGGATTGCTCCCCTGTTTGTTCTCTGCTGGTAGCCTTGAGGGGGTCCGTCTGCTCAACTGGTTCCTCCTCACAGTCCTGAATTTTACTGGCTGCGGTGTTGGCAACTGACTCCAAGGAGGTGCCTGCCTCCTCCAAGTGGCTGTAGCCCTTATTGCTGCTGGAAGGCTCAGACTGGGAGCTCTGGGAGTCCGTCCTGGTGATGGCAGGAGGAGCTGAAGGGGGTGGTCCCCCCAGATCTAGAGATTTGGAGTAGCTAGGAGATGCCTTTACCAAGAGGCTGGATTCCAGGACCCTCCTGACAGCTGGTGACCGAGGTGGCTCAGGGGAAAGCGGACGCCTGGCATCGGGCAAGCAGCTGGTGCTCTGCCGCCTGAGAACCAGCTTGTGCCTCCTCGTCCCACAGCCTGCCTTGATGTGGCCGCTGCTGAGGTCGGTTAGGCTCAGTTCAAACTCCCCCCGTGGGATCTCCTGGGCTCCCCGCTCACCAGGTGGTCTCTGCCAGCCTCCCCCTCCACTGCTTGGCCCCAGGGGCAGGAGGGTGAAGGTGCTCAGTGAGGAGTCGATGATGGAGCTGGCCGTGCTGCACCGCTCGCAGCTCTCCGGTGGGCTGCAGGGTGGGCTGGGGACAGGGCGGCCCGCAAGGGCAGCACGCTCCCGGCAGATGCTGTACACAGCCTCGGCCAGGCTGGGTGGCTGCGGTGGGCTGCAGAAGGAGGAGTGCTGCGGTGAGGACACCAGATCCGGTGGGGAAAGAGAGACACCCAGTCCTGGTGGCCAGGAGCTCTTGGCCAGCATGGCTGCAGCACCCAGGCCTTCCCCACCAGGCTTTAGCTCCAGGCCCCGGGACTGCATGTAGTTGACAAAGCCATTGAGAGGGGCTGAGGCTGGGGTGCCTCCGTCCTTGGCCCGCAGGCTGTGGGCATCAATGACGGTGGAGTAGAGGTCACGCAGGTTGATGATCTTGGTCTTCTTGTCGCGGTTTTCGTGCAGCACCGCATTGGCGCAGATGAAGAGGAAGATGCCGATACCCATGATCAGAGGGCCCAGCACCTTCAGCTTGTCCGAATGCAAGTAGCTGGAGAAAAGACGGAAAAGGAAACCCACTGAGGCCTGGGGGGATGAGGAAGTAGGGGCGGACCCACCAGTGGTAGCCGTGGTAGAGGCGTTGGCTCCGGTGGCTGACACCAGGTGGATCCCTGCTCGTACCCTTTCCTGGCCCTGGGAGCGGTTTGTGGGGGTGCCACCCTGTGGTGCTGGCTGCCGGCCCTTACCAAAGCTGTTTTCTCTGTACACCTGGCTGGGCTTTGGCCAGTAGCCCACCACAGCCAAGGCGATGCCTACCAGCAGTACCAGGATGCCACAGAGGGCAATGAACCCCGAGAGGGAGCACAGCTTGAGCTTGCCTTTCACCACCACCACGTCATTCTTGCGCTTCTTTTTGGTCTTGCGTTTGCGTTTGGGGATTTGGCTCTGGGGTTTCAAGGGGTCCTGTTTCCTGGCTGAGATCCTCAGGAGGCCTCCAGTGGCAATCATGGCTGGCTACCAGCGCACTGCCCCTCACGGCCACTCCAGCTCCTGCAGGGAAAGGGAGAAGAGAAGAGGATGAGGAACAAGGACAAACCTGCAGCACAAGAGATGTCTCCACTTTGCTCTTCCTCCTTCAAAGTCCTGCTAATTAAAACCTTGAACAAGTGGGATGGGGGTTGACACCAACAGGCAGATCTCTCTTGCCCACACAGCTCCTGTGTGTGAGAGACAGGCAGACCAACACCATCAAAGCAGCCACGTGTCCCACTACACTCTTGCCAAACAGCTAACTAATTTCTTTATACTCCAGGTAAATGACTAAGCTAGTAGTATCCACTAGAGTTGAAAAAAAAAATTTCTTGCTCATTTCAGAAGGAGTTTGCAAAGCACCAGAGCTCAGAGGACTCTAAGCCCCACTCCCTAATATGTTCAGGGGTTACAGTGCTCACTGACTGTGGTTAGTGATGCCATGCAGGGATTGAGGGGATGGGAGAAATAAAAGCAGGAAGGCATTATGTTTGATCTATAGATAACATCTGTTTCATTACACTACTTACACGTTACTGGAGAGAGGGTTAAACATATTACTTGTCTTGCTTAAATGAGTGGGAAAGGAATTACTGTGAAATGCACAAGGGAAACATTTGAACATTGGCAAGTGGTGCCCTGTAAAAGTTTTTTCCTAGCCGTTTGCACTTGATCTGCAATATTAGAAATTCCTCTCCTGCCTGTGGTCCAGAGGCATCCTTGGTTTGGGAACATGTGCGATGTTCCAGGTAACTGTTATGTAACACTGACAAATTCAACCCCCTCCCCCCCTGCCCTCAGAAAGGGGAGATGGCTGGCAGGTAAGAGATGGCAGGTCAAATCCTATTAAAGGAGAAGTGAAACCCCATGAGTCACCCGGGGAAACCCTAACGAGTGCTTGCAGGGAAACTGGCAGAGGACTAAACACTGAGTATTTGTGGTTTTTTTGTCTTACTGGACCATCAGAAGTCAGCTCTCTGTTCCCGTGATCTGAGCTAAACAACACATCGTGTAGGAGCATTTCTGCACTGTGCAATTCTTTTTGGAACCTATTTCCTCATGTTACCGAGAAGCAGGATCCCCTCCCCCTTTTCTCTTTCTGAGCATCCTATTATTTTTTCTTTGACGGGGCAAAAGATGACATCACTGAATATAATACGACTCACAAAGTTCAATTAATTGCACTGAAAGGCGATTAAGTAAGCACCTAAAAAACCCCCCCTTGCTCCTCTTTGCCTGTTCAGCCTTTAAATCTCATCTCTTTTCTGTTCTAATGCCAGAATTGCCACATATGCAGTAAAATCGTGTCCCATTTACTCTGTTTGTATTTTCCCCGGAAAAAAAAAAAGAAAAAAGATGGGTGTTGTCAGCAAGGACCTTGTTAAATTACTCTCCGAGATACTGCACGCTCAAAACAAAGAGCAGAGATTTCTCTTTCCTATCGCTGAACTAGTTATTAAAAATAGAAAAAAAAAAGAAAAAGCGCATTTTGTTGATGCAAAAGTGTAATTACGGGGGCATGCTTTGCTGTAATTGCCGAGTCTTTGATCTCATTTTTTGCTGCCCCACTAGCCAGCTGCCCGTCTCCTCTCCACGGCGATAACAGATGGTCATCAGCTCCGTGGAACGCTCGCAGTCCGGCTTCGCCTGGCACTTAGTTTCGGCGATGGCGAGAGCAGCGCTCGGCAGGCGAACGACAGCGCGGCCGGGCGCCGGCCATGGCCAGCGGCCGCAGTGCCACGAAACCAGCGGGAGGGGAGCCACGGGGGCTGCAGCACATCCCGCATGAACGGACCGCGACCCCCGATCCACCCCAAGCAGCCGGACCCGCAAGCACCACCACCTTGCCCGGCAAAGCCCAAACACAGCTATAACAGTACTAACAGGACCCGGCTTAACTCCTTCCCGGGGTTGGCACGCGGGACCCGCTGGGCTCTGGCTGCCGGGACAGCCGGTACCAGCCCCCGGGGCGCCGCTGGCTCCGGCCGGTCCAGCCGCGCAGCTCCCGCC
>VZTR01016027.1:151780-165930 GCA_013400775.1 Chaetops frenatus | reverse complement strand
CGCCACCTGCGCACCTGCGCCCGCCCGCCGCCGCCTCGCCCCGCACCCCGGCGGCCCCGCCCGCGCAGGCCCCGCCCCGATCGCCACGACAACCCCCGGGCTCCTTCCCACCACTACCGTCCTGGCGGCCTCATCCTCAGCCTCCTCACCTTTGGGGTCTTTTCCCCCCACAAGTTTGCTAGAGTGGTTAGGCAGAAAGTCAAGAAGCAGGTGAAAAGACGAAGCAAGAGGATGAAGGGGAAAGTGGCAGCTGAAATCCGTCAATAGTGTCACCCAGAATCTCAGTTTCAGCAAAGAATCGGAAACAATGTTCTCTTTTGAGCTACTTTCTGAAAAGTGATTAAATTGAAGCTATCACCTTAGTGAGACGTAAGCTAACACGTCCCGTCACACTGCTGCACTTCTGCTTGGGAGAAGAGTGCTGCTGATTGGTTTAGTCAATTCTTCTTAGAGGTTCACCATGATCTAGAAAGGCAAATCTCAGGCAGGTTTTTCAGTAAATACAGAAAACTCATCCTGTGGCTTGAGATTGCTCCTGAATGTACATAGGAGGGTTTGCTGGGGTGGACAGACTGAAAACCTGGGGTTTTGTACAGTGGCCTTAGATTCTCTTGAAGCTGGAGTGTTACCTTGCCTAAGCCAAACCTGTGTTCTACCTCTATGTGAACTCTTACATGGAAGACTGTGGGTAAATAAGCCTGGTAGAAAGCAAAGGGCAATCATGAAAATATTTGTCAAATGATGGTTTTAAAAATAAAGGTTCCAAATAGACTGAGAAAATTGTCAGAGAGGTTATGCATATTCAATTAAATTGTATGTATTCCAGCCTCGAAAATTCTGCAATTCTATGTTCACCCAGACCGTGCTATTTAGCATCTTTCACTCCAACTATCAGTGCCTGGTTTGAGACCAAACAAATCCTAAAGCTGCACATATGCATTTTAATGTCATTTGCAGTTTGTCTCAGCAAAATCATTTGGGACACATTTTTTTAGTACATATATAACTTTTGGTTATGCAACAGGCTTGAAATTTAAGATTTATTATTTAAGAACTTCTTTGAAATATGTGCTTTGAACAGTCTCAATGAACCCAAGTCTTCTGACATTCAGTAATTTGCTTTGTGTTCAGTCCAGGCTATCAGAGGAAACCAAACATTTCACATCTGTTTCCACTGGAGACCTGTATCACATCAATAATGCAGCATCACCAGACTCTTCCTGAAAGGCTCCTGTGTAAGAGAGAGAGGAAGAACAAGACTGATTTTTTAAAGGGCAAAGAACCCTTTTTCCTATCTGAGTCATATTTTCTATTTCTGTCAAACTAAACCATTCTATTTAGCTATCTTCTTTATACAACAGCCCTTTTTTTGCCATATTTTCATTGCTAAAGTTTTGAGTGATTGGGCTATCATCACATTCACAGTTTTCAAATAACTCTTAGCAAAATGTGTTGTAGGTGAGGCCAAATCCTGGAAAACAAGAAATATGTTCTTAGATGAAAAGCTTCTGAAGGTGTTGTTCTGTGGCAGCTATCAATGTAATCTTAATTTGCTCTATGTGTTAAGAACCAGTTGTACAATGGCAGGCTGAATCCCTCACAGCCAACTACTGTGCCAAGTTATGTATCCCTACCTATCCTACAGATTCTTCCTGTTGAAAAAACGCTTTCAGGTCTTTAATGAAGCATTTATTTTATTTTTGGTTGATATGGATTTTTTTGTTCCCAGAAGTGGAGTTGTTGCAAATGGCAGCTTCCTTAACGATCTAGTTTACTGGATGCCTGAGTGAATTTGTAACTCTGTTTGCATTGACTACTGAGTACTGCTGGCAGGCTCTGCTCCTGCCTTACTTGTATAACTTTCCACACGATGTTGTGCACTTATCATAAATAATTATTAGGAATTGCAAAGAGTGTATTTGAGCTGGCTTTTTTTCTCCATTCTCCCTTCTCATTTCTCATTTTCCTTTCCTCCATTCTCCTTCCTTTCCAATTTCCTTTTCTGTTTTCCTTTTCAATTTTCCTTTTCCTTTTCCCTTCCCCCCTGCCTCCCCTCCCCNCTCCATCTAAAATTTTAAAGCATACACTCGATTTGTTAGGTTGTTTGAACATAAGATGATAACCTTTACCTGGTCCTTGTCAGGGCATGCTTCAGTACATCAGTACTGCCATCAGTTTTAGTACATCCACTTGAATATGTTCCATCCCAGGCTGGCTGGGCACCCACGAGATGTGTAGCCAAGTTAATATATCTCAGCCCTCAGCAGGCTCAAGGTCCAAAAGCAATTCAAAAGACAACCCAAAGTATTTGGTGTACTTCTCTGCAATACTGTAATACCTCTGGGTTCCAAACACAGACCTGCAGTTCCCAGTGTAGAGACTCTACCAAAAAAAAAAAAAAAAAAAATCAGAGAGAAGGCCCTTACTTGTTAAAAGTGTAATGTGAGCAGCAGATAAAAAGGATAAACATGAAAAGGATTCTTGGCATAGTATTAAAATTATAAGAGAGACATTTTGCATAGGTTTCAAGTTTTACCCAGTAACTTTCCTTAACAACTTCTCAGGCATAAGATAACAAAGTATAGTATGGTCACTGCTATCTTAACTTAGACCAAGCTGTCAGAATGAATTCCAGTTATAACAGTAGCTCTAGCCTGGAAGTCCATCTTAATTATAGCTTATTCGGCTATTTTAATTAGCTAATTTATTATATTAATAAAAACAAAAGCTGATATGCATTTTCTACATATGCTTCATAGTATATTATGCTAAATGCCAAGGTCTCCTGAGTCTTTGCTGCTGGAATCCATAGCTTCATCTTATTTCATAGCTAGAAAAATTGTAAGATTATCACTCCAGTCTGGTCTTGGAGGGGTGAGTGGTTCAGGGACTTTTTTTCTAATCTTAACCTCATATACTTTGTTTGTTTGTTTGTTTCCCATGGCAGTAGAAATTCTGATATTATTAATGGTGGAGACACTGGTATAATTAATGACGATTTGGTAACAAATGCAGAGGAAAAGAGCAACATTGAGAATAAACCATGAGAAATCATCCTCACTGAGAAAAGGTATGTTTGAATTCCTTACAAACCTACATCAAACACAGTGAATCTGCATTGTGTATTAGATTCATGCAGCTTATTTGACATGTGGTACAGTCAGAGGCAACATTTCATTGTGTAGCAAGTCTGGGTCTAGATAATCTGCTGAGTGAATGGCAGTTTGGATGTCTGCTCTTCTTTCAAAATTAATTATAGCAGACATACACATTGCTGGGAACATTTGCCTGGGCGAAGTAATACACAGCCATGAAATCTGGTGACTGAAAGACAAAGGGAATTAATGTTTTCAGATGAACAAGCTTTTTCACAAAAAAAAAAAAAAAAAAAAAAAAAAAAAAAAAAAAAAAAAAAAAAAAAAAAAAAAGGAAAAAATAATGGCAGGAACTACTTGTTTATCTTACTCCAGTCCTTACTGTCATTCCTTGTTAAAAGATTTTTTATTTTTGAGGTGTTAATTACACTAACCACTTCATAAATATATGTATTTTTAATTGATGTCTGGTGAAAGACTTGAAAAAAGAGGAGATAGAATGTGAATCACTCCTGGGTCAGTTGTGACATATTGCAGGAAGCCTGTGATGGTCACACCCGCAGGTTGTGAACCGTGCTCAGGGGCAGATGTCACTCACTTTCTTTTAGATATTCTGTGCTTGACTTCTCAGCTGGTTTAAAAAGAAACAGGAGCTATTCAGCCACGTTATTTGCCTTCACTTTTGGTTTGTTGATACAAGACAACTGCAACTAACTTCAAAAAATTTTGCGTGTTATTTGTGGACAAAACCACATAAAACCTAATCAGGAAAATTTCCCAACCTATTTGCCTAGAAGGGAAAAGCAGTGCAGTATTTCCCCCAAATAACTGAAATTACTTCCTTTTTAGGTTTGGTTTTTTTTTTCAGGTTGTTGTCCTTCCACTTCTCTTGCTGTTGTATGATATAAGCTCTTTCAGATGGAGACCATCCCAAAGCTACTTGACCCTAGCACCAATGAGATATGTGTGTACAATGGTTTCATACTTATAATCTTATTATTTTTTGAACACTTTTGTTGTTTAATTGAAAATTCACAGCAAATTATGTGGGTGTGTATTTTATATGCTCAGTTCATAAAATAGCTTATTTTATCTCCAAGCCTTAGAAACAATATTTGGAGTCACTGGGACAGCACTAGCCTATGAGAAATAATTCCAAAGCATATTGGACAGGAGGTTGAAAATTTATTTTGTTATATACTACATTAAAAATACACTACATGCATGCAAAAACACGTGTTTATAGGAAGGGAATATTAGAATGAACAAACAACCTCTGTCTTCTCCTGTCTTTTTTTCATCTAGGAGAGCTGGTGCTAGAGAGATTTGTAGCCTCAGTAATTTAAAATTGTATATGTTCAAAAATAATCTTGATACCACCCTTTTTGCAACTCTGTGCAGAGGTTTTTTCATCGAGGAGAAAGATGCTCATGACAGTTATCTGCATGGCTCATTGCAAGTCCCAATGTCAGAGAGTCCAGGCAATACAAAAAGAGCTCAGAGAAGAAGTGGTCAGGGGGGAAAGGTGAGAAGTTTCCCTCCTCCACAGGGGAACAGGACATGCATGAGGCAGGGTTAGTCCATCCAGTCCATGAGTTGGGTTAGTTAACCACAAGGTTCCACCATCACACCCTGACTGTTTTACAGGTATTCTACAATTTCAGTTACATCAATGTTTCCTCCTGTTTCTTAGGGATGCACCTGCTGCTTCCCAGCATTTCGTCAGGCTGCTGGGGAGCAGGGCTGCCTTTTCATCATGCAGAATACACAATGCCAGTGTCAGTTGGGGAAATTCCTGGCTGGTCTGGTGAGACACTGGAACAAAGCAAGCAATGATAACCACATTTGGGATTAATATTAAAATGACTTGCTGTAATCTGCAAGAAAGCACAGTCTATCAGTCATGAGAATGAAACACTGATTTCATCCTTTCTTTTTAAGCAGAGGTTTTCTCAGACCAGCACTCCTCACATACTCACACACTTGTACAGTTTGGTAGGTGTTTTGCCCTACATTATTAAAGGATTAACTTAGTATTTAATAAATTGAAACTATCACATTATGCTTTTTGTGTGCTGCCAAGAGAGATTAACCCAAATTTTTGACCTGTTTTTTTTTGTTTTGTCATTTTCCTTCCTCCATGACCCGCAAGCAGTTTTTAACTCTACACTAGATTTCTCATCATCACTATGGAGAGACAGTAAGTTAGCACAGAGTACTCATCCAATAGAAATAGTTGTTAGGGTCTATTTTTAGGGCCAGTTTGCCTCGATAAATTGTGAATGCCCTTTAAGATTCATTGCTATCAGTATCAGAGTGATATGAGATCTGCTCAAAACTCAAGGTCAAATCAAGGTTTAATGGCACATCTGGGGAACGTGAAGGAACACAAAAAACATGTTTAGGACTCTGTTGTAGGAATCCTTGTGTTGCCAGAAGAAGCTTCACCTTGTTTCTGCCGGCTCTTCTGCAGCTTCTCTGAAGAGAAGTGTCTTTGGTGTAAAGTCAATAGCACATCTTAGAGCACTTCTTAAACGTGAAAGGTACTGTTATTAATCAGCACAGGTGTGTATCTTGTGTGTGATAGGAGCTTAACTCTTCCTAGGCTAAGGGCAGCACAAAAGGGAACTGTAGAGTTTTTTGAGCTCCTCCATGTTCTGGACCCAAGAGCCTGGGTCAGCATGCTGACATATTTTTTCTTCAGTCACATTTAAGCTGTGTTTTGAATTATTATAATTGTCAAAAGTAGCAAAGAATATTTTCATAAATATCAGTGAACTTCTCCCTGGAGCTGTAGAATGGTGACTTAACAGTGATCGGTAGGTGTTAAGTCCTAAAAGTAGACAGGAAAAAAAGCTCCTACTCAGAACCAGAGCTTGAATTCTGTAATTATACAACACTTAGGGACTCAGATTGTAAGCCATTGCTTACTAAATATGATTCATAGCATTTTGCATGGAGACTTGATTATTATTATTTTGGCATGCATGGCACAGATCATACCTCAGCTTTTATTTTGAATGTTAATCTTGCAACATTCAGTTATGTTAGTCAAATGCGTGGCATGACACTAATTGTTCTCAAAGAGATTTGTAGTTTTAAAGTTTCAAATTTTATAATTCAAATAAAATACAACTTGGTAATGATTTTCTTCATTGATACTAGTGAGCTGAATTTACAGAATGTAGTAGATCTGCAGGAAACATCATGGTTTTGCCCAAACCAGGGACTATTCGTAGAAGAATATTCATAGAAGAAAGCCTATAGAAATCTTATTTTCTTTAATACAAGTATCATTACCATGAAAGAGCAGAAAAAAATAAATTAAAAAGAACTAGCAACACCATGAGCACTTGCTGTTACTTTTCCTTTCATTATGACACAACTCTCTTTCCCTAAACTGAAAAAGAAAAAGCAATGGTACCTTTCAATTGTGCAGACTGAAATAATGTTGCTGGTGCTGGTCTTTTCAGTGCTCCCACTGGGGGAGGTTATGACCTAGTTAGTCTTTATATCTGAAGAAAAGACAATTGACTGGCCATAAAATATCAGCAGAGATACTGAAAGGAGAATTTGGCCTGTAAGTACTGGGGAATTATGTATGTGAGTAAAGCAACAAGGCTTTGGCCCCAGCTGTCATGCACTAACCACCTTGTTCATGTGGCAAGGTAAGAGCTTTGGGAGTTTCTATAGGCTTGAGTGTTCCTGAAAAACACAGATATTCCAGGCAGAAGGAAAATGTATGCCTGATCTGGTGATGCAGAACATAGCTGATTTTCAGTCTGTTCTGCATATCTAGTTATTTTTAGAGTTATTTTGTTGAATTTTGTTTATAGATATTAATAGTGCAGATTAGGTAATTTTGCCCTAAAGCACTCAAAAAGGCAGAATCTGAAATAACATTTAGTTTTCCTGAAATTTATTTCTGATTACATCTGGCTATTGAACAGAAGGGTGGGAAGGGCCTTTTCACATTCTTTATTCCCTTTGCTGGTTTGAATATTTTTTGTGTGAAATGAAGCTTGTCATGCATGCGGGTTAAAAAGCCTCAATACCTCCATTTACTATGCATTCTTTTTTTTGGTGGATGTTTATTGCTCATGCATAGCCAGGAGTATGAGCATCACAGATGTATTAAGAACTGTTTATTTGCTTTTAGCTAACCAATCCGCATGGAAGAAAATATTAAACAGGTATTTCCAAGTGACATCTTTATGTAGGAATCAGTACATGGCAAAACAAGTAACTGTCTCTATGGGAGCTTCTGATGATGTCTCAACCTCAGTCAGAGCACTTACATTCTTCATTTCTTTTGCTTTTCCTGGGTGTCCTCACTGCAAAAGACTGTGGCAGTTCTCGTCTCAAATATAACATATTCCAACT
Organism: Chaetops frenatus; assembly: GCA_013400775.1. NCBI lineage: Eukaryota > Metazoa > Chordata > Aves > Passeriformes > Picathartidae > Chaetops > Chaetops frenatus. Next base: position 158,452 of record VZTR01016027.1, on the reverse strand, counting down.
CAAGTGTGTGATGTTTATCTCACCTGACTTTGGAAGGCTATGACATGCCTACATCACTTCCAGAGTAATGACAGATCTGGTCTTCTGTTGAAGCGGCAGTTTGAGGGGAGTGGATTTCTGCAACTACTTGTTTCTTCCTAGTGATTATAGAACAACTTAAAGTTTAGCTTTTGATGTTGCAGGTTTTCACTTTTCAGACTTTTCCCTCTGCTTATCTGTAATGTTTACATGACTTCCTCTGGAGCCTCCTTGCATAACATCATAAGAGTTCAGAAAAGCACTAGTTCTTGGGGTCATGTTCAACAGATTTCTATTCTGCATCTCATAATGCTTTTGACATCCCAATATCTAGTTCTTTACACCACTCAGCGACTTCATGCATCTCTACTTACAGAATCCTTGAGGGAATTCTGCATCTGCTTTTTAGCTTGACAATCTTTTCTTTCTCTATTCAGAAATTCAATTTAGTTCTGATTAGAAATTTGACTGATGGCTGTGCTGAAGTGTAGACAAAAATTTTTGAGGGAGAAGAATGGATAAGATAAACACTTCAGGAGAAGTTGTTTCATTTCACTGGGAAATAATTTGAGAACAGCAAGTAGCTCCTAAGTGGACCACAGTTTAAGTGGTGAATTAAATAACAAGAAATAGTTGCAGAACATTTGGGTATGGAAGGACATGTCCTTGACGTTTTATGGTGAGCTTTTTAGCACAGATACCAGAATAAGAAGTGCCTTGCTTACAGGGAAAAAAGTGATTTGGCTGCCCTCTGAAATTCTGCTGTCCTTATTTGCTGTTGTCCAGTAGGCACTATGGCTGAGGTGGGGAAAGCCATGGAGGAGATCATAGATAAGCACATGTGTAAGATTAAGCATATCCTTACTCAAAAGGCTGTGATCCTGCAAGTTTTCATGGGGGAATTTGAAGCAGTGATTATTCTGAATTGAGTTAGGAGTACCAAATGTTAGGTGTGGCCTATGGAGATGTTAGTTCTGGTATTCCTCCCGTTATCCCAGTTACTGATCCACTCACAGTCCTCCTTCCACCATTAACCACATGCTGCTGAGTTGTCAGAATTAGTCTGCTAGCTATAAGAGAGTAAAAAAAAGGTGCGTAAGATTCATTTTAGCAATAAAGCTGCAGACAATGTTATTCTTTCTTGATTGGCATAAGCAAAGTATTTGGGACTCAAATACATGCAGAGATTATGAAATGCTTACAGTATCCTGGCTAACTGAGGAGTAAAAAGAAAACAAAATATCCTAAAAGATCAGGCATGACCAGCTGGAGAGTGTATTATGGGACATATCAAGCACGTGAAAAGCAACATTCTCCTCATCTGAAAGGGAGCATAACACAGCAAACATGACCTCTCCGTGATTAAATTTCAAGTAACGGATTTAAAACCAAAGACTGGTGAGTGGGAGCTTAAGTCTTAACTGTTTTATCTTTAAATTTACCTGACTCTATGCCTGCCTTTTCTCAACATGAAGGTAGACAATATCAACTTTAGTGAAATGCATCTTGAAAAAGAAAGAATCTGTTTTTTGCTTAAAGGAGAACTCATCTCTTGGGACTTCATTGTGACAGGATCTACATCTGAGCACCATTACCTGTCTCCCAGAGACAGTCTGTCTCCCAAGACTCTCATGACCGTACCTTCCCCAGAGGCATCCCATAGCACAGAGGGCAATGTTGGCTTGCAGCAAATGCAATTATTTGGTTCCTGTATGTCAGGAAAACACGCTGTTCCTCATTCTGAATACAGAGATAAAACCCTGATTCCTTTTCTGTTCCCTTTGTGGTTGATGTTTCCCTGTCTCAAATGTCTCGTAGTGGAGAGGCTTAGTTTCTGGGTTTGATTTGTGGTTGGTTTTGGTGGTTTGGGTTTTTTATTCCATTTTCACTTTTTAAAAAGTTTCTCACTACTAATGGTGGGAAAAGTCGTACTAAGAATATGAGACATGTCAAATGGGATCAAGCAGAAACCTGATCCTCGGAGTTCAGTACTGTCTTTCTCATAAAAGCCAGAAGAGTGGAACTGTGCTGTCTTATTTCCCCTACTCCTCCAAGTACTGCAAAGGTAAATAATCTACAGTTTGAAAACAGATTAACTAAAAAATGTCTTAAATAGGGTGAATTAAGGTTTTTTTTGTTAGAATACTCATATTAACTTAAATTTTTCAATAGAAGATAATTTTGAAATTGTCAAAGGGACATACTTGTTTAAACCCATTCAATGCAAAAATTTTTATTTTAAAACAAATTACTGTTTAATAGGATTTTGGGGTTTTTTTTGTTTGGTTTGGTTTGTGGTTTTGTTTGTTTGTTTGTTTGTTTTTAGTTTTGTTTCTTTAATAGTTTATTGCATTAACTGAATAACTATCCAACATCCTCAAAATGCTCATGCAGCTGATGGGGCCCCATGTTTACCCTGTCTTGGACATCAGCCTGTGAGTGACTAAGGAAAAGATGCAGAGGAATTGACTGAGGAGACTGAAGGGTCATGAAAGGGATCAATACTCTCATGTGAAGTCTAGGTGGAGTCATACCTAACAGGTCATAAACAGTTGGGTTTTCAGTTAATTGAAATACAGAATAATGGAGTAAGGCCAATTTGGGTAGATTTTCTGATGTATTCTGGAAATGGGAATCTACTAGTTCATTAAACATAGCTATTTTGCAAGCAAATTAAGGGGATTTGGGTTCTTTATCAGTGGAATTAAAGACAAATATCTTTCCTGTGTGTTGTTTGAGACAAAAGGGAAGCAAAAATATTATCTGGGCAAGGAAAACACATCAGAGAGCACTAACCTCTGTGGAGATGAGGTACTGTGATGAATTTCTATCCTCCAGAGCCTCGTGGATATATACTTTATAGTTAGTGATAAAATAAATGGGATGCTTAGCACTTATGGAAAGGTAATCTGGGAAACCAGTGGAATAGATAAGCTATTTCTTCTATCAAGTTTTCACTAATTGGTGTGAAAAAGCAGAGAATGGATTTTGTTCCTAGTCATACATGTATAAATTTTCAGTAGTACCTCAATGAATGATGAAACTGACTTAACAGAAAGCGACTTTTTTATTTCAGACAAGTGAAACTTGAAACCTGTATGCTCTTAGTTTACTTATTATAGCATCAACTTTAGTAATTTATTTTACCTAGAGGACAGCTTAAAATGTTGCATGTGCCTCTAACCAATCTAAACTCTTGCCTGGGGTAAACAGAATTTAAACATGAACCAAAGTGAACTGAGGCTATTCTAAGTGGACTGTTGACAAATTAATGAATAATATATGAAATGAACCTCTGTGTTGGCTATAATTACCCAAATGGGTGAAAACTTTGAAGGAGAATTTTTAGAAGAAATCAGAAGGTGGAATTTGTGTCTCTCATCTAACCATTCCTGGGCATTGCATAAAGCCTTTCCACCCCTTGATGCTGGCAGGTCACATCCATCTGCAGAAAGCCCAGGAGGATCCATGCTGTGATGAGACCCACAGTGTTGCATGGTCCTGGTACACTACAGTCATCCTAGACCTTCTGCCACTGTCACATGGAGCTAGAGTTTATTTTAACACGGGCTGTGCTGCTCTCTGGAAGTGCTGTCACCAAAGCTGCAGATAGTTTGTGACATGGGAAGTGATGAATTTTGAGCTTTTTCCTCCACAAACAATTGAATTACTTCAGGGCACCAGCATGAAGATTTTCAGACATAGATATAATGAGGATATCACAGAACTGGCAAATTCTAATCCCACTCTCACACTTGTCTAGAGGTGTTGCTGTTAGCTCCCACTCATAGAAAAATATCCAACATTTCATATGTATTTTACATGAGAAGAACTACAGACATGAAGCAGAAGCTGACTGGGATTACAACCTAATATTTGGTAGTTTCTCGACAAGACAAACTGCAAAATCTACTGACAAACAGAGATATAATGCCAATAGAAATCTGCTGTGAAGATGTTATTGGATCTGTCTAGTAAACCATAGCTGGGATTTGTCCCAGCAAACTAGGAAGAACTAGATGTAAGGGAAAAATTTGTTTAACCTTTCATGAGGAATGTCATAATACTTTCTTACAACACTGTCTTGAAAAATAGAGAGCATGGCCATATTTTTTCTAAAACTTTTTTTCTTTAAATCTGAGATTTAAAAATGGATTAAAGTGATCAGTTTGGAAAGAGTATAAAGCTTCTATTGAACAAATGCTTATATATTTTAAAAACATAATTTGCATCTCCAAGACATGTACCTCTTCTAGGCTAACCTCTTCTGAAGAAAATGGAACTGCTCCCTACATTGCTGATAAACATGAGTCAAGCTTCTTTTGAATCCATGAACCAAAATACTTATTTGCAGTCTTCAACTTAAACAGAATGTCCTGGTTTGAAGGACAGGTGTCTGCTAAGGAAGGCAGGGGACCTCCCTTGGAATGAAAAAAAAAAAAATTGTAACCCTTTCCCTTCGAATTATCGTAATTCTGAAATTAAGGGGCTCACAGGCAAAGATATGGGGAACGGAATAACAGTTCTTTACTAGTATTTATAATAAAACAAAGAAACAACAGCTACAAAGGCACTAACAACAAACAGAAGCAGGAACCCAGTGAGAACCTGCTAGCTGGCAGGCACTTCTGATGCAGTGACAGTCACAGCTGGTAGGGGGCGCTGGTGGTGCAAGCTCGGGGAGCTCGTGGCGGTGGTGTGGTGGATCCCCCCCCACACACAGCCGGGACGGGGAGGGATGGAAAAAAAAAAGTTTTGCTTTCACAAACCCCCTTGAGCAGTGGATCTCGGTGTCCTGGCGAGGCTCTCAGGAAAGGAAAAAAGCAGGCTGGGACGGCACGGTGTCTCGGTAGGCAGGGGGTGCAGAGGCTGTAGCGCCGTGAAACCCAGAGCAGCTCCGGAGCAGCGGCAGGGACGGGGCAGCGGCAGCCCTGCCTCCAGCAGAGCAGGGAGAGGCAAACTCAGGGATCCCGGGCACCCACACAGATGGTGACAGGTCCTGGTTCCGGACAGAGACTCCTTCCACAGCAGAAGAAAACAGCTCTCCCGGCGAGGTCCAGCAGCAGCAGCAGCTCCTCCAACCGTTCTCCTCGGCGGCTCAGAGCAAGAGTCCCGTCCCCTCCTCCAGCCAAACCTTTTGCCTGCCCCAAACTCCAAGGTACCCCCACCCTGCTGGGAGAAAAAACCTCTCCCAGCTTCACAATACCTGTTTCCCTCAGTTCAATCACTTCTTTTGTTCCCCTTAAGTACCCGGCCATTATGGTCCCTTAGCAACTGATGGGGGGAAAAAATTCCACAGGTGAAGAGAAACAAAAAAGGAGGAACACCCAAACCCCAACACAGAAGCACCCATAACCATTTAAGTCAAGGGGGTTTATCTGGGTATTATTCATATATGTTTCTGTGGGACAAGCAGAAGAAACAGAATGTGCCTCAAAGTAGCATAAAATGAGCAATCAAAACCAAGGGACAGAGCCTGAATAAACATTAAGACTGTGATCCTGAAATGAATGCAAGCCTACAACACAGCCTTAGGATTAATGTCAGCTGGAAAACGGTCTAGAAAGAAGGCAAAAGTGCTAATTTCCTTCTTTCAAATACCTGTTTCATGCTTTCCAATATAATAGCAAGGGATAAAAGAAGGGTCTGTTTGCTAATTCAAGGAGAGGAATTTTTATTTTGAGGAAAGGAAAGCTCAAGATGTGAATAGAGCCTTTAGGCTAACATGGTACTCTCCTGAAGATGCTGTAACAATGTGTGATTTAAATACTGAATTTGGGCCATTCACAATTAGGAACTTGATATTTACCTTATATATATTCTGTGGTTCTATAGTTCTTTCAACAGAACTGGCAAAACTCATTCATCTTCAGAAGGTGACGGGAAGTTAATTATTGCCCCAGCTCTGAAATTATCCTTCCAACTTGTGCATTACTGTGGCTATTTGCCCTAAACACAACGGAGTAATTGATACATTATATTATTGCAAATGATTGTTGGACCTATTTCTTAAAAGCATAGGTGAGTCAAAATTAAGAAGCCTGGAGGTGATGTAAAAATAATTTAATTTTTTGAAAAATAATGCATGACATGAACATTCAAGTTCTGACCTTGAATAAAAGGTTATCTCTCAAGGCAGGGCTTTTTAAATCTGAACAACTTTTACTGACACTGGCATTTTAATAAGATGGAATCTTACTTGTGGAAACTAATAAGCATATGCCAGTAATGACCCTGCCATCAATATATCAGATATGACACCTACTGATATATGTGGGTGACACTGGTAAAAGGACAATATGCCAGTCTGAAAATCTATTTGCCTTTCAAACCTCTTATATTATTCTGTTTGGCTGTTTCAACTGATGACAAACTGAGGCTTTTCACAGCTAAATAAGTATTCTATGGGAATATTCCTTTATAACAAATTATAACACAAATTTTGTGCTTGGCTAAAAATGAATAACTAATCATGGTGGTCATTTGTCACAGGCTCTGTAACTCTGGAGAAACAAATCTCCATATTCAGAGATGCCTGGAATTTTCTCATACATGTTAGCTGTTTCCACTTACTTTTTTTTTTTTTTTTTTTTTTTTTTTTTTTTTTTTTTTTTAAGGAATTAAAGAAAGGGGGGGATCAAAACGGTGGGAGAG
>VZTR01016027.1:135020-151359 GCA_013400775.1 Chaetops frenatus | reverse complement strand
TTTCGAGAGTTGTGTTTTTTTTTTCTTTATTTTTTTTTTTTTCCTTTTTTTTTTTTTTTTTTTTTTTTTTTTTTTTTTTTTTTTTTTTTAAAGTAGTAAAGAGCAGTGGGAATCCAAAGGCTGTGAGGTGAGGCAGGTCATGAACTCTGTGCTTTCCGAAGGTACTGTAATAGAGAAAAAAATCTCAAACCCAACTCTTTTTCTTCTTTCTCTCTGTGATGTTACAAAGTGTTTGAAAATGTGGTGAGAAAGAGCCGTGGAAGTGGGCACTTGCAGTTAAAAGAAGTGTTTGATTTACTATAAATAATTGTTCCAACATTTAGCTTTTTTTGAAGATCTCAATGAAATGCTATTCCCAATTTGGTAAATATTTTCAGGAGCTTCTTATTTTCAGCCAGAAAGGAACTGAAAAAAAGGGCTGAAAAAGAGGTGTGCATCTTACATGAAGTCTTGACAATAACTTTCTTTTTCCATCCTACTCAAGTACTTTTCAAAAGCACATTGGGGAAAGCTGTAGTTTAGAGAATAAAGGCTTACTTGGTATTCAGATGAAAAGAAGAGGAAATAACTGCATTTGATACACATCTCTCACAATTTAGTAGCACTCACTGCTGCATTGTGTCAAATATAAGTTTACCTTGGTGTAAATGAGAGAAGGCTTAGACCCAAACCTTGGATGTTTTGCAAACCAGCAGCAGAAAAAGCTGCTACAGAAAACTGATTTTGAAACACTGGGATCTTAGAGCCTATTCTTTTTGAGCTGACCTCTTTGTCAAAAAGCAAGAATGCTCAAAGGCTGGTCTTCACTCGTTCTCTTGCCCTAGGCTCAATTTTGTCACGCTGAATAATACCTGAATTTGTAAGTAATGCACTCTCTAATGTGGGGTCCTTGGCTGCACTTAATGTAGACCCTGCTGAAAGTGAGGCTGGACCAGGTACCCCCTAGGGGCCCCTTATGGCTTCAGTTACACCATAATCCTGTGGATTTTGGCCATTCTTTTCCAGGAGGAAAACATCAGAGTGTGATGTTAGTTCAGATGTAATTTGTAGATTTATTTTTACTGCATAGCTAAAGAAAAAACTTGTGCTTGTCTTTTTTTTTTTTTTTAATTATTATTAATGTGCATGGAGATGTGGAAAGTTTTATACATTTTTTTTCACTTTTTTGGCAGCTATATTTTAAAACTTTTGAATTTTCATTTTGTTAGAAATGACATTTCTATTGTCAGACAATATGTAACCATACCTAAATTATTATTTTTACTGCTCCAGTACTAAATTTGGCCTAACCCATTTAAGTCATTTTTAGAGACAGATTTGCATTTGAGCTGATTATGTGAATGCCAAGTTTCAGCCTACAATGACTGAAAACAGCTGAATAGCGAAATAGTGAGTGACACTGTTCATAAAGGAAACAGCTCCTGACCCTCAATGACAGCTCTGTGAATATGATGGGACAATCATTCGAGGATTGTTCACAGTTATTACTACGTAGGTTCCTGATTTGTTGCTATCCTCCATCATCAGAACATGTTTTGTAACTCACATTTTTAGAGTGCTGAATTTTATTTCTGTCTGTTTCCTCTGAGTGATATCTTGTGAAGGGTCACAATATTCGTAATATCACTTGCATTTATTTTCATATGGCTACACTCTGCCTTTGGGCATAGCCTTCAGACAGATGATGCAATATGTTTTCCCACAGCAAGGGTAGCCCCAGGAAATTACATGCTTCAGACAGTCCAATAAAGCAAAGTTTCCCTTGTTTTTCCCTCTATCTGGATAGTAAGTTGCTATTAGCTAGTGAAGCAATGAGTTTGACCAGGCCTTAAATAATTTCCCCTGTGCTGAGTGCATAAACACAGTGAAGATGTGTGGGACAAGCACCGGTGCCTTACAATAGATCCATTATTGGGGTTCTGGGGGTGTGTGTCACCCCTTACACATATTTTTTTTTCTCCCCTCTTCATTTCCTACTCTGTCTCCTGCTCTACACATTCTCATTCCCTCCTGTGGAAGTAAGACTGAGGTCTGGAGGAGGCAGGCTCAAGTTCACACCCACAGTCACTGTGTTCCTCTCTGAGTATCTCACACTATGTCTCTGATTTACAGGGAGTCATGCACAATTTTGTCTCAGGAAGTCTGATGAAAAGCTCTAGTCCTGGTGTATTAGTCCAAAGGGCAAAGTGTCACCAATGTGTTTCATGGATTACATAGTCTATAACTTCGACTACATAGTCCATATTTTTTTCCTGAAGAACACCAACAAGATAATATTTAATATTTGAAGCATTTTTAGCCTCTACTTGAAGAAACCAACCAACCAAACAGCAAAACCTAGAAAAAGAAAACAGAAATAGAAAAAAGAAAGAAGCATTTTGGGGGATACATCTATTATTTCTCTAAACTGGATCCTGAATTTTAAACCTAGGTACTCCATTACCCATTCATATCCACAACTGAACAGATTTAAAGCACATGATTTTGAAAGACTTCACATAAAAAATTACACCTATTTATCCATAACTCTGGGCGTGTATCATTTAGCCACAGATGTCAGTGGAAGGGAGTAAGGACCTATAGAGAAAGGAGTCTCTGCTCCTTCTACAGTGTGGAGTATAGATCTGGTACTCAATGTATCAAATAAAAAGAGAGGGGGGAAACTTTGTAGAAAATAACTAGCTCCACCCAGGTGTTTTGCCCATCCTTTTATGTCCCCTTGGTTCTGGGAGTCTCAACAAAACATGGACTTATTTTTCAGAAACAACCACCCAAAAAACCAACCTCAACCAAACTAAACAAGAAAAACAGCAGTCAACCCAAAACTTTAGAATATCTTAGTATGTGTGATCTTTTTTAGTGACTGCCTTTTTTTTTTTTTTTTTTTTGTCTAAATCAGAGTCTTAAACCCCATAACCCCATTCTTTGTTTTATTAAGGTCACAGCAATTTTCTCGCAAAGAAATCTGTCACTTATTGGCATCTGTAGTTGAATGGGATGGAACAGTCTTAAGAGTACTTGAACAATTGGTTCTGCTGTAACTTTTACAAAGCCTTTGGTTTAGCCTTGTTAGACATTTTGTGCCTCAGATTTTATACACTGTTTGAAGTGTCTCTTTATACATTATTCATGTTCCCATCAGCACAATATTGAATTTTGGCATCCTTCCAAGAACTGGTAACATTCAGTTCCAAAATGAGACTGAAAAGGAAAGGAGGGGGGAAAAGATAATATTTCTCATTTTTCACTGTAATTTATCTGACCACTGACCTACTTTATTTTCTTGAATATCATGAGAGATAAAAGTGGATTGATGAAATAATTTCTACAGATCTCTGAGTGAAAGTGAAATTAAAGGAAGGGAATATAATCTTAAAGAGACTGGGACAAATTTACCATTGGGATTATGCCAGGCAGGGTAGCATGGAATTTATTGTAGTTTTCTTATAGCAGTAACTGAACATGTAAATTTGTATCAGTAAAAAGGTGCTATGACCTTTCAAACGCTGAGGCTTGGGCAGTGCTGCAAGGATCAGATTGAGTTTGAGGAGCTGACGTTTCAGTACTAGCACAACCCCTGTAAGCATAGCTCTTTTACACTCCTTCAGGAGCTTCTGCCTAAAGTGCAGTAAATTCTGGTGTCGATAGAAAGCTGTCTTATCTTCAAGGATAAACCATAAAGGAATGTTGGTATCACTGCCTTTCTTCCACCACGACAGCATTTACATAGCTCAGACTTTACTGGTATGGAATACCTCCTGCTGCAGCTTTGTCAGACATGATACCACAGAGCATGGTATTCCTCTAGTTTGTGCTAGCTCTGAAACAAATGCCTCTCCACAGATTTGATAATATTTGTCAAAGAGCCAGTGGAAGGTAGTAGGTCTTGTTAAAGCAGATACAAATTACCTTCATGCTCTCATCCAGGACTGTTTGAATTGCCCTCTGTAGAGAAGTCACCTGTGATTTTCATGATGTTTTGCAAAGCAACAACATTAAATAATTGCTTGGACCTCATTTGAGTGAGAAGCCAAGTGTGCACTCAAACCAAGAACTACATGGGCAAACACAAAAATTAACAGCCATGCTGATGATCTCTGTGCCAGCATCTAAGATAGCTGATAGTGATGGCTCCTCAAGAAGACATCCGACTAACCCAGCACTGCCTTCCAAAGCATGGACCCTAGAAGCAAGCATTTTTAGAAAAAAATCATCATCTGGTATAATCAGAACTGGCAACTGTTACATTTATGTCCATGAGCTAAAATACTCGATTTTTTTAGTGACAATTACCAATGCAATGGATTACAGAAAGAACTAACGCAATTATAATATTTTTTTTCTCAGTAATGTTGAGCTGGGATTGAAAGATAACTATTCTTGTTTCCAGATTAGGAAATTCTAGGCAATTAAATTTTTAGGCACCTTCTGCTTGCTCTACCAAAGATGTTGTAGACACTGTAGAGCACAGGATAAAAATCTACGTTTCATCCTCATTAGTGATTATTTTCTCCATTGTGCTGACCAAGAGGGGAGCAGGATATCTTAAATTCAAGTTCTTTACTGTGACCAAAAATGCATGGAAGAGCAACACCTTAGGCACTTGGATGGATGAATAGCTCCAGATACTCCATATGATCATTCTGTCATTCACTGCTAAGCCTATGCGCCAGTGCCCTGCTGAGCAAGGCCTTCTGAATGCTTGTCTGTGTGGTATCCTTGACTTCGATGCTGTTGCCCCCATTTTCAGGGCATTTTTTCTCTTTAGTTTGTCTTTTTAACCTTCAAAATTTTGTCTTTTGTTCAGGCTCTTAGGGAAGACTGGGTTGAGAGACGAACAGCCTTCAGCTTATTTTTCCTCATGATAAGTATTGAATATTTATGTGCTGAATTGTGATGAGCTGTCCTTTCTATATTGCATATTACTGGGTATTTTAATTCATGAGATGGAATTCAGAGCAGAGAGGTGCTTCTGAATGTTTTTATAGCTCTAAATAAATAAATGAGGCAGACAAGTTTTTGTCTTCTCATCTGTGTCTTCAGCAAGTGCATTTCTTTACTCTTTATTTTGTTGTTCTGGAGGAGCAAGCTACCTCAGTGATAGACACCATGTGAAACAAAAGGAACAACATCACTGTCTTATTGGCATTCTCTCTTTTGAGAGAAGAAAAGAACAGAATTGAGAAACTACTCACCTTTTTCATTTGGTGCCTTTGTGAGTCTGGAACGCAAATAATTTCACCAGAGTTGTGCAGATGATATTTCTTAGCTGTCCTCAGAATCATTACTAAGTTCTCCCTCGGGCTTCTGCACACCCTGTATTCTTCCCATCATGTGAGTATGAGAAAGCATCTTAAAAATGTGTCACAACAAGAATTTTACCTTTTGATTTTTATCTTCCCCCACTCCCAAGCTGTTGTGTTTTTCACTAACCTCATATATTTGCTCTTTGTAAAAAAACAAGAAAAATTGAAGAAATGTTCAGAAAGTATGAAAATTTTAAACTTTCAAGTATAAATACAACATGTAATAAAGACTTTAAATATCAGCATAATAATTGTGAGACTTTCAGCTTCCTTCTGCAAAACCACGTAAACTTGGAACAGGATTAAAATCATGTACTATTGATAATGCTCTTGAATGGAACAAGTGAGTTGGTCAGACACTGGCCAAAAACTCTTATTAAATCCTAAAAAATATCAGTGTAACTTTTATTACATGTTTAAAAGCTGGATAAAAAATGTATGATTTCTCTGCGTTTCTTTTATGATTGTGTCCTGTAAATTCCCTTTTTCTTTTTACTTCCCTTTCCTTCATATCTCCCTTTTTTCTCTGAAAAGGACAGGAGAAGAACATGAAAAGTGATTACTTAGTTTTGAATGCCTAAAAAATTTGGCATTCTTCTTTTTATTAAAAAATCAGTCTTGTCAGGATTAATTCTTAAGATACTTGAGAACAGAAGTAAAAGTAGCTTCTGAGCTCCTTGTGCAGTCTTGAGGGTGCCATATTATTTGCCTGATGCCTACATTCTAAGGGATTCTTAGACTGCTGAGAACCACAGAGGCTGTGTGATAGGCAGAATATTCATATTTGAAAAGTTCCTCTGAGCTCCTGAGATGGAAAAGTCTTCAGCAGCAGGGAACATTCCTTAAGGTTACGTGCAAGTAAACATAGGAGACAAATCTTCTAGCAGACTAGATAATAAGTAGAAATTAAGGTGTGTTCCCTGAGTTGTTTAACCATGGCTTTGCTTCTTGCTCCTTCAACAAACACAGAATGATGAAAAGCTGATTCTATCACAGTGAACTTTGAGCTTTCATGCCAAATGTTCTTTATTAATGTATTTTTGTGAGTAGAAAGTCAAGGAATATCATTCTTTGGGAGAAGAGACTCTCCATGCCTCAAACTGGCAGGAACTCTACTATAGTAGTTACATCTTTCTATGTCACGGGTTGGTTCCCATTAACACGGCACGGTGTGGAGAAAAGCAGATCCTGGGAATTGCCATATGGAAACTGTTCATTAGAAATTACTCTTCTACTGCAAACACGAAAATCTTCCAAAGCATATCTAGTTATCCATCCAGCTGAATTCCTCTGAAAAAAATTGGGGTTTATTTTCCAGTATTTTTTACACCTTAGTTATCTACAGAAAGAGGGGCACGATCTAATTTCAAAACTGGTCTGCCACTGGGAAACAGGCAATATTTCTTGCTTGTGTGGTTTTTTGGGTTTTTTGTTTGTTTGGTTGGTTGGGTTTTTTTACGGGATGTGGAATTGTATGCAGCATGACCAACAAATAGTTTCCCCTAAGCAGAGGTGAATCACTGGCTGGGGTTGCCATAGCTGGGACCTTATTGGACAATTCACTGTTTCATCAAGGATAGTATCTAGAAGAGAATTAGGTATTACCTGATGTCAGTGTGTTAGGAGCTTAGAGGTAGAACTTATAGCAAGGGCAATTTGCTGTGGGAAGTAAAAACCACTACTATTTAAGTATTTAAAGACATCTTGTGGAAAACAGCACACAATAATATTGGAGAGAAAAATAATTTTGGAGGTCTTAGGAAAGCAAATGAGTAAGTGTGGATGGGGTGACAGAGCAAGATAATGTTAAGTTCCAGCTATATGAGTGTTTCTTTCTTTAACAAGCTTTAGTTTTATTTAAGACACGTAGAAGGTTGTATAGTGAAACATTAAGGAGCATGTATCTTCAAGAACAAATTAAGGAGCCAAAGGTGTAGTATATGTAGGATTAGCTTGCCCTGATTTTGTACCAGTCTATAATTTTGTTGAGTTTAAAGAATTTGGGTTAGACATAGTTTGGTACTTCTATACGTCACAGGCTGCTTGGGAGAAAGATTTTTATTGAGCTAAACACTGCCTGGAGCTGAGACACTGCAATTTTAGGGTTTTGTATGGCTCTGTCACAGAGAAATCTAAACTACTGCACAAATAAAGAGAAACAGAAAGGTCATTTTCTCTGGCTCATGCCCTGGGAAGAGTCTCTATAAGACTCTTTCTTCCAGTTCCTCTCTTTTACCAGCATTTGTTTTCTCAGAGGATGTCCTGTGTTTTACACTTACTTCCTAACATCTGATAGTCAGGTTTAAAGAAATAAGAAAGCAATGGTTTCTGTAATAGCATAATTTGGTAGAAGCTGGAAGCAAAACAGAAATGTGGAAAACATAGCTCCTTCAAGATCAAAATGTGTGAAGAAAGCCTGTTAAAAATTAACATAGAAGTGTTTGAACAGGAGGGAAAGAAGGATGTTCCTGATTTAGGGATCAATTCTGAACAGCATGTGGCCATCTTGAAGAGGTGGAGGTTCAACAGATTTTAGAGAAGGGGAATTAAAGGAATATTTTTACTTAATTTATGTTGCTGCTAAGAACCAGTTGAAGTGCAGGGGTACATCTATATTTTAGCTACAGAAATGAAAGAGGCAGAAGGAATGCCTGAGTCAGCCCACTTTTTGCCCAACCTGGTGTGGAGAAAATGTGAGCTCAGAATGATAGAATGTAGATATCAGTGACTCAATAATATAAAATAAATAAGCCTGAAAATTATTAGGAACAGATATATAATTCTGTGGTACTACTAAGGATCCTTTAATTAAGAACCCTTTAATCCAGGCTGGCCAGGAGCCCACACACTCTACCACGAGGAGAAGGAATGAGTGCCCAGGGTCCAGGAGCCTTTGCCAGCTGCATGGCAGGTCTTAGCAGAGTACTCACCAATAGATGAAATCTGGAGAAACATCCTTAGGGAAACCTCAGTCCAGAGACACTGTCTGTCCCCCACCCTTTCTCTTGCAGGAGTGAAGGGAGATCTCAGTGCAGGCAGGAGCTGCCCCCAGGCCGTACTGTGGCACTGACAGGCTGCCATTCATTCAGAGACACAGAGGCACGGCACCCCCACAGTGTTAGGGTTCGCTGTGCTTGAACAAATCTAGCACCTATTTGGGCAGAGGCAGATGAGGATGAATGTCTGGGAGTGCCAGTTTTGAAGCTGCTGACACATCGGGCTGCCGTGGGTACAGCTGCATGGGATGTGGGCTCCTTGCCCCGGATTCTCTGCTTTGCCTGAGCTCAGTAAAGAGAATGGAGGGGAGGCAGGGCCAGAGAGTGAATCAGATGCCTGAAATTAACTGCTGTGAAACCTTTTCTCATTTAATACCTATCATCTCAAAGGCCAGACTGCAGTTGCGAGAAAGGCAATAATAGTCAGCATTAAACTCTTGTGTGGTCTGTCTGGGTTTTAAATCTCAGAGAAAATGCTCCACACTGCTAACACCCTGCCTCCTACCTCCACGGAGCGGTAGGTGCATAAAGCTCCTGATACCGAGTGTGTGCAGCACTGGGTACTTAGTCGTGATGGGGAACAAGGCTGACAGCAGAGGCTGGTGCCTGCAGAGAGAAAACATTCACCAGCTGATGCTTCAAACAGCAGCTGCAACATCCTCAGATTCACCAGCTCCCACTCAAAGACCTTGCCTGAATCAATTCAACATGCAGCAGGAAGGCCACGTGCATCCACGGAGGAGCCTACTCTAAGCAGAGAAACATCTGGCCAGGAGAATGAAAATGTCTTTACCCCAGTGGGACCAACAAGGATAAAGGTGAGAGCTCCTTGGGGTGTGGGGAGGGAACAGAGTCCTTCCAGGGTCAATAACTTCCATAAACCCTTTGAGGGGGAAGGAAAGCAACGAGAAATGCTGCTTTTGGGAATGGGAAAGGCTGAAGCACAGATCAGTAATAACGCATTGGAAATTGAGGAAAAATCGAGGCCTGCTGCCTCGTCATTCAAGAGGAGAGGGACTCAGGCTTGCACTGGGGAGAGGGAACCTGTACTGACTGGAACCAGGCAGCCTGAGCTGGGATCCCATAACTGGGTTGCTGAAACTTCGGCTTTACTGCCTGTATCTGGAAGAACACCATTGGTTGGCATTGGCTTTTGTATGTACAGAACTTCTGAATGTCTTCCCAAAACATACTGTAACAAAATACACTGTGTTCTCTACAAGATATTTGTGGGTTTAAGAATACATTCATATGGTATATTTATATGCTGTGTGAGTATATATAGAAGGGGGAAAAAATGAAATACCTGACATAAGGGTAAAATATGAGTCTGTGGTCAAGCATTTGTTTTGAATAGTGAAGAGATTTAGAATAGGAAAGGGCAATATTTTTTAGTGACCGAGATGGACCTTTATAATTTCAAAAGGATCTTTGATACTGTATTATTTGTCCATTACTTTCCAGAAGGGTATACGTGATATATGGCACATAAACAGTTATATATGCCATACAGATATATGCCATAAACAGTTTTTTGTGGCACTCTTCTGAACAGTTTCTCTAAGGGAAGTATTTTCTAGTTGTCGATAGACAGGCAGTGTAGCTGAGAAGAGGATTGCATCACACTTTCTCCAGATTCCCTAGCTGGCAGTCTCTGTTCACCTCCCAGTGGCCCTCTGCTCTGCTGCTCTGGCAGTGTTTAGCGTTCAGTTGGAGAAACAAAAGAGGATTGTCCTTTCAAAATGTACATACATCAGCCCTGACTGAAAGAGAAGTACAGCAGGAAACACTGGTTCCAAATTGCTATTTAAAGCGTCGTTCTTCTGAAATGCAGACAAAATAGAAATAAGACAGAAGCTAAAAGAAGTGATTTTTGTTCAAGCAGAGAAAGGACTCCCTTTTGGCACTTTTTTTTAAGGCATTAACTATATCCAAAGAGCAGTTGAAATCGGGTGAGAATAAAATGGTACTTCTGATGTAAACAACTAAGCTTTGACAGCAATAACTACGCCTTTAGATACCGGTTTCTGCTGTACTGGAATTTGGGAGGTTTCTTATTCTTGGTGGTAAATCTGCTGGGCTAAATCTGAAACGAAAAGCTCCAAAATCTCCAGGCAAAGCTTGCCAAGTCTAAAGAATCCTACTGAACGTATGTCATCTGGAGGCTGATACATGAGCTGCTGCTCATATACTGCACAGGATTATGCCAGGCCCTTATGCAAAGCCCTCCACACAGGACATGGGTATTTCATGGCTGAGAAGTGGGTCTGGATCTGCTCCCCTCCTTGGTGTGGGGAGATTGATTATTGCACACAAGATGGGCAGAACTAGGTATTACATGTGACACTCTTGCTCACTGGGTTTTTTTTCTCCTACCTAACCTGTCAGTAATCAGAGACCAGAACTTGCATAGCACAGTTTCTGAACTAACATCACTTGATGCATTTGATAGATCTAAAACTCAATCACCTGCTGTGCTGCTTCTCAGACATTCTTTTATTACATACCCTGAGTGATAGTAGATACAGATGATACCCCAAACTCCCATAATCTCTTTGGGTTTAGTGCCAATATTTAATGCCTTAAAAATGAGAAGATATAGCTCCTATCTATACTTAGAAAAGCCTCTTTGAGGATGCAACATGATGTCCAATTCTAGCAGAGACGTATCCAGGGCTGCCATCTGCCACACTGAGCCTATGCCTTCCTGATTCTGATCCAATGCCAATTAAATCTAGCATACAGAAAGCAGAGGTAAAGAGTCCAAGACAATCAAGAGAACATGAAGATCACAGGAGGAAGTTGATGCCTCATTCATACGTCAGCAGGGATCTATCCACTAGAAAAGAGCTTAAAAGAAAGAGCAGAAGAAGGAGACCAGAAAAAAATACAGCGAATGCATGACAACAGAGATGTTACTGTATTGGTATTCCTGAAGCACTTCAGCCACCCCTTTTTCTTAGAGTAGGCAACAATGACCTTATCTCACATAACTGGTATGAGCAGTGGTTGGCTTTTTAATGGTGCTTTATTTAACTTACTAATGAACCAATATACAAATGTACACTTGTTTGTGCAGAAAATATGGACTTTAAAATTAAACTGTTTTCAGATAAGGCCAAAAAAAATAGAGATGCAACTGCTCATACTGAGGTGTTAAGCATTTGATCAGCTCAGGAATCACAGTGCCCTGGATGGAGCTGGATGCAGTCTCTGGCATGTGGGCATCACTAGCACCAATTTATTTTCCCCCATAGCACAGAATAATCAACAAAAGACCACTTATTTCAAGCTGGAAAAGCAACTGCAGGTGATTCTCTGTGAGAACAAAGGGCAGAACACAAGAACAAAAAAAAATGTTGTATTGTTCACACCACAAACAGGATACTTCCTCTTACAGCTGCAACTGCTCTGGTCACTGTAGGTTATTTTCTGAGGTTTTCTGGTGTGTCATGGTGTTGTATAGAGTTTTTCTAGCATTTGACTATTTATGCAGCACTTGTCTGGCTTCTTTTTACACCCATATATGTTTTTTTCATAGCCACAACAGGAAGGAGTTCCACACGTACTACCCACTTGCATGAAGAACTATCTCCTTTTGCTGGTTTTGAACCCAGCTCCTGCTTGTTTGGCCTTAGTTCTTGTGTTGGAAGAGACAGAAAGTGACTGGTCTCTGCCAACCTTCTATATGTTCCTAAGAATTTCTTGGACCTTTACTCTAAGCCCCTAAGATGCCTTTTTTCCATAATGAACAGTTACAGACCCTTCCTCTTACTTAAGTTTTCCTGCTTTCATTTATCCCTGTGGGTCTTCTGTGAAACTTATATGTCCTTTTGTAGATGACAAGAGCAGAACTGAGCACAACATTCAAGGCATTGGCAAAACAGGGATTTAAATTGCAGCATGATGATTTTTGCTTTGTTCTCTATTCTCTTCCTGATAATTCCAAACATTTTGTTGTTTTTGCTCTTTCAACAGCTAAAGAACAGTAGCCCGATGATTTTTATGGACATGTATATCATAACATGAATGGCTTGTTCCCAAGTGGTAATAGTAGATACAGAGCTCATGATATTTACGTGAAGCAAAGATTGGTTTTCCTCATGTGCATCACTTTACATTTATCTATGCTCAATTTCATCTATCAATCTATTGTCCAGCTTCTTGGTCCCTTAAAAAAAAGTAAAAAAAAAGTCAAGGTAGTTCTTGTTCTTAGTTCCTTGGACATTTGTGGGTTACCTGCAAATTTTTTATCTCTTTGCTCATCCTCTTCCCAAGGTGATGAAATTTGAGTCTCTTAAACAGTACAAGTTTCAGCACCATTCCATGAGGAATCTGACTAGTCATCACACTGAGAAATGACCATTAATCCTATTTTCTCTTTTGATTTTTGTATGCGGTTTTATTTTCAGCACATGAGTATTTTCTTTCTCTTTGATAAAAGAGTTTTAAGAAGCCTCTTGGAAATCCAGTTGTATCAAGTAGATCATTTTCAGCTACCCACTTAACCCCCTTCTTGCACCTTAAAGAAGACATGCTGACTACTCTCAAATGAGGCACCCTCAGTGGATAACATGTCTCTGATGAATCCTTTCCCCCCCTAACATGGCTAATGCTGTGCTTCTGTAAGTGACTCATTTTTGACAGGCAATTATTTTAGCTAGGCTCCTACTTCCTGTTCTCAACAATAGCTCAAGGATGAGCATGCATCAGCTCTTGGAAGCTGTCCATGGCAATCTCATGGGGAGCTGTCATGTCAAATCCACCAATACATTTGTTGTGAAGGTCTGTGAGGCATTGTCCAGCTCATTTACCCTGATGAGCATCCACGATGTCCATAGTGCTCCATCTCTCTGTGTGTGCATGCCCCCTGTTGCAGCAGCCTGTTTGCCTCACAGAACATCAGCTCCCACAGTTGCAAGGCACCCACCTGCACGCATCTTAGCAAATTTTTAGCTACTAGCATGGTGCCTCAGTACCTGATACTGCTGATGATCTCTTATGACTGTTCTCAATTTCTGTAATAGGCACTGAGTGTACTTTCAGGGCAAGCCGTTGGGGCTGCTGGTGAGGTTGTTTTCACACTAGCACAGAAAACATCATTAAGTTAGCACACCTCAGAGCCTGCAGGAAACTGTTCCAACTCCACTAGAGACCAAGCAGCTGTATGATATTTCTGAGCTTGGCCTCTGTCATTAAACAGGAAAGACCTCTTTCTATTTGAAAGTACGCTGGTGTGGTATGTGGAGGTTAAGGCACAAACCAGCTGTGCCTCTCCCTGCCTCAAGCGGTATAGTCTTCTCTCTCACCTTCCAAACACTTACCAGATTTAATCTTAGGGTATTGTTTTTATCATTAGCAGACTAAAAACCAAGATGAGATATTTTCATGTAAAATAAGCTGCCCTATTGTGGTTGTTGAGTACTAATCAGCCTCCATGTATTTTCATGTACAGGTACCAGAGCAAGGGCACAGGCACAGGCTTACCTCAGAGAGCTCACACACAGGCTGCCTCTTCCTCAGAGGGACCACCTAGATTTTTCCTAAATCTTTCTGGATGAAACCAGTGAAATTTCCCTCCAATGCTGCATGTTAGGCATGCCCTTAGGGAAAGAAGGCATACAGGTAAATTCAAACACCTATAAAAAAGGAATGCTCATTGAGAACCGATAGATGCATGGAGGAGCACAATCAAAAATGAGACTTGCTTATGAAGGAGAGAGCCCTAGCTACTGGCAACCTTGGGGATTATTAGATAAGACTCTGTGGGGAAAAGAGTCCAGTTGCTGGACAGTGCATCATGACAAATCCCAATCTGTAGATTCCTTTAAAATGCTGGTCAATTGCTTCCAAATGGCTGTTTGCCACCTCTCAGAGTTGCTGCTAAAACTGTGGATAGTAGCAGGCACTCTTTTTTCCATAACTTATCAAAAGTGAAAGGAAGTCCTGTCTAGATCATTGTGATTGTTTACTGTTCTTTGCCATGGAAGCTTGTGTTGCTGTGGCCCCCCCTGAGAGCTGACAGAAAATCCCTCTGTGTGATTAAACAGATGAGTCATTTCAAAAAATCCTGAGAAAAGCAAGCAGGACTCTGAGTCAAAAAAACTCCCAAACAAGCAAGCAAACAAAATGCACACAGGTACTGGTGTTCAAACACTTCTGCTAAACCTAAATAAGATCTACAGTGTGAACAAGGGAGGCTGTCTTTGGGGCAGTCTCTTCCTTTGGTCTATTGAGAGGGGCACAGGGCTGCTTGAGCTGTTCAGACCTGCACGAGGTATGTGTTTCTGGAAGGGGTGATGTGGGGATGTGATATGAAACTCCTTCAAAAGGGTATCTTTTAGGTAAGAGCCATTTGGAGTAGGTGTGGATGTAGGCAGTAATCCCCCTTGTGTTGTTGCACCTGGACCTCTTGCTTGTAGCTCTTTCAGTTGGATTGCTCTCGGGACATCTCAGGGGTAGCTTGAAGGAGTAAGCTGTGGGGAGGGACATAGTGGTGGCATGTGAGAAATCTAACAAAGATAGCTGTAAACTAAAAGACCCAAAAGACAGTCTTTGGGTCTGTCTTGTACTGGATACTTTTGGATAAGGAGTTTTTTTTGGGGACAATAAGAGAGAAGCAGGTAATTTAAATTACGTTTGTGCTTATAGTATGATTCTACATGCTAACAGTTTGTTCAGTGTAATTGTAATCTGAATACACTTATTTTGTGCAAATGTTCCTGTCTGAGTCTCAGCCTTCAGTGAAAAACACCAACGTGGTTACATGTTTGGAGGTGTCAGAGTTTCCATCTAAATTCCAGGCTGGGCAGTCCTTGTATGGCAAAAATGGTAACCAGTACAAAGGAAAAGGGGAATTAAGAAACCAGGAGGAGATGTGCTTTATTTATTGCATATGAAATAAAATTAAAAAAATTTCACAGTTTTCTAAGCATACACGATTCTCACTCTGATTATTTTTAAAGTGCTGAGTTATCCTGTCTTTTACAGTGTGTAAGAGAAAACTCCTCACAGTCCAGATGGAAAAAACATCTGAGTATTGCTCTGTTTTGCTGACAAAAACATTTAAAACATATTTATGAATACTACTTTTACTATCAACAAGCTGAAGATTTTTCTCACGAACATTTGAAATTATTTTCTGGTAGATCACTGCTTTCAAAACAATGCTTCAAAGCTTAAATGTGTTCATGGAATAACACAAGCATTTGTATTTGTGGGCCTAAATGTTTTTAGCTCATATTCATCAGAATCTCTTAAAAGTACAAAATTTTGCTTAGTTGATATACATGACCCAAGCAGAAGGGTAAAATCTGACTTATTCCTCGGGTTCAGTGGTTTGCCAAAATGTGTACACAAACACACACAAATATTTGTAAGCCTGATACTCTTGTGTATAAAACTTCTGTTAGGGGTTTTTTAAAGTGCTGGATCAGATTGAACATGTCTTGTTTCACCATTCCACCGGACCCATGTGCTGGACCATAGGTATTCCCAGCCCATATCTACCTTATAGTGTATTACAGGACTCTTCCTGAAAGAACTCGGAAAGATTAATATAAGTGATTTGACCAATAAATACACAAATCTTGCAACACAGACAATCTAATTACGGAGTTCTCCAAATACTCATCTAGTAATATACACAATCTAAGTTCAGAGACTTTTCAGCAGCTAAGATTTAAAGCTGAATACATTCCACAGACTGGGATCTTGGATACCTAATTTAACTTAGTTAACACCTATTTTTAGATGACTAGAGACTCTGGCTAAATGCTCCTCCTAACATATTCTGGTATTTTATCTTCCACACCTGATTGTCAACTCAGACGTTTTTTTATTTCCTTTTTTCACTTGATTTTCAAATTTCCTGTGAATACTTTTTTGGTTTGATCTTTCTGAATGTAATACTGGGTGATTTCAAACATCTTTCCTGTAGTAGTCTAGAGATCAAACCTACATCTATTTGTTTTACACATATTTTATCCTCCTTCCTTCCTTCCTTCCTTCCTTCCTTCCTTCCTTCCTTCCTTCCTT
>VZTR01016027.1:113136-133921 GCA_013400775.1 Chaetops frenatus | reverse complement strand
TATCTTTGAAGTTTAGGCCTGTTTTGCATTTCTCTTAATCCTTATTCTCATAAAATCACTACACTACACTCTCGCCTGGTGTGAGCAGGCGAGCAGGTGAATGTGAAACCGCTACACTTCCTTCCTTCCTTCCTTTCTCTCTCTCTCTCTTTCTCTCTTTCTTTCTCTCTCTCTTTCTCTCTTTCTGTTTTCCCTCTCATATCAGTTTTATTATACTCTTTTAAAAGCTCAATCTGCTTTTCTTCTTTTTAGGATCTTGTTCTCTTCATTTTCCAATAAAGTTCCTCATATACCAATAGAGCATCCAATGCTGCTCTTCATATCTATTTACTGATGGGGGCCAAATGCCTTGATAAATGATTTAATAAGTGCTGTGCTTGACTACATTATTACAGTATTCAATCACGTTCTACTAGTGAGGCTTTCTATGCAAGCAAACTGAGAAGCTATTTTCAACACTCCTGTCCACCATACTTTTCATTGCCCTGCCTGTGCCAATTCAAAAACTGCAAGGTGAAAGAAAACATTCTTTCTTCTTCTGTGATTCTTGAATCAGATTGGATATTTGTCAACACAAGATTCTCAGCCTTTAGTATGTGCTAATGATAGTAATATATGTCCTGGAGAGATTTCCCTTCTGCTTAATGCCTTTATGTTCTTTATCCTGGTGCATTGTCTCTGTGATGAACTAAATAGTTTTAATAAACACTAATAAATATTATCTTTACCATGTATTTAAATCAACAGGTAGGATATTTTCCCATTAACCTACTAATAAGTTATTTTAAAATAAGGGGATCTCAATGATTTACAATGAAGGACAATTTGTCATGAATTTCTATGTAATGGTATACGTGTAGCAATACACTTGGCAGAAAAAGAGCAAAGAACACTTTAGTAGATAAAGTAAGTTGCAAAAGCTGTATTATAATTAATAGACATGCGTAAGTCACTTTGCAGAAACCAGTCAGGTAATTGCAGTGTGCAAAATCTGGCTTTTGCAGCTAAAAGAGCTTCAAATTAAATTTTACCTAACGTTGGACTAGTTTATATTGCTTTATTAAAATGGACAAGATTGTAAACCAAAACCCTCATTAGTCTGGGTTTCTGGAATTATATATATTTTAATTAGGCTAGATCTTGCTGTAGGAGATGGTGACCAATAAATACCCTTGTGATTCTCTTCTGCAATGTCCCAGTCCCTGCCTGTGTTCACATGAATAATTATTGGCAGCTTTATGTATTTAGTATTTTGGCATTTTAAGGATATTTATTCTTACGAAGTGGAATATAAATAAAAGCCAGTCAGAATGAAATCTCAACAAATGTATCAAAGGTTTTCTCAAGCATCACCCCAGGGCATCACACTGAACAGTGTACTTTACTGCATGCCAGTCTCTCATGTCTTGTGTCTCACTCCCTCCTCTCTAATTGCCTCTTTACTTCTGAAATTCTTGCCTGACATTGACACTGGATTAAGCAAGGATTCTCCAAATACACTCAGGGATTACTGCATCTATATGTTCTTTGATTCTTGCTTTGAATTTAAAGAAAGTGATTCTGGTTTTTTAAAAAGGGGGTTTCCTGGTTTTGTCTGAATTTTATTTTCCTATAATATTCCATTATCAACCTATAATATTCCTATAATATTAATTATCCTGGTTACATGCCCAGTTGGGTGGGGGTCTGAGCAACCTGGTGTAGTGAAAGGTGTCTCTGTCCATGGCATGGGTTTGGAACCAGAAGATCTTTAAGGACCCTTCCAACCCAAACCATTCTATGATTCTATACAGCATGACAACAGCACTCATTTAAATGCAGAAGGGAAAAATGCCAAGGAATTAACCTCCTAAAATATTTATACATAGAAATGCAGGTGGTACAATAATGTGTTTATAATTCCAATTGAAGAATTTTGGTATTGGTACAGAAATGTCTCTTATGAAAAGAGAGGATCTGCTACCTGGGAAAAAGAACAGATATTTAGACTAGAGCAATTCAGCTAGAACATGTTACTCATGGAAACTTCTTTCCCTGGCAATATTGCAAATATTTCACCAAGTAACTAGAAATCAGTTCCATTGGAAAGTAACAATGTGAGATAATGACTAGTGTAACTGCACAGTGGAAGGAGGGGGGAAAGGATTTCCCTCACTTAAGTTATCTACTTAATAATTTCTATTTCCTGATTGCTTAAGGACAGAATCAAACTAAATTTGTTACATGCATGAAATATTTTCTGTTCTAACTATAACGTTTGTAAAAAATGTAAAAATAGGAGTCACAGCAGGGACTTAGAATATTGTAATACTATTATGTCACTTTCCTAGGGCTACTAAAAGAAGAAAAGTATGGTTTGCCTTTTATTTCTTTACTTCTACCTGCCAGTGTCATACGGTGCAATTCAATTCTCTAAAAGCAGTGGAAGAGCTCCTGTTTGAATTTGTCCTTTGATAAACGTATTTTGTTAAATCTACACCAAATTTATATTTGCAATTAGAACAGACAAGAAAATACTGTAAATTTAAGAGTTACATTTCTAAAAAGGAGAAAATTAATTGTTGTTCCTTAATGAAAATCCTGAATTATAAACACTCTCAATCATGCTAGATGTAAACACACAGGCAGAATTGATGTTTCAAGTGTCTTTCTCCTGGTTTGAAACCACTTTAATCACTTTCAAAGTTTCATTAATTTTAATACATTTTTAATTAGTTCAGTAAACTTGTAAGTATGATGAAGAGATAGCAATCAAGCTTCTTAATTTTAAGTATTAATATCCACAGTGGCATCAAGGCTATAGGATTGTAATCAGTTAAAATGTTGCTTTTGGGGGAATTTATTGACTGGATATAAATCTGAAAAATTAATGTATTTTGCTCAATCAAAGGAGGCAATATTATTTGAATCTCAGAAACAAATTACTCTTTTCAACAGCACTCTGGATTTGCATCCCACATATTCCACTTTAGCTGGTGAAGAAAAGAGCCATCAGGGAAGGCAATGCCTCAGATGAAATTATCATATTCTGCAGTGATAAATCAATAAACTTGAAAGAGGAGGGAGAAATAGAAGTTGAGAGTTGACATATAATGTAAATACATCCCATAACATTACTGGATTGAATACTCTAAATGAAGGACTGAAATTTAGCTGCTTTTAATGTTTCTAGCTGCATCTAATGCTTTTATGACAGAAAGATTTTTCTACCCTTTAAGGGATGCAAGGGAAAAAATAGAAAATCAAGGATTTAATTCTTTAATGACATTATACAGCTAAAGATTACTGTGATGATGCACCACAATTTGTTACTGATGCAGTGTTACTCCTTTAGAGGTTTAAGGACATACCTCATTGTTTATCTGGACCTTTGTGGAACATCACAGAGGTCTTTTAAGAACATACCTCTAGGTAAGAATACATATTTCCCTTTATAGTCTTCAGTGCTCATGTTTATGGACTACAACATAAATTATTCTTGAATTATTTTCCTTACAAATATTGACATGAGGGTACAAACCTTTAATTATGTAACAACTGACACCAACCAAACTGAGCCAAATCTAATTTTAAATTTCCTAGTGTATATTCAGACTAAAGAGTGCTACAGCACTATATTTTCATTCTGGATTGGTATATTTGCTAGGGTACATTTCTCCCTAATTTCATCAGAGAAACACAATGATGTAGGAGTGCTCCTGTTCAAGCCTAAAAAGCTTATGTAATAAAAATTGTTAGTGGATATTTGCAGCTGAAGCACCTTGGCATCTGAATGTGCTGTATTCCCCCTTCTGCTAACAATTACAGGATGCTTCACAAGGGGTGCCAGGCTTTATGCAGTGTTCTTTATTTGTGGTAAATTAGGGAGATATTCTGGAGCTCTGAGGTTGCTGAATATATTTACCAAATGCCAGGTGACAGCAGTTATCAGTTTATAGGTGAACAACTAGAACTATCTAATTGTGCTCTAAGTGTATACATCCACAGCAGTCCAAATTACACCAGCAGCAGTGCTGCTATTTATACAGGTGGTAATAACACTACAGAAAATACCACCCACCTGGGAATAAGAGACTGTAGTAAAAGTCCTTATTTACCTGCCTACCAAAATACTCTAAGGCTGAATTTACAAAAGGATAGTGTTTCTAATAACACTGGAAAATCTGTACCTATGTTCTTTTCACACATGGAAAATGGTCTGTCAGGTTTTTTTTTTTTTTCATTTGAGCAAAGGAAAATCTCCACAAAAGTACAGTGTACTCGGTTGTGAGGAAAGCTATTAAACGAGTATAGATTGGAGGCCTGAGGAACAGGTTATAGGAAATCAAGGCTAAAATTCACTCATAAGGATGTCAAGTCTTACCTTTCCATGAATACCTACTCTCACCTGTAATAGAATAATATCATGTTTAGCATATAACTACGAGTGGAATACATGTGTAGACAACACATGGCCTCACTGAGGGCAGTAGTAACCCTCCTCTGTGGAGTCCTGCTGAGGAGCCACATCAGTCAGTGCATGCTACCAAACATGTCTGTGCTTCCCAAGGGGTTGAGAGCACTGAAGGGGTTGGGGTTGTGGTTGTGCAGGGGGCAGTGGCTCGTGTCTCCTCCCATACAGTTCCAGCTCGATGCTGTTGAGACCCAGGGGAAGCAGGGTTTTCTGCACAGTGCTCCTGGGACCTCCCAGGGCAAGGGTGAGTGCAGGCAGAAGTCCTCAGGGACCTCTCCACTCTCTACAGACTAAACACACCCTAGATCTATAGGCATTCCCATTGAGTCTACAATACTTAAACACTGTTTAGTTGGCTTAAGGTGAGAAGTGCTGCAGGCTTAGTATGAGAAGTACTGCAGCCAAAATGATCTGATGATATTTTTCCACATTGACTTCTAGTAAGGAGAGAGAAGGACAAGGCCAGCTGTTACAGCTGGGAAAGGTAGTCAAGCTTACAGGCAAGTGAACCATATACATTCATGTACATAGGTATGCTTTGGTGAAAGCTGGAATTAAAAAACCTCTACAGACTTGGCTAGTAGAAATGATTTTTTAAGAAATTCTTCAATTCCTCAAAAATTATGGTATTATCTGTTTGTTGGTATAGTTGTTATGACTGCTAGGGCTTTCCAAACAGTTCACTTCAATTTGTCTCACTTCACCCTTGAATAAACTAATATATACTGGTATTTGCTGTGAGTTAGCATTGTCCCCACCATTTCAACTCACTCAACTCTCTTGCGTAGGTCCTCAAGGCTCTTCAAGAGTAAATTTCATGTGAAGGTCTTTATAATTGGAAAGGCTGAGGGGAACCAATGGGGCTAATCCATCAAAATATACAGTGAATGTTTCTTCTAACACCTATTATATTTTCTAAGTGGGCTATTATGGTTTTTATAGCATCACTGATAAAATTTATTTTCTCATAAGTGGTTCTGAATTAAGATGGGAATAGAACTTAAAATGGTAAATGCAGTACTTTCATACTAAACACACGTGACTGTTTTGGCCTGCAGCCCAAGCAGAACAAAGAATTTTTCTCTGCTATAAGTTTCAGTGTTTTTTTCAGTGTTTCAGTATTTTTCAAACTCTAAACACTTGCCAAAGAGCTAAAAATGCTTCTTCTCTGTCCTTCTGTGTGTTTTGAGTTCTATTGCTTTTTGATGCACTCTCCTACGGCTTCTAGTGTCTCTAAGTAGTTTAATTCTGGAAGTGGGATTAAGTGAAATGTGCACAGATGGCTAAAGCAGAGGCTTGGTCAGGTGATTTGTCATTAAAAACAACTGTATTTTGTCTTGGCTATTACACTCACTGGATCTGAACGTTGCCCAGGGAAAATTAAGGGTACTAAAAGGCCTGCCTGACCAGATTGGTATAGGCAGAGTGTAGTTCATTCATGAGTACAAGTACCATTCAGGACACCTACATTACATTCCAGTAATTGTCAGCCAACTGTGGACCTTCAGCCCCCTCTAAGTTGTCACATTTTTCATACCTGGATGACCTATCCTGGTGCCTATAGAAAACATACAAGAGAGGGAAGGTCTGTTTTGAGTAAATGGTGTCACCTCAAGGAAAGTGTTGGGGAACTGAAGTCTGGGATAAAGTCAGTCATTGGCACTCTAAGTTCTTTTAAATTTGAACATTTTAAGTTAATTTGCTTAGGGTCAAGTTCTGGTTTAATGTTTAAGATTTAGAAGTCGCTAGTTCACGATAGGATTGATAGAGCATTTTAGCAGATTTAGGATGAGCCACTGATACATAGGAGCAGAATTGAACATGGGAAAGCAACTTGTGTGGAAGGATCCTGGGGACAGGAGCAAGAGCAGTGAGCAATGTTGTTCCTGGTGCCTTTGCAGGAGGGAGGCCTGGAGGAGAAGGTGCTAATGAGGAACAGTTGGTATGCCAGTCCTGCATCTGCCAAATGTGTGCCGTGTCCTCTGGTGCCCCTGCACCCTGGCAGTATCAGCAGGCCTGTGGTAGGTGTAGGCTGTCTGAACAAGTGCCAGTGCAAGTGCACTGAAGGCTCCTTGCAAGGCAAGGTAGTGAACATCACCTCACCTGCTAGAGACAGAGGGTAGAGTTTGATGTCCTGCATAACATCCCAGCCTTGGCCTAGACCTTGACAAACCATGATGTTCAGGTTATAACTGAGACGATCCAAATACTTGGCATTGTAAAGGCCTATATGCATCACAGAGGCACCCTGCTGTATTTGTCACAGAACATATATTCTGAAGAGGACAGTTATTCACAATGGGTTTCCTCAAGTGACCACAATCTGCACTAAGTATCTTGGTTCTTGTCACAGTGCAAATGTCTGAGTTGGATCAGCCATAGTGTGAGTTAGCATTGTTATGCTTTAATTATCAGCATATGCTTCCTTGATGAATTTCTTGCAAAAGGATTTTGATAAATGCCTTTTATCATGTGTAAATACTGATTTTATTACATGCTCAGGCCAAAATTGTCACTTGCTCAATCACTGACATGGTTTTATGTGTTTTGTATTTCTCCTCTCAATTTGCTGTTGTAGATAGTCACACTTCAGTCAGGTTTATCCCAAATGCTTAAGCCTTATGTGCATTGATAGGTCCCTGCATGCACATGAGTTACATTGGGAACAGTGGTGATACTTGCACCATTTCAAGTGTATCTTCTTTATACTTCTGTGCATGGATTTGCAGAAAATAGGTTTAGTATTTGCAACATATTGCATGGTAAAGGCAGGGTTCAAAACATGTATTTGCCATCAAGGACAAGATCTCAGCAGTTGACTTCATTGACCCTTCACAGAACAAAGGAAGAATTCAAGAATAAGTTACAAAGGTTACATTTTACAGTTTGCATTGCTTGGTCCAAATTGTGATAGAGCAAGAAAGTAGTACTGCTAGGTATGGGTCAAGAGAAGTTCAAGAGAAAGCAGGGAAAGAGTTCAGTCTACTTTTCCCCAGTTCTCAGAGTGTGTTGGTTATCCCTGGATAACCAACTTGTACACAGGGCAATGGCCTAATAGCATTCAGGCACCAAGACACTTCAGAGTAGCAAGAGTGAGTAAATTGAAGTCCCCATGATCCGCAGTAAAACTAATGGTGGGAGTGTCTGTCAGGTCAGGCAGTCCTGCTGGTGGCTCTTACTCAGAGTTTTGGCATTACATCAGGAACACAGGTCCTTGTTCCCAATTTTTCACCCTCTTGTCAGCAGCACGAGAGACAATTTTACTTCTGAGCACAGAACACTTCCCCTTTAGTCCTCTCTCTTTATGTCTGAATAGCCCTGCACAGGGGGCTCTTCTTGGCATAACAGAATCAATGCTGGCAATGCTTTTAAGAAATTTTAAGGTGAGCTGACTACCCACACGTGCTAGTTTAAAGGCAACTTGGTTGTGTCTGCCCAATTTCAAGTATCTGCAGTGTAGACATATTTTCAGAGATGCCATTTCTCTTGGCTAAAGCCACACTGGAACATACTGCTTGCCATATTATAACACAATCTCAGTGGGTATACCTATACTGAAATAGTATAAAATAAGATTAGAATGTTTTTAGTTTTATGTCTGAATAAAAACATCAACCTGAAATCCTGCTGTGGAGTTTATATCGGAGGTAGAGGTACGTACGGATTTGTGAATATTCTTGTACTTTATGCCCTATAAATTCTTTCCTTCTGGCAGATCTCACTGAATGGCTCTTATATTGTGTGATGATATTTGCTTTTGTGTAAGTAGCAGCATTCTGTTCAATCATTTCCTGGAGAAGACATATAAAGAAACAGCCTTTCCTAACCCTTGTCTGCTTCCTTCACCTTCAGGCCTGTCTGCTTCAACATCAGTTTCTCTCCTAGCTGGAAAAAGATTCTTATGTTTCTTGCTAATGATTAAAAACTCGGCATTTAAAACCTATTGGCTTCCTGCAATGCCCAGAGAATCCTAGTGTAAAGAAGAGTGGTAGCTGAAATAGCCTAAGGGTGATGAAATCCATTTCCCTCATTTGGTATTGCCTCCTACTCATTCCATTTTGGTCTTTATTGTAATGAGTAGAAAGAATAAAGTAGACCCCTTTGGACTTCTAAAATTTCCCTTGCAAAGTAACTTCTCAGTAAGAGATAGATCAAAAGACAGCTTTGGCACTGAAGTGAAGACTGAAAAAAAAGTCTCAAGACTCTAAGACTGCTGGTGTTGCAAAGACTAAAGGCAGAAGAATTCAGAAGAATCAGAAGAATTCAGAATCCAGAAGAAGAATTCAGCTCAGAAATGGTTGTGAGAGGCTCTACCCTGACGGTCTGGGCACCTTTGAGAGGCTTGGATTCAGGTATTAGCCCTCTACTTCAGGATTAGGTGTTTTTGGGCAACTGCTTTCTTTTGAAATGCATGTTTCCAGCCCCATGGAGTCTGTGAGGGCAGGGTGTGGCAGCCAATGCCTGTCCCTCCAGCAGGGCAAGCAGCAGGGCAACTGTCACACCTCGGGACAGCCCCAGCCCCAGGCTGCAGGGACTTCCCTGGAAACACGTGCACTCAGTTTGGAGTGTCCCACGGCCAGGCATGGACACTGACCCTGCTGTGGCATTGCAGGGGCAGGGCCTGACAGCCCTGAGGGGCTGAAATGTGGTCCTGGCCTGTGGCAGGGTGGGGATGACACAGAGAGGGGTGAGCAGGGGCAGGCAGGGCTGATGGTGTGTCAGGGCCATGGTGGTGTGATATTTTGCATTCAGTTTTTGTGTGCTGCCAGGCACTGAAAACATTCCCTGAAGGAGAAGGTGTGGTCCCCAACCCTTCCCAGAGGGTTCTCCATTCATCCCTCCTTTATCACTGGAATGTACCCACGTGTTTCAGCACTCTCACGCTTTTCATCCTCCACGGTGCAAAACCCAAAGGTGGCCACATGGGAATCACTGTATCCAAGTCAGGCTTGTGGAGCCCAGCCTAGTGTTGAGTATGGGAGGTTGTCTTGTCAGTGTGGGTCTCTGCAACTTGCCCACTGTAATTTCAGCACCAGTTACTGCAAGTGTGTGCATGTACTGCTGTTCTTTTATGGAAAATGTGAAATTTACACTGTTGTGTCTCATTACTTTAGAATAAACTCTATTTGAAATTTTCCATTTTATTGAACTTTTGCTTGCATCTCTTTAAATATCTGCTTTAGTGTGAGTACCAGTGTATTAAAACCATGGATGACATTGAAAATCAAAATTTGTTCAGTATGACAAAGGAAGCTGATTTAAATTAACGATTTTTTTTCAAAGTCATTGTTCAAAATTTCCTTATAGAGGAGTACATAAGCCAGTAATATCATAAAAACTCCCCTACTTGCTAGTTCTTAAGGAACTGTGAAGGAAATACAGGATTAATAACTCTGGTGAGTTTAGAACAACCCCAGCAGTGAAAATGATAGAGGATCTCAAAACGCTGAAACTTCTGAATAAGTCCACTCTGAACCTGTATAGTGAATGTTAAGAAAAACAAAGGAGGACTTCAAATGGCAGACTACATAATTCATTTAATTTTAACCATTTTGATTGCATGTGAAAATGAAAAACATGTATAAGTAAAATGCTTATTTATATACACATCCCAAGTGATTTATCATTTCTTTAGAGGTGGGGACTAAAAGGATAAGGGGCAAAAAACAAAACAACATTGGAAATTCTGATTAGATGTTAAGATAAGTTTTTTTGACTGTGACATTTGTCAGATTCTGCACCAGATTTCCTGCAGACTTCTAATATCTCTATCCTTGGAGATATTCTTGGCTATAATGAAAAAGTCCCTGATTCCTCTAAATTGGCAGGTTTGAGACTGTGTGGATCAGTTGATACCCAGAGGACCATTGGAACCTATACCATTCTATGGGTGGGTAAGATTCAGAGGATTGTATCTACAAAGAGGTGAAAATCAGGGGTAGTGGAACAAATTATCTATCAAGTTTTGGTCTTTGGTCTTTCATTGCACAACATACATTACTTAAAAGAAAATTTCAGCAAAACTAAGTACAACTCCAATTAAAATCCACCCCCAGTCACATATAATTGACTGCTACTAAAAAAAAGTATCATAGGTTCTGTAGACCCTATTTATTTTAAAAGGCTAGAAAGTAATACAGAACTGAAGAACTACACATTCTGCAAACAACTCTCCCCAGGACCATTATCTCTGTGTGAACGGTTGCATACAGATGTCATTCCTGGAAATGGGAGGTAAGGGATTTACTGGACAGAATTGAAAGGACCAAAGATAACATTAAAAAATTACGGGCTTTACTTCTCATACTTGAGGAGCTGAGTGAATGAGCTGAGTCCTTTGGTGTGAGTGGAGGAGGCACAATACAGAGTCAGGCCTTTGGTGAGGATAGGTTCTGTGCTTTCATGAAGCATCTGCTGTAATTGTTGGAATCTTCAACAAGGATCTTTAATCACTTCATTTGGTGAGACGAGGTGTTGTGGTCTTTAACCCTATCCTTGAATTCACCTGATTCTGCAAGCAGATCTGATTTGGATGTTGCAAAAGTGACAGGAACTTTGAAATGGTGTAAGAAGGGAAATTATATCAGTAAATTACCTAGTGGCAGTTTTCTCTGGCTCATTTGAAATGCTCCGGACCTCTTCCTTCAGAGTCAGTCTTAAAGTTATTGTCATTACCTAATGGCTGGAAGAGCTGATGCTTTTGCTGTTGTTATTTATTAACACATTTGATAACCATCCCATTGAGAAGTGGCAGAGGGGAGCATTGTTTTTGACAGCAAACCAAAAATCCTATCCATAAAAGAAAACTTTAATTAAAAACATTATGCAAAAGAGTTTTGCGGTATATTTTGTATAGCCTCAGGAAATTCTAAGTTGTCCAGCTAAATTCTGTTGAGTTTTTTTAATGTGTTGGGGTAATTTATGTGGCTCTCCCCTCACTACTACTGAAGGTAAACAATAATGCAAATACTTTGCTTGTCTGAGTCCTAGGCAAACAGAGGAGTGGTTTACCACACTGAGGATGAATGGAAGGTCTGAGGAAGTGTGGGGCTCTGTCAGGGCTGTCAGGGAGACAGATGGCTGTGTTCCCTCAGAAAGGAAATTCTGGAAAAGAAAACAGGGCTGGGAAGACTATTTCACTTCCACAGAAAACTCCTCTTCCTGGAAATGTCCAACCCTTTTGAAGACCTGCCATGTGGCCTGTCCCAGCAAAAGATTTCTAACTATTTGGTATTTTCTGCAAAACTATGGAAGTTGTTATTTTTTTAACATCCGTAGTAGTGTGCCATATAGGACTCTGCTTGAAATTAACTGAATAATCTCTGTAAAACAGCATTTTTAAATAAAGGAAATTATCATAGAACCAAGAAAACACTTGATGTAATAAGAAGTAATTACACTGGGATTCATGAGTAGAAAGAATTATTAGACAGGAGAGAGATCATATGAGAATCACAGAAGGAAACCAGAGAGGAAATAGCAAAAACACAGCAATTATCTCTTAAATAATTTTCAGTGAAGTCCATATGTTTTATGAGATACACTGTATACAGAAGCTGCAGGATAGTTAAAAAAAGGACTGGATGATTTTCATGAAAGTAGCAGTAGGAGTCTAGATTTCCTGCAGAATCACAATCTTTTGTTTTTTTACCACAGCTAATCGATCAGACCAAAATATAGCACAAAAATATGCCAGAGGTACATCAGGCTAGCAGAGTTTATAACTTCAGCTGACAGAAAAAACATGGATGCATTTATACTTTAATTAGCAGGGGAAAATCACATCCAGTACAAGGAACTATGCCAATTTACAAGAGGAATTAATCCTTAATATTTTGGATAATCACACTTGAATGAAAATTTAAAATATTTTTAGCAGTCTGTATTTTAGTTGCATTATTGCGTACAGTAAATTAAATAAACTAGTAATGTAATTCAAAGTCTATTATGAGGGCTTGTATCCTGTTAACTGGGTCTGAAAAGAAAAGGCAGCTATTATGCAAATATAACACACCCTTGAATTAATTACATATTTTAGATGATGAATCTAACCCATATTTTGTTTTGGTTGCTCCACTAATTTTTGTTCCTATTTGTAATCAGAAAGGTTGATATTATGAACATGCTTGTCAATTGCTTGACTTACATGCTTGCATTATGCCTCCACAAAGGTGTCTCAAACCTATGTACATAGAGGTAAAAAGACAAAATGAATTCCTGGGTTCATGCAGTTTCATGTTTCATTTGAATGCAATGATTATGCACTGTTAATACAGATTTTTTCAACATTGACCTTTTTAGTATGTAAATAGATCATCTTCCTGCACAGTGCAATCAGCCTGGTATAGGGTGATTGATTCAGAAGAAACTCACTTGAAAACTTCAGGTAAATGCCTTTATGAAAAAGTTTGCAGATCTTAGATGGTCTAATCTAATGTGTAAGGTGTGTTCATGAAGCATGCAGTCTCAGAGCTGTAGTCTCTGCCTACCCACCATGTCTATACCCAAATGGTAATTCACTGTTTCTGTGGTTGTTAGAGCATTTTTATTTGAAAAGAAAAGTACTAAAGGCAGATGACTAACAGTCCAGACTAGATGATAAATAAATGCCTCTGTATTTTACAGATTTATGGACTCACTGTGTCAGAACTGATGAGGTATGATCCCTTCAGAAACAAAATATTTCTATAATGAAGAACAGAAATAACACAAACATAGGAATGCTTTGTCATAATTTATTGCAAAAAAATCTCCTAGCATGCAGAGCCCTGGATTCCTACAGTCATGAAGCCTTTATTTCCCCTAGAGCAGGCAGGCTTAAAATTTTATAAATGTGATTTGCACATCAAGGAGGCAGATTCAACTGCAGCCAGTTTGTTATTGCAAGGTAGGATGGAAAAAGGTCACTTAAGTTTTGTTAGGGTCCAAATTTTCTTTCCTCTATGAATTCTTGCCTCTTTTACTATTTTTCAAATATCTGGGGTCAGTGGGCTCCACTGCTGAAGAACATACATACTTGTGAGGATAATAGTATGTGCTGAGAACAGGTCCTGCTATATTTTAGGGGAATAGGGAGAAACCATGACAGAAACATCCAAGTTTCTGATATTTGCTGATCACAAATATCAGCCCTGAAAAGAACAAAACCACTTCATATCAAAAGGAAGCCCTGTTTTTCAATAGCTAGAGCTCTGAACTTCGTTGGTAGCTGCTCCAGATGGCATCTGGTAATGCTGCTGTCATCAATCAGTTCTCTTGTTGGAGCCCATGTTTCTATCAGAAACATCACCTGAAGGTGACACAAAGGTCAGTGCTCTGTGCTGGCAAAGTGGAGTGATTGCTAGACATACAAGACAAAATAATTGTATTCATTCTTCCTGGTAAGGAGAAGGAAAATCCCTGTGACATTAAGTTCCCTGTCTGCTGAGACATCACGGTGTCAGTCTCCGACCTTGCACATGAAAGGCCTTGTGATTCTGGCAGCAGTGACACACTGAAGCTAACATGGCTTATCATCTTTTGCTGCTAACACCTTATGGCTCTTGTCTTTTCAGAAATAAAAATGGCAAGGCTGAATTTCATCATGCACTACTAAAGAAAACAAAGAACTATTCATAAAAGTGCAACCACAAACAGATTTGACTGCAAAAGCTTTTAAAATATTTTATTTTAGTTTGTTAATAATTGTATGGTGAGCCTTTCTCTGAAATTGGAAAGACACTATATAATATGCTTCCTTGCATTTAATTAGAACATTTTATAATACCACTTGTATGAATGAATAGCTTTGGACAAAATACAGTTGAGTAGTTCTTAATTTGGTCACTGGAGAACAGCCATTTTTTTTTCACTTACAACAATAGAAAGAATGAAAAAAATTATTACAAAAGTGGCTGGCCCAGAATCTCAGCCATCGCTAAGCAGCTCTCAGAACAGCCTGGGAATGACAGTGTGTGGGCATATAAATATAGACTTTTCACTCCTGTAGATGTCTGTGTCAGGGTGGTTCTCCATATTTTCCAACCTCTATTTTTCTTGTAGCAGTTAGTAAATGCTTAAATTCATCAAAATATTGAAAAATAGTGAAGGCAAGAAAACTGAATTGAACTAAAACCAAATGAAAATAGTGTTTGGTTTTTTTTAAAAACATTGGCAAATGGGCTGTAAAATTTCTATGCTTATCTAGGACAATGAGTACCTGTAATGAGCTTTCCTGTGTATTTTGTGT
Source organism: Chaetops frenatus (assembly GCA_013400775.1). Taxonomy (NCBI): domain Eukaryota; kingdom Metazoa; phylum Chordata; class Aves; order Passeriformes; family Picathartidae; genus Chaetops; species Chaetops frenatus. The sequence goes on along the minus strand of VZTR01016027.1, from coordinate 119,240 downwards.
AGTTTACAAAGGAACACTGCACTAAGCTGAAAGCAGCAAAACCAAAAATATCCAGAAAAAAAGCACTGTATGATATGTGAGACAAATCCTTCCTACTGTAGCAAGATTCACGACGAAGTCAGAGAGAAATTATCCCACATATATTGTGTACTCCTAAAAGGTATAGAATAGCAAGATAATACAGGTTTCTAAATTATAGTACTCTGAATTAGCTGTGTTGAAATGCATTAAATTAGAGGAAACCTTCATGATAAATATTATCTCCTATGGCAGAATGCTTCTAAGCAGAATAAAGAATCCTCTCCCTGAAGGGACCAGTTCTGCTCTTCAGTATCAAAAGACACTATGCACATCTAAGGGCAGATCTTGGCAACTTTTGTAATCACAAAGGACTGCATAGCCTGGGGACATGGTATGTGACAATGCTAATCCTGGCAATGTAACTAATAAAGTGCTTATTTTCAGCATTTTCTGCCATTACTGTGCTCTCTTAGACCTGTAGATGTGTTCCTTTAATTTTTCAGCGGCTCAGTTAATCCCATGTCTAATCTCACATACACAGAAGCAGCAAAGTAGCTGAAAAAGAAACTGCATAATGCTGCAGTCTTTGCCAGAGATAAGCACCCTAATTCTCTCTGTTATGCTGACTTGATGCCACTGTAATTTCCTAACTTTAGTGTAATTCTCTCTACCCCCATGTACAACTGGTTTAGCAGAATACATGAGCAGGTCCAAGGGGGGATGTTTGCAGGAACTTTGTGCATTTGCTGTATTATTCTTATATCTAAAGTATGTGGTCTGCTTCAAATATGTCCCCCTCCACCCCAACAACTAAGTAAGCTGGAAATGCCTCAACTGAGCAGCAAAGTTCTTGTTTACCATTGCACAGAGGTAATGCTGTCATCTCAAGTAATTCCGAGTAAATCATTATAACTGACTAAACCAGTGTTTCTTTTACTGGGAACTGTATTTCGAACTATTTACTTGGAATCAGAAAGCTTTTCTAAAGAACAAAAATTGATGTTACACTGAGGCGTTACCTGGAAGAACGTTTTGAGTTTACTAGGCATGAGAGAATTAAAGTGCAGCAGTAATCCCAGGACAGAGAATGATGTGAGTTGACATTCTGCTTAACAGTCTTCTCTGAAAAATTTCACATCACTGGTTTTTCTCAATGTTGGAGTCTGGGCACTGAAATGAAAACTGAAAACAGTCTGTAGCCCTTCTCCCTCCTGTTTTGGAAAAAATACTTGGTAAATCATTAAACAGAATATTTTATTCCTTTACCCTTGAGAAGCTGAATGTTTTTAAGAAGCCAAGAATGGGATATATCGTATATCTAAGCAATTTTACGTTACCTTGTTATTTTCATGGGTTGATCTGTCATTTCAAAAATAAATATAAGAAAGAAAATAAACATTCTGGGAGAGAAATCTTTTTTGAAGAAGAAGAAGAAGAAGAAGAAGAAGAAGAAGAAGAAGAAGAAGAAGAAGGATGACTCCTCAGACATACATTGAATGTCCTACCACTGTCCAGTGTCACTGAGGGAATAATTTTTCTTGGGTCAAGTCCCAATAAGTTCTGCCCTTATTTAACATTCCTACTGCCACACTGCTAGGCTGCCAGCAATACGATCTTCATCCCATTGTCTCATACTCACTGGACAACATTTATTATGTCTTATCAATCTGGCATGAATGCAAGATGCTAACCATGTTATCTTATGCTGTTTTTCACTACAACCAACCCTTAAATTTCTTGCACCTTTAAAATTCAAAAAATCGAAAGAAATAAATATCTCTAATGAAACAAGTTTTTATAAAATGACTTCAAACTTCTCCCAAATTTTGCAAGCAAAGGGTAAAAATTGAATGTGACCTCTCTGCGTGTGGTTATCGTAATATAAATAAGATACAACATGAAAATTATTGCAATTATTGCTGGGATAGCTTCCGACCTTTGAATATACAGAATGTTTGCCCACAGCGAAAGAAGTCAATTCAAATGTTAATGTTCCCTATTGAATAGCACTAAGAAGCAGAAGACTGTTAATAGCTTTTGAGAAAGCATGTGAACAGACAGTGCTCAAAGATAAAAGAATAGACCCAGGAACTGGAAAAAAACCACCCATTAATCTGTAACAATAGGTGGAAGGTCTAAATGAAGATGGGTTGGACAGACTCAGATGCTCACATGAGCACCCTGTCTAGTAGCACAGAACAAATAAAAAGTTATCAAAATTGCTGTATTCATGTATGTCTGTCAGCACTGCAATTATCTTTTTAACCTGAGGACCATATGAACTGCCATGCTGGATCACAGAAAATGTTCATCTAATTCCATGCATCTAGAAGTGACTAGCCTGTGGCTGGCTGGCCATAATCACCCTTCTAACCCTTCTGGTTTTGGCCTTATAAGTCTGTCCATAACTGTATGATTTAAAATATATCTAATTTTTTTTTAATGTAAAGCACATGTTTTAGTGGAACTGGAATTTTCTTGAATATGAGCAGTACTGAGAGGAGAAAGCAGTCATACATAGAAAGAAGTAATCCCTTTAAGGAAAAAATTTGAAGTAGTAATTTTTATGATTCTTGAAAATGTGATTAAATGCACATTATGAGGTCTACATTGCAACATGTCCTGTGTTATATGGCATCTGTGAATGAATCAGAAGTGGTGTGTGCTGAAATTTGGAGCTACAAAACCATTTTTCACACACAAATTTTAGCTGTATCATAAACTGCCCAAAATAAGTTGTTTAACACCAACTTAAGTGTTGCCTTGGAAGCTGTGTTCTCTTTTGATTATTTTTTTCCTCCTTTAGACTTTTGTATACTTGATCCATGTCTTCAGATCACCTTGAGCCTTGTCATGCATTGCTCTGTTTATACGCCATAACTCAAAACAGTGTTCTGGGTTTCTAAAGTCAGTTGACACAGCTTTTGTAAAGTTTCCTTTCAGTTCAGAAGAGTCTTTTTTTCCAAAACTTGGGGTTTTTTTCACAGCTATGTAAACAGAGAACTTAGGAGAAACCTAAGTCCCATTTCTGACTTTGCTGAAACTGCTGATATCTGTATCGAGTTGTTGTGTTGACAGACAGGCTAATATTAAAAAACCCATGAAATTGCTAGTTTTCTGTTCAGCAGAATGAAGCAACATGATTAGAACATTCCATCCCCAGAGAAGCTAGAAAAACCGACGGTGCTACAGTGAATCAAAGCTTCAAAGCATTAAAAAAAATAGCTGTATTGGTGTTAACAGCCTATAGTCAGTAAACTCCTATTCCCACGGTGAGTTTAGCAGTAGGCTGAAGACTAGCGGTCTTGCCTGGAAGTCAAGAGCTTTGTATTTCATGACGTTTTCTTCTGCATCTTTGAGATCCTCCTGGGTGAATCACTGTTTCTGTTTGCTTTGTTTCCTGTCCACGGAGTGACCTTTGTGGAGCAAAGTCAGTGGTTTCCCAGTGCAGTGCAGGGCCGTGTTACCAGAGCAGCCAGTAAAGCTCTCCAACATCGATTGCTGGAGCAAAGTCAGTGGTTTCCCAGTGCAGTGCAGGGCTGTGTCACCAGAGCAGCCAGTAAAGCTCTCCAACATCGATTGCTGGCTTCCTGTAAATGGGGTGTGAGGGGTGGAAACATCGGCAGCTGGTGAATGCCACACACAACCATACACAGCTTCATACACAGCTTCATACACAGCTGTGCCATGCTGTTGAAGCCAGCCACTAGAAGTCTATACCGAGTCTTTATTTCTGGTGTTTGATCCTGCCAACACCTACAAATAAAGACTTGCAGCCCCAACAGTTTAATCCGAAANAAAAAAAAAAAAAAAAAAAAAAAAAAAAAAAAAAAAAAAAGAGGGAAGTATTTGCTCACAGAGTTTCTCTTTAAGTAAATGTCAGACAAGTCAACATGTCAGACATGTCTCTCAGGTACTCTCAATTGCACTGGGGCAGACAAGCTCATTTGCATCTGAGAAATGAAAATTTGACTGTGGAGGACCTTGCTCCACAAGTAGTAATTGCTATAGCTGGTTGTCAATAGGAAGAGAAAAACTTGTCTAGAAATAAACTTTCTTGTGTTGATGAATTTTTAAACCATAACATTTGTGCTGGGTATTGTTATGAGAAAGGGTATTTTGAGGTCTGGTAGCAGGTTAGGATGTTGAAGAACTGTAGCNNACAATATATAATAATATATGATAATTTATATTATAATTATATAATATAGAATATAGCATAATAGTAATAATAATGAAAGGTATTTCAAGTACATTCCTTCCCCTGTACTATCTAATAAAAAAGGCTTAGCTTTGAAATAAATAATAATTTATAACATCAACGCTATTCATTTTGAAGACAGAGACCTCAGTTTTCTTTGATTTGTGAAAACCAAAATCTGTAACACTTCTGGTCCATGCTTAAAAAGTCAAAACCTCACAAATTTTGGAGAGAAACTGGTAGACATATTTCAAGTGAAGGTCAAATACTCTTTTCTTTTGCCAAAGCAAATCAATATGCCTCCATATACAGGCTGAAGGGTAGATGGTTGACCTCATTTCACCAAGGGAAACATTTCCAAATGTGGTCAAAACAACACTTTGGTTTCCTTGAAGAAATGAACTCTGAGGAGATTGTATGGTAAGGTAGGATGTAGCTTGGAGGGAGAGATCTTGTTCCCAAATGAGAAAGCACCAAAGAAGTAAAAGTAATTTTTGGAGGAGATATTGAGAGTGCATTTTATAGCTATCTGATACACATGTTTTGGATCACTGTCAGTGCTTCCTATGGAATCTTTCTAGATTTACCACAGACAGTTGGTAGCGTAAAAAAATGATTGCTTAGTTTTCTCATTTAAAGCTGCTTTTTTTCTCTATAGAAACTAAAGCTGTGACAGAAACAAAATTGGCATTCAGCTTGTCAGTAAGTAAAGGCATCTGCAATCCATAAAGGTGGCAGTGCCAATATTGGCATCTGTCTTGTTTCTGGTCTCACAGCTCTGCTGTTGAGTGCAGTGTGTATTACAGCCCTGATCTCTGACACAGAAATTGCTCCAGTCCCTGGAAGAAAGGTTTGTGCTGTTATGGTGCCAGTTTTTATTGGCAGGATACTGGTGTCAAAAGGGACATAAAATGAACAACTAGTATGGATTCCTCGGGAAGCCCATAGGAAATGTCTGTAGCTTGAGGGTCTTGTTAGCTCTGCCACAGCAGAGGCACTGTTTGTGACATTTTCAGCTATAACTGCGCACAACCGCAGAGGCATCGCAGCATCAGCTTCTAACAACTTCTCTTGTTATTAGGCTGTAACAAGATCAGGGGTGTCAACTTTTGTTTTCTAATTGCATATATTTTCTAAAAATAAAAGAAACATCCCACAGAGCCTAGTAAAATTAAAGTAGTAGTCAAAATTTTGAACAGTATGATTTTTCTCCTTGATACTCTATTCCCAATCATCATCCTTTTTTTCTGTCCATAATGGTTTTGCTCTCTGAGATTGGGCACAGTATGTACTATTTAAAGATCTCTGGCTTGCTATTGATGCATTTCAATTTAATGTTTATAAACCACCTGGCATCATCATCACACTGCTTGGTATGATGATTTGAATGAAGTCCATGTGCTTTTTTCTTTCCAAAAGGACCCTCATGTGTTTAATTCAGCTGGAAGACAAAGCATGTCTTACACATCAGTAAGGCTTATATATTTTATGTGTCTGAATCAGAAGGCACTGTGCAAGGAATTGTGTGTTAAAAAGAAATATTTCAAATAAAACTGGTTGGATAGTCTGTTCTGGAACTTGTAGTTTTAGACTATCAAAGCTGCTAGATGTTTCAATATTTGAGCAGCTGTCTCTATTACAAGATTTATCTCTACTACTCATGTTTCCTTCTGAAATGCCTGCAGCAATGATGACCAAGTAAATGAATACTGCCCAATTTGGCCACATTCTCTGCCTTGTCAACTCTCTTCAGTATTTCTTCTTACACCAGATATTGTCTCCTCCATGACAGCTAGCTTGCCTATGTACAGGCTTTCCTTTCATGAAATATCCTTCTGCTTTTGCCCTCATTTTTTCCTAATCCCTTTGACTACTAAATATG
>VZTR01016027.1:67692-106583 GCA_013400775.1 Chaetops frenatus | reverse complement strand
AACCATTATAAACGAGGGAAACCATTACAAAATTTAAGAAATATCAAAAATGTCCTGCAACACTTGAGGGTAAGTTGCTACTCAACTGGTTTCTTTTTCTCAAAGTCCCACTGCATTACTCTACTAAGTGCTGTGCTCAAGGCCTTTTGTACTTGAGGTGAACTTAGCAGTTTTGGTCCTTTTTCCAAACTTTAAAAATTATTGCAGTTCCTGACTGTTGTGATTTGAAGTTCTTTTTCTGCAGAGAAACTTGAAGGTATAAAACCCTGAGTAAAGACTCTTAATGTCTTAAGAAGAAGGAATGCAACACACTCTTTAACAAGTTTCACAAAATATTTTAAAGAAAGACATGTGGCTTAGAAAACTGAAAAGAAAACCAAAGCAAAGCTATAACCCTTAAAGAAGTAGCACTACTTTTTCTTTGGAAAGGAGTCTCAAGATGAGCACCTAACAAAAAATAAGCTGCTTCCAAACACTGGCCTCTCCAGACGACTGTGCCAAGACAAAGATCCTTTATATCTCTGAATTGTTATTGTACATAAACGTACAGGTATTTTAATGCATAGGATTAGGGATTAGGGAAACATAAGATATGGTCATTTTAGCTTGGATACTGGGATATTGATTTTTGTACTTGGATATCACTGCCTCACACTTTCCCTGGAAATAGAAGCCCAGGTGTGATTCCTTAAGGACTATGGCCAGACAGGAGTATGAATATGTTCCCTGATCACCTCTCTGGCTTTGTATCACATTCAGAGCTTTTAAGAGAGTATTTTCATTTTCTTTTTCTTTTAGGGAGCAGTGTCACAGGGCCTCACACTCTTGTTTTCATATTCTTGAGATAGGACTCAGCATATGGCATCATCTCCTCTGTGTAGCTCTTTTTGCTACCTTTGCCCTCTCCATCTTCTGACAGCACATTGGGAATGGAAGTAAAGCTTTTTCTTACTCCTCTTTCATCTTCCTGCAAACTCCTCTGCTCATCACAGTCTTACAAAGTTTCTCTGTGCCGCCACAAAGCAGGGTGACCACCTCTCTGCTTTTCAACCTGTTTTTATCCGCATGCCTGACTTATGGTTTAGTGTAGTAGGTGGATGAAGAAGGACCCAGCCCAATGCAGGACTGTCCATCAACCCCACTTCTTGTCTGTACCATGAGCCTGGAGATTTTTTGAGGCAGGTTTGTAAACCAGAAGTGTTTTGAACATTGTTGTGTTTATTTCCCATTTTGAATGGAAGGATGGAGGTGGCTTTTGGGTCTTGAAGTTCATTATCACATTTCAAAAGCTCTGCTGATGGTCATTAATATAATCACATTTTTAAAAGTTTTACGATTTTAAAAGTTTAGGAAAGTTTTTTCCATTAAATTCCTACAAAGTATTTGAATGGGCTGATAATTTGTTCCTTCCATAAGGGAAAAGGGTGAAAGACAGAAAATGCACACTTTTACAAAGAAAAAGCAAAATTAGAATCATGGAAATCTAAAGCATTCAACTCTGTTTTTTCAGATGGTTGAAAATTCCACAGCCCCACATTCTTTATTCCTTTTTTCACAAGAAAAATAAATATTATAAACAAGAGATTTCTGGTAACTTAATAGGCCATGTGGAAGGGGGTTTGCCCATGTACAAGATTGTCAAACTGCTCGTTTACATAAATGAACCAGTTGCACCATAGTCTGTCGAGAAAGACCACTTTTTGTTTGTTTGTTTGTTTGTTTTACTACCGTCAGATCATCTTGGGGAAAAAAGATGCCCCAAAAGTTCTAGAAAGACAAACAACTGTCAAATACAAAGAAATCGTCCAGATAGAGAAAGAGAGAACAATAATTTAGGAGAAAACTAATGCTCTTTAGGCAATGAGACCTCTGTTTTTGTGAGGCACATTTAAAGGAAGATTTTTTAAATGGAATTTGAGTAAAAAAGAAGTATGTAGGAGAAAGTTTGAAGAAAAATGAGCATTTCTATAGCTATAGTTCGAGGTTAATACCACAATACATCAGTATGCCACTGTCATTAAATAGCACTCCAGATCTTTTCCTGGCTCAGATCCCAGCAATTAAAGCAATACTAGAATGAAATAGACAGACGATGTGCCAAAATTCTGACTGGCTTTAGAAAGGGAGGAATTGTACCCTCTGGTTAATGACAGTGATTGTAATCTCATGAAGAGCCAGAAATCAGAGAGCCTTGTGACATAGCTGAGACCATCTGAACCCTGAGGAAATAGTTAAAGGAAAATTAAAATGCAACATCTAGTACTTCAGGTCCAAGCAAAACCCCACTCTCCTGGATATTTGACTTACAGAGGAGGAAAGCTTTCTACATTTGATGTATACAGGTTTGTTGGACAAGAAAATTTGAGCAGAATTCTACATACTTTTGGACTCATCTTGGATGCCCTCAGCCCTCTGAAAAATAGAGAAGGGATAAAATAGGAACCAAGTAAAGAGTATGAGCATATCAAGTGAGAACCTGCTGATGTTTCCTCCAAGCTCATATTGGATGCAATATCATAAACACTCATGATTATCTTGAATTATAGATGGTTTTTTTACTTTATATAAACTTCATTTATATAAAGTACAACAAGCCCCCATTGTGGACTTGCCATCCCCCAAAATCAGACAGTCCTTCAGTTTTAATAAGTCATAAAGACCCATTTAGCAACCAGAAAAGAGTCAGCCCAAACCTAGCTGGGGTATAGCATAACTATTTTGTTGCTGTTTAAGTTGTGTCAGATCAGGGATACCAAGCAAGCAGAATTAGGTTGTTGTTTTCATCACAATGTATTTTTCTCATGAGACAGTATCCTTTGAGATAAGAACCTGACAGGTAAAATTACTTAGTATACCACCATAAATCTTCCCTGTTTTTTTTCTTCTATAACCCTCAATTATGAAGTGATGGATGTTTGCATAAGACACAGTACATTCACTTCATTTTCCAGGACTAAATTGAAGTCTCTTGGCTTGTAATATTTCACAAAGTCTGACACTTTCTTTTCAGCAAGTAGGTTAATAATCACAAAATAAAGCAATTTTTTATTATAAAGATATGATAATATATTGCTTTTCCTTGGAAATAATAAGTGTCTATAGCATCTCTTCACTGATAGTTACAAAATAATACTGGGCACATTCTGATTGATTAATTTCAGATTAAATTATATTTATCTCGTTTAGATTAGATGAAAAGGGAAATGATGTTGGTTCAGTATGTTACAGAAAATAAACTTCACAACATGTAAAGTAAGTATATACTTTTAAAAGTGTTTTTATTGTTATTTATGGAAAGATACAATATCACAGTTATTAAATTAATGGTTTCAAGGCAGTGATGAGTAAATTGCTGGTTTCCTTATACTGCTTAAGTACTAATAAGTTTCTGAGACTTTTGCATCTCTTCTCTAAAACCTTGCCCAAATTCATGAAATGTTACCATGTCGTGAATCTGATGATTTCTTACTGGAAAAGCCTTAAATAAACTAAAGAACTTCTACCCCCTCCTGGGTGTTCTGGCTCTCTGCAGAGGTGAAAAGTTCCTCAGGAAGCCATCAGCAGGAGGAAAAAAAATAATTTCAGGAAGTTCAGCCTGGTTACAGAAAAAGAAATCTGAGATCTTGTTTAAAATTGTACGATGCCTTCTGCACAGAGAGTTTCCCCTAAAGCACACGTTCCATTCCTAGGGGTGACTGACATGGACAGTGTGTCAAGGATATTGTTATGTTTAATCCTGTTGTTCAAATATCATAGATGCTTTTCTGATAAATAATTTTCAGCCCGGAAAATAAGTCTTGCATGACTCCAAACTATTAAAATGATTACATATAAGCAAGAGATCACAAAAAATAAGCAACTAATTTTTTTTTTAAATTAAAATAAATAAATACATTAAAAAAGCTATTTGCAAGGCAATTGTTTGTGAGATTATATAATTTTAAATTATTTTTGTTGGCAGTTTTTTATGCTTCTTGAGATGACCATTCGCTGTATCTTTCTGTATGCACAGCTCTGTTTTGCTAAATTGTCACTTGCTCTGCCCTCGGATTATGGAAATCAAATGGCACTTCTCCATCTGTTGTAAATTGCTATTTGTAGATCTTTGAGTGCACCAATATAATAAGAGCATACAATTATCTCACTTGGTGCAGATTAAGAATTGTAACATTATATCACTGCCTCTAATACTTACAATGTATGGAATTGTTTATGCTTTAATCTTCAGTAGTTTGCCTGTGTAAGAGAGGACATGCCCTTCACAGTTTGTGTGGTTAAGTCATGGGTGTTGCCCTTGTTTAATAAGTAAGAAGACTGTGGATGTTCTTCTCTAAATAACTTCTCAATAGCTTCAGAAGTTTCCATTGCCTCAGTTGGTCAGTGAAGCCCTGTTACAAAAACTGCACAGCAATTGCAAAATCTGAATGAGCCCTACCCTGTGATCCTACTGAGAGAACTGACTTTGAGAAAAACATAGCCCGTGATGGGACCTCATCTAGAGAATGGTCATAGAGAACTTGCAAGTAAGTTTTCACTCAGCATTGAGAGGTTCTTGAAAACCCCCAGGAAGGGAAAGGGATATGTTTTGTAGTCACTGGATAGAACCCACCATTGGTAAAAGTGTGAAGAACTCCCTGAATATCTGTCACATAGAAATTACTTATTATTATGCACTTTAGGTAGGTGCTATGTGTAACAGTTATGCAAATGTGTCTAAGAGCAAAGGGACAATCATATGATGTTTCCAAAGTTTTATAGAGGAATTCCAAGCAGGAAAAAGAAAAATCAAATATCTGTCATCTGCAGATCTGAAACTGATATAAGCAAAAATTCCAGGTTCCAAAAAAATTAATTAGTTACCAGGTACTCAGCTAGGAGGCGAAAAAAATTACCATTTTAAAATTAGAACTGCTCTATTGATAGCTTAGAATATATGTTTAAAGAATGTTTTCCAAATTCTTTTCCTTAAATATCGACCATAACATGTGTATAAAAATGCACAAGAGTCTGATTGTCTGCATTTACTTGTACAGTTAGTACAGTTATTAAATCCATTATGTCAATTTGCAATGGATAGAGGACTAATGATTTGTATATATTGATAATTCTTCATCCAAAAAGAGGCTTATATGAACATTTCGTCTTATGGCTAGAAAGCAAGCCAATGCAGTTAAACAATTTCAATACCCCCTGTGCAATTAACAGCTTCTCTGATTATTTTGCTCCTGCAAAAAATTCCTTTGCATACAATTTTGTATCTGAGTCAAGACATGCAGTAGACAGTACTGGGAAGTTTCTTAGCTGGTATAAATCACTGTAACTTTACTTATTTCTTGCCTTTTTGTATGAGCTGAAGTATTAGATAAATTTTTCTCCCATGTTCGTTGTACAGAGCTGTAGATCCATGCTGATATCTTTGCCTGAACTGTCTGTGCAGAAGCTTACTAGTTTGTCTCAAGGTTAGTAGTGAAGGATTTTAACTTTTTTATTACTTTGATAGGAAGTGAAGAAGACAGGTTTTACTTCAGCCAAAATAATAAATATGAATGAGAAAATGTAACTAAAACCCCATGAAAACTGACACAATTAATTTGCATTTTAAGGGGAATGTAGTGCTGCTTTTGACAGTGCAATCATTTAAGCATGTGCTTAACTTAGCAATTAATCAGACCTGAGAATGTGGCAGCGTTTATATACAGGTCTAAATGCCTTGCTAAATCAGAAACCTCATCCTCACCTCATAGTTTGTCAAGTACTGTGATAAATCTAGCTTTCTCTTGTTCAGAAATCACATAAATCCAGGTTTGGATTTCTATAACTATTTATTATTAATATGCACTTATTGAATTCTTTATACAGCATTATGCTGTCTAGGTCTGAATTGCCTGCTTTGGGTATATATTGGCACAACACTTATGACAGCTTTTTGATTACCACAAAAAATTTACAGTGGAACAATGAAGAGCTGAAGACTAACCATTTTACACTTGAATGGTTTGGATTTTATAGATATATATATATACAAACCTTTGCCTCCCTTTCTTTCTCCTCTGCTGTTGTGCTGCTCATGTTAATCATTGATACACCAAAGTAAGGATTCAGTTTAGAGTCAAGCAAGATGATGCAGACACAGTCTGTAATCGAATCCACACTACCCACTGCTGTTTTATTATTAAATGTTATTTCCACCTTCATTTCCATGCATAATGTAGCTAGAAATGTTAACACATTTTATTTATTTTAACATGGAAGTTCAGCTAAAGTTCAGAATTCTCTGCACAAAAGAGTACTTGGAATTACTGAACTTTGGCATAAGTTGAAGGACTCTATAAGCTTTATGCAAAAAACACTATCTTACTTTTGGTGGAAATAATGAAGCATGAAATTATCAGGATCCATTTAGCTATCCTGGCAAGTCTTCTTTCTTAGTCAAGAATATGTTCTACTACCCTTTTCAAACTTATTAATACCTTTCTCCTAGACAAAAATTAGCAAACCAGGTCCTGTGAGTTCAAATGGATCATAGCATGTTGATATGGGACTTGAAACAGACCTAGAGCCCTTCAGATGGTGATATATTCATTTTTTCAAAATATATATGTATTTTTGACAATATGTTTTAGCTAGTCCTGAGGACTGCAAGGTGTGATGAGGAAAGATGCCTCAATGGCTGAGAATGAATTTGGTACTGAGGAAACATGTGGTCTATCCCTTTTCCCACCATAGGCTTTGGAGCAGGGATTCAGATGCCTAAGAACAGTTATCTGCTGCCAGCTCTGATGTCCTGGCCTCCAGCAGTTGGTGCAGAAGGGCACAAGTTTCCTGTGGGTTCTGTGTCATCACTGTCTACCTGGTGGACTTGTTTTGGACATAGAAATGTCACTACATACATCCATGAGACATCCCAAATCTCTCCCTTGGTGTGACTTGACCAATTATTAGAAGTACTACAGGCAAGTCATTATTTAGTGGCCTTGCAAAAGCCAAAAGATGTCTGACTCTATAGTACTTCTAAAAAATGCTTTAGCAATATTAAATACATCTTTGGGCACCCTAAATACCGAAGTATCCCTTTAAAAATGGAACTTGGTCTGCATGTGGGTATATGTAAGGTGCAAGGAAGCAGGGTCAGAAGCAGGGATCCAAGCTAGTATCTCTGCAAGGCAGTCTTGGACACCAGCTGAGACTGGTGGGCACTGGTATGTCCCCAGAGTGCATCACAATGCAGTGAGTACGTGTTTTTGACCCAGATTACTGGTTGGTAGAGAGTCCTTCTCTTACAAGAAGATGTGAGAGTTAGACTCTCTAGGAAATACAAAATAGGAAAAACATTTTCAAAGTAGACTTTCAAAATTCTTACTTTCTATTACATCTCAGTTAAAGCAGTTCCAGTAAGGTCCTCAGTTACTTCTGAATTTCTGTTTGGAAAGAATATTTTTTCTTCAACATGCATAGGAGATTCCTAGTCTATGCTTTTTAATCTCTTTCATTACAAAAAGCAGTTGAGGAATTATTTTCAAATGTTTTGTAATATTTAAAGTAACATGTATTGCAAAATGTGGTGTTTTTCTTCCTTCATATAAAGAGCAACGTGTTTTGCCTTTGTGACTTTTATCATGGTTGCCCTAGATTTCTGTTATAGAAGTGAAAGGAATGATTCATGTTCTCTCCCTTTAATTTAAGCAACATGATATTTGGCCTTAATTATTCTCTTAAATATGTTAAAAAAGAATAACTTTAGAGTTTGATAAAATTTCTTATGATGATAGGCTGAAGCAGCAAAACAAAGCCAGAATTACGTAGAGCATGACCTTTCCTTGTATGATGTCTCCTTGCATAAAAATAAGTCTCATCAGATTGTGATTTAGATGCCAAGCCAAAGGATGGTAACTGTAATTAGAGGCTTAAAATGGCAAGATGAAATATCCTTATGTTAAATGTAAAATGAAGCCTTAAAAAGATCAGGAAAATGTTTGATTTTTTTTCCCACTTTATTTAGATAGTACCCAACCAACTTACTTCTTGTTATTTGACAGTTCTGCAGTATCTTATATTATGGAAATATCCTCATTAGTAGTGTTCTGAGGAGAATAATTGGGGTATTATGATTTTTTATTATCTTCTTCAGAACCAGGCAAATGACTTCTGTGCATCTAAAATGTACAGGGAAAACATACACACACACAAAAAAAGCACAATAAGACTTACTTATATGATAGGTTTAAAACCCTGGGAGAAATACATCATCTTATTTGCTGCAAGAAGATTTTGAGGGAAAGTAGAGCAGAGAATACAGTTTCATTAATCCTGTGTTGGTACAGATTGTTTTAATTTCATACCATTTCTATGTCATTGCACACTTTTTTATGCATTGCCATCTTGAGTATTTTTTGGTGGCTGCTCAATTATTGTGTGGTTCACAATGAAATTGCTGACACAACTTTAACAACTCAAACTTAAATTAATTCAAAAGTATGAGTAACATTATTCTAAGAGTATGGATACTCATTTCAGGAATAAGTTTAGGCATTTGCCTTGGAGTAAAGCATGACTAATACCTGTAAGCTAGCAGCAGAAAAAAATACAGGGAAAATCTTTTATGACCATGACTGGAGAGAACAAAAATCCTGTAATCTCACTAACAGCTCTCTGTAAGGATACTGCAAACACAGTTTAAGATATAAAAAATTCTCTAACAACTACAGTGTTTCGGGAATAAATTGTGAAATACAAAGAAGAATGGGAAAATCTCCTAAAGAACTTAAAACTTTCCAAAGCAGGGATACGAAACCACTTTCTACCTCCTGAAGAGAGGGAGGTGCATTTTCAAAGTGATGCACTGAGACTTAACCAAGCAAACTTTGCTGACTTTGAAGAGATGACACATGGCTACATTTCTGAGCACAACTTTGAAAATCTGCCCAATAATATAGTAATTATTGAAAATTTCTAACAAGGAATCTGATATTTTTTATTTTTCCCTCACATAAAATATTGAGACAGTTTAGAAACCTATTCATCCTATAATTTTCATGTGAAAGTGTTTAAAATGATTTCACTCTGTAAACAAGTCCACCCATCAAACAACCTGTGCACTTTTACTAGTTTCTAATCGTGCTCTGTCCATTCATTTCTGTTGCCTTGGACTAAGCATTTCCTCCTTCCCAACTTCCAGTCTGCCTTCTGAACAAAACACTTCCACAGAGAAGATGGGAATAAGAGCATTCTTCCCAGCATGGTATATGCATAGATCCATAGATCCTTCACCTGATTTCTCCACTTGCCTTCTTCCTAACCACACAATTGGTGTATTGAAGCCAGGGTTAAATTATACACTTTCTGATTTCTTGCTTTCTCTCCTCTTCCTTCTCTTTCCCATCCCTTGTCTTCCAAGGTTGTTTTAAAATTAAGTATTTTCCTCATTGCTTCTTATCCGGAGTATCAGGAAAGTAAAATAGAATTTTACATTATATACAAGATTGTCTCACCTGTGGACTGACTATAAATGGAAGAAGAAAAGTCTTTAAAAGAGAAACTTTGTCAGGAAGCTGGGACCAAAAAATGACTCTTTAATACAACTCTGCTTCCTTTTGAGAAATACACAATAAGTTTAGAAGCAATCAAACACTGCCAATAGAAGCACTCCCATTATTTTAATCTGTTGGAAAATAATTTTCTTATACAAAATTATTCTGCTTCTTTTCCTGAGACTGTCACTCTCATGATTATAATTCCCCAAGTCAATGTCTGTTATTTATATCCACAATTTACTCCTGCTGAAAAGGCAGAAGCTTAGATATCTATTCAGTGTTTTTTTGCAGACAGAAAGTGAACTGAAAGAACCAAATCAGGAGTTTTAGTAAGGGGGTTTATTCAAAGTAAAATTAATTTTCTGTAGATGCTGGATATCATTTCCCCAGTATGGAAGCCAGGTTTTCTGGTCAAGAGTAAAGACAACAGAATTTAGTGAGTGTAATTTCTGTTTCAATTTTAATGAGTACAAATGTATTAATTTTCAGGATATTTCTCTTGAGCCTTTGTAGGGCTAGACATTTTATTTCACCGTTGGACAGCCAGGGTATGTCAGACAGGCATGTATAATTCAACCCAGCTAGACTTGTTGGGCAAGTGAAGCTCTGGTGTAACTCAAACTCCTGCTATAAGGAAACCAAAAATCATACCCAAATAGGTTAAATCCAGCATTTTGCACCTCATATCTGTTCTCCTTATTTTTCCATCTTCCTTCTAGCTTTTCTCTCTCTTTTGGCACCAGAGGTGGAGTGACAGATAATCACAAGATGAAGTTGCACAGCATCTGCCAGTATTTCTAGCCATGAAACTCTCCCTGTCGGCCACCTGCCCCAGAACATGTTCTTGCTCATGTGGCTAAGGGCTTCTGAAAAATGCTAGCTGGTGAATCCAGACCATACTGAGTACCTGATACTACATTCTGCCCTCCTGCTCGTTGTCATGGCTTCAATAAATGGTAGTTTTAGTAAAAAAAACCAAAACCCAAAACAACAGAACCCAAAGAGAAAAATTGCAAGAGAAAGGAAAAAGGACAAATAATTTAACAGTCATTAATGGTTTTCATCAGACAATATATTCCTCTCAAGGTTCTATGTAATGTCAATAATGCAAAGCTAAAGACTGAATCCTCATTTAAAATATCAATGTACTGAAAGGCACATCTTACTCATTTTGAAAACATGACAAAAATTTAGAATATTCTTTTTTCTTGTTCAGCAAAGAAGAAAAATGGTCTGCTGTGTTATGTTGACCCTAATTCTAGTTTGGATCAGACATGTGCACAGCGCTAAATTTCCTAATGCAGCTGAGATCAAAATACTTAGTTCCCCTTTCTGGTTGCAGACCTTGAAAGCAACCAAATGTGGCAGGAGACTTCTGCTTTTTAGTTTGTGCTCCAGACATTTCTTTCTGTACCTGTGTATTGGGTTTGCACAGCAAGGTTCTAGTTCAGGGGAAGCTACAGAGGGGGTTTCCATAAGAGGATGCTGGAACCTTCCTCTGTATTGGCAGCACTTCTAAGATAACAGATTGATCAGTTAGGAGGGAAAAAACTGTGTGGCAGAGAGGGAAGTGTGGAAATATGCAAGAGAAACAACTCTGCAGTCAGTGAAGAAGGAGGTGGAAGTGGTGGCCCAGGTGCTGGAGCAGAGATTCCCCTGCAGCCCGTGGTGCAGCCCATGGTGAGACAGCTGTTTCCCTGCAGCCCAGGGAGATCCACAGAGGAGCAGGAATACACCTGTAGCCTGTGGAGGACCCCATGCTGCAACATGTGGATGCCTGGAAAGAAGGCTGTGACCCTGTAGAACCTGGCACTGGAACAAGGTCCTGGCAGGACCTGTGGCCCTGTGGAGCAAGAAACCCATGTAGGAGAAAGTTTGCTGGCAGGACTTGTGACCCTGTAGAGGTCCCCTGGTGGAGCAGTCTGGTCCTGAAGGACTGTGTCCTTTGGGAACAATGCAGGCTGGAGCAGGTCATGAAGAGCTGTAGCCCAAGGCAAGGACTCATATTAGAGAATGGATGGAGGACTGTCCCTTGTGGGAGAGACCCCATGCTGAGCAAGGGAAGAGTGTGAGGAATCCTCTCCCTTCAGAAGGAAGGAGCAGCAGAGAAGACATGGGATAAACGCACCACAGCCCCTAATCTCCATCCCTCTGCACTGCTGGGAGGGGGGTGGAGAGTTAGGGTATTTGTGAGTGAAGTTAAACCCAGAAAGAAAGAATATGGTAAAGTAAACTTAGTTCAGGAACGATAAATGTGCAGTATATGCTTAAAGATATTAAATGAAAAATATAAACATGATGCAAATTAAAGTCATGGCTGTGGAAAAGCTCTGGCACTGAGCTGTTACAGTTAAGGCTGTTACAGTCTCTAATGCAACCCTTTGCCATTGCTCCCTCCATTTCTGTATATTTAATGTCTTTGGTAGCAGTGTTCTGTGGCCAATTCCTACCCAAAGGCAATTAAAAAACAAACAAACAAACAAAATCCCCTAACAAACAAAAACCTAAAATAGCACCTTTTTTTTTTCTCCTGAATATAAAGAGATAGATAAACCCAGACTTTTCCCACTATAAGAAGAAAAGAAATAATGTCTCTTTACTGAGCAGCTTTATAGACAAAACAACTGTATGCTGTAAGGTTCCATACAGCACCAAAAGTGTAAAAGTCCTTCCAATTTTTTTTCCTAAAGAAAATTAATTTTAATCTGCCCTAGTCATGATCCTACTTTTACCTGTGTCTTAGTGCAGTCAGAACAGATCCAGCAGCAGAAAGCTCACAAATTCCTGTCTCGATCTTAGGCTATTCTAGGACTAAATCACACCATCTTTATAGAGGTAAGCTCTTGTTCTCAGAAATAATTCTTAAGCACTCCAATATGTCTGCTACTTGTGATTAAGGCTTATTGAAACAAATGAGGATTGAACAATTTTTCTCATAATTTTTATTGATGCTTTAATCCCTTGTTGCTGAATATTCATACCACACCTTCTCAGTTCTTCCCTTTGTGTAAGATATTCTGAACTTAAAATTGCTTATGCAACAGGCCACAGGATTTTTGGAAGAATGCTGTTTTTGCTGCATTCTGTGGCAAATCACTGATTACTTTCAAAGAGACTAGAATTAAAAATCCTAGGTATTTGTTTATGCAGAAGTCTATTGCACCTAGCAGACCTTGTTGCCTCCACGAAAGACTCTTCAGATTGGTGCACTTGGTTCATCCTCTCTGAAAGAAGACTATACCCTTCTGCCAAGATCATTGATCTCAGAAATAAATGTGCCAAGCAGCTTTAACACATTGATATTCATTTTACTGACAGTAAAACTTGAGGCATGCTTTATCTGTATTTACATCGCTCTCAAAACGAATTCCAAGTTCTCAACCTGGAAATTTTTGGTTGTTGTTGTTGTTGTTCTGGTGGGAGGGGTTGTATGGTTTTCCTTTAGACCACAGTCTGATTTGTATTTTCCTACTTCCTTCTCACAACTCTTTTGCAGAATCTCATCAAATAGGTTGCTGAAGTCAGGTATACTTTGGTGCATTTGTATTATATCCAAAAATCTTGGGTTTCATCTCTGAAGGAGATTAATTTGAATTGTCCAGCTTTAGGTTTGACAAGTGCCAATGTACTTAAACTACCTAAATGATTTAGTGATCAACTCATTCTGGTTTTAAAACGAAGATTTTCACTTTCAAATTTGCCATGTCTTTCTTTTTCTTCTATGGGCAAAAATAGATTCAATGTATTCACTTGAAACTTGAAACTATGACATGCAAATTTCAAACCACTCTTCATAACTCTTATGTAGCAACTAAATTATGTTTCATTATATGCTCTTGTTTCTTAAAGGTATTACTATCAGAGACTTCTCATTGACAGGAAGAAATCAACAATTTATTTTTTCATAACCACATTCTGAATTACTTTGTAGTTCATAGAGCTGCTTCCCATATTAGCTTCCACAACTGGGTTTTACAGGGAAAAACACAGCAGACCTGTACTAGGCTTTGTTTGAGGAAGAACTGCTCCCCTCTGCTTAGATGAAGTTTCCCAGTGAGCTCGCCCACATACATCAGGCCTAATTTGGTCCATTTTATGCAAGTAAGAGTAAAAAAGGAAGAGAGAGGGGGGAAAAAAAAAATGAGAGATTGGGATGATTGTGTACAGTCCTAGCTATCCAGAAGGCAAATCAGCTGGAGATGGAGAGCAGTAACAGTGTGCCAGCTTCTGAGCACAGCTGAGTCTGACAACAAATCCCCTCGGGACCAAGGGAGTCTGTCACTGGTAATGACAGAGAGCTATTGGCAGTGCAGGTAGCTTTAAGGTGCCTCCCACCTTCCTAGTAACAGCAGGTCTGCTGTGAAAGCACTGAGAATCTTGCACATTAGCTATTATGCAAAATTCAGAGCGCAAATTGGCAACTTCAGCAGTCATGTTAATTTGCTTTGCACTTAGGAGATTCTGCAGAGTTCCCCATGCACAAGTGTTAGAGTTTTGGGGGTTTTTACAAATGGTGTTAGGACTGATTAAAGTTTTGGTTTCTGATTATGATTATGATGTGTCATAGCAATTACATGCAAAATAAGAATACATAAATCATATGCTACAATAAACCTGTCTAAGACAGACATCACATGTCAGTAGAGAGATTTGGAGACAGACAAATCAGTCGTCAAACATGCTAATTGCAATCCTCTCTGAAAATGAGTACCTCCATCACTAAAAATAGGATAACGTAGCCTGTAGCTAAATAAATAGCATATTTATGTGTTTGTAGATAAGCCATTTTAACTCATCTGGGGATCAGCACAGAAGAGACCTGAGCTCTGTTCTACTGCTTATGTCTAACCCCCTAGAAGTTCATAAGAACAGAAGCTATCTTTACTCTTTTCTAAATCCTTCTTCCACAAAAAAGGCTGAATTTGGCTTACTTAGTTTATAAAAAAATAAATTAATTAAATATAACTAGGTATCTAAATTGCAGTGAAAAAAAACCCCTCTGATTTTGGCAACTTCAAAGTCCAGCCTACAAAAGCACCTACGATAGCTCTGCAAAATAGCTCCCATCAGTCTTTGTTAATTGAATAGACCATGATCCAAGACCACCAAACTCAGAAGGGCAACTTACCATGATCTTGGAGTATAGTGAAAGCCACTGGGGTGATCCTACTCCTACTTGCCCTAACTTTAAAGTCTAAATTAAGTCTTGTCCATGAGTACAAGGGGCACCAGACTTGATCATAAAGACAAGTTGTGAGGATCAGTATTACTATAAACACTGCCATGAATAAGTGGCTTGTCCAGCTAAGAGAGTCCATGGAAATTGTGTGCTGCAGAAAAGACAACAAAGAACAAAGTAAAGAAAACTAGAGTGAGAGAGTATAGCAACTGCTTATGTCCAGGGTGACAGAGCAGAAGTTGGATGTTACTAAGATTTTAAATCAATTTCTTTCTGCCTCTGCCTAAGACACAAGATTTCAACCTCAGCTCACATAATCCGAGGGAAGGAAAAAATGGGAGCCCAAATATCAAAAGGAATATGAAATATCAAAAAAAGAAAAAAAAGATAAATATGTGAATACTGTAGTTGCCTAGTGCAAACACGTGTGTTAAATACCAGCAATGTATGGATTTCTTTAATGATTTTATAGAAATATTTTATTCTTATGTAAATCTCTCAATGAAATGAAAAAATCCTAGACTGTGAAAAAAAAATCACTAAAATATTAGTAGATGTTAGTTTCGTGAGAGGATTTGAAGTGATTAATCTTCCTTCTTTTGCTTGCTTTCTTCTCAGCAGTATTCCTTCTTCAACTAGCTGGGTGAAAGCCTGTGGCTCAGTTCCTCCTGCTCCTAAACCTCCTTTCCAACAGTCTGTACCAAAGAAATCACATTCTTTTGATTGCACTGTGTCATGATCCGATTACTAAGGTTCTCAGAAATGCCCCTGCCCAAATTAAGGTGCAAACGAGACCACATGCCAGTGACAATACTATGGGGTTTATTTGATGGTATTTGATAGTAAATAGGAGAGAGAGAGAGAAAGAGAGAGAGAGAGAGAGAGAAAGAGAGAGATAGAAAGAGAGAGAGAGAGAGAGAGAGAAAGAGGAAGAGAAAGAGAAAGAGAAAGAAGGAGAAACAGGAAATAGGTGGGCGAGACAGAAAGAGAGAAACACGAACAGAATAAGGAAAATATCACCACTCCGTGGATCACAATGATGCTCCATTGATCTTCTCCAGCTCGTCTCCTTGGTAGTGAAGGTCCCCCCAGAAAGCACAGAATGCCCTGGGTTAATATAGGCTCAGGCAGGCAGGAAAACCCAGGCACCTCCCTGGGCAGGGGGAGTTTGCCACTGTCTCTTACAGCAGACTCTGGGTTTGCTGCATCCCACGCAGCCCTGTCCTGCAAGGCCTCAGGAGTGACTCTGGGGACACCTCTGGAGGCCTTTGATGGATGAAGGCCCCCCCTCAGCTGCCTCTCAGGTGAATGTCCCGTGGATGTGGCCTTCCCAGGGCTGGGGGTTCCATGGCCAGTGTGTGTGAGGGAGGATGGGTTCACTGCCCCTGAGCAGAGGTTACAACACACCAAAACTTTCTCCCCCCACCTCGGCTGGGGGGGAAATCTGTGCAAAGCTGCTCCCAGCAAATGGGTCTGTGGGCTACGGCCTCCCCCACCCCAAAGCAAGCCAGAGATGATTCTTAGCATGGCTGCTGGGTTTGGCTCACATTCTTTCCAGGTGATTGAACAATGGGTTTTCCCTTTATCTAATCTCAGCAGTTTGACTTTCAGTCCAAAGTTCCAGTCAGGCATCTTCAGGGAGGCTTCTTTGGTTGTAGCTTCTTTATACAGTTTTTGTAAAAATGAGCAAAACTTTACATGAATGTTTGAGGCATGAACTGTTTCAGTCTCTGACACTTTTAATAATCTTCCTAAAAGAATTGACAAGAACTGTGCTAGAATAAGGGTGAGTACCTGATTCAGCTTCTGCAAAACCATACTGAAAATACAAGGGAAGTTTCCACATGCAGTTGTGTCTCAGCACATGCAAGTGCCTCATTTTCCCTCCATTCCCCTCTGCAGTACATCCAAGGAGGCAGGAGATAAACCCTGCATGGTAACTGGCCGTAGCTGTGCAATGATGTGAGAGTCTCCAACACCTTAATCTTGCTAAGACCCAAGATACTGCTGTGGACCTGAAGATAATACTGCTCTTTGGAAAGGGTGAATCAGCCCCCCAGTGTAAATGCTTACTGTTCAATGAAAATTTACACACCTCTAAGCATGTTCAGCTCCAGGACTGAATCCAAGGATGAAAAAGTAGGCTTCCCCTGTAATTACTGCTTTGCAGTGTGATGTATCCTGCCTTCTGTTGCTTGTCTAAAGCAGACTATTCTTTCTGCAAAAATATCATTTCAACTGCTGTTATGATTTTTGGCATATTCACAGGACTTTCTGTGAATGATATGACATCAGTAATGTTATTTATGCAAGTTGCCCAGCTAAACTCAAAATACCTTGGCACCCGTTCCTATACCAAAGCTCCCAATCAATATGTGAACAGGCTGAGTGCCATCTGAAAACATAGACATGAATGTACACAGCCAACACATCCTTATGATCATATGGGTGCTTGGGGCAGGAGTGCCAGCAGACAGTCTAGCAGTGTGCTGATTATACTGAGAAAGACATCCTTTCTCTTTTGAATTTAAACTTTTGTCTTTTTTTTCCTCCACTTTAAGTTATACTTGAGTATTCTCAAGTCACTTTTAAAATATCAATGTACTGAAAAACACATCTTATTTGTTGTTATCATGCACAGATTTTTCCTAGAAGAAAATATTTTCCAAGAGAGAAGTTCTTATAGTAAATATTTTTGCTTCTTGGCCAACATTTTCAAATGGAAAATGTTTCAAGCAGTTTTCACATAGTCTTGAAGAAAATATCAGTGGGTCCTGTTATGTGTGATATGACACAGGAAATACCGTATTCATTCCGACTTGGAGTCATATCACATCAGGGACCCGTGCAAGCCCTGTTACAGATAGATGTGGAATCACTTGCTCCATGCAGGCTAAACCTATTTCTGGCTTCTTCTGAGCTGGAGATGATTAGAAAGGATTAGGTCTTGACACAGTAGTCTGACCTCCTTCTCTCAGGGTATTACAGTAACTCTTTGTAGGGAAGTAAAATTCTCAATTGCTCTTTGAATCTATTTCATCTCTAGGACAAAATTATTTTGAGTGTAGTGAGTTCCTAGCTTTGGCTGCACCCATGCTGGGTGATAAACTATTTTCCCTTGGTTTTAAATTTTGAATATTCTATTTTTTGTGCGTTAGGAAACAAGGACTTACCTGATTTAAAATATTCTGAAAGCTGTTTCAGTTGTACACAATTATTCTTATCACTCCTATCTCTGAATCCTATTTGCTTCTTAATTATGCATACTTTATACATTATTCCAGACAGGAATAACAGAAAACCTACATTTCTGTTACATCTGATATAATTATATTCTTCATACTCTTGATAATTCTGTTCCTTATGTATGCTTAGCATAATGCTTGTTTTGTACCTTGAATTGCACAGTGAATAAAGGTCTCCATTTTATTGATTACAATGAAGACAAGATCATTGATGTTAATGTAAAATCCTATAAACTGCATGAATGTTTAATTCCTCTTCCCCTCATCACTCAGACATTTAACATTACTTGAATATACTGGTATAAAAATAGTTTTTATTATTGTTGCAACATGTTTGAGTCTTTCTCTGTCTGTTACCCAGTGACTACCATCCCTAACAGCATGAAACACCTTGGAAGCCAAAAGAAACCGTGGTATCTGTGTCTCTTTTATACAGGGGGACATGCCTTACCTATAGGAAAACATTCAAAGTGTCAGAGAACATAGAGGAGAGGCACAGAACTTCTTCTCAAAACAATGTTAATCCAGTCTATCACCTCACACGGGCATTCAGCTTTACTGGTTTTTGTTCCTGTATCAGCCAGGTACAACAACAAAAATTTGTCATGTACTTGAATGAATAACAGAAATTATAAAAATATACAAAAACCTCCCATTTTCTATCTGTTAGACTTTGGAGCAGCAACTGTGATTAGATACCTCAAAATTAGGATAACAAATAAGCCATTTTAATTCATCTGTTTCAGAACTCTGAATATATTAACTCCTGGACTGGTAGTTTATTGCTGCTGCTTGAGATATGTGTAAAAATTTTTCTTTTGACACTTGTTACTGTTTCTCATTATTTTTCTTTTTAAAAAAGAATTTAAAAGGAAAGGATAAAAAAACCATTGCTTCTCAGCAATATGCCTGATTGCTGCCTGATTGAATACTCCATGGGCCAGTCTTTTGCAAGATGTTAAATGTGATTCAAAAAACTTTTATTTAATCTGTCCTTCTGTCATCGATTTACAGCTGAGGAAAATTAACTGTTGTTAAAAGGTAAATTCTTCTTTTTTTATGCAGATGTGAATATAGAAAAATATGCTGGGAAATTCTTAAGAAAAGAACTACTATATAATTAATTTTTTTAATACAAAAAAATTAACTTTTGATTCTTATTGAAATTTTTGTATCAACATTAACAGGAAGTAATATATCAAACTAAATAATTCTGTTTTGTAAGCACAGATTCTCAGCTTTTGATTTCTAGTAATGTCTTGGATGAACATAAACTCCTTTTCTGGAATTTTCCAGCTCTTTGTGTACCTAAAGCCCCAAGAATGGTTTGGGAAGCCCAGGGGGTTGCAGGGTGTAGGAAAGTATATAGAATAAGGTGTATCTCTGTTTAAATTCTGCAATGAAACTAAAATTTTAAATGATCCCCACTTTTAACCATGCTGGAGAGGGAGAAGGTAGGTGGGAGAGTCAAAGTTACTTTTATCCTGTTTGGAATGTCTGAGTTGTCACTCAGGGCTGATATTCCTACATTCTTAATTCACTGAGCAAGGTGGCATGTAAAAACAGTTTCTCCTGCATATACCAGCAGTCCCACCTTTACTAGTACCCCACTTTGTTTTTTCATAAAGCATCTTAACTGCCCACATTGCAGACAAGCTGTCCTGGCTGCAAGGATAGGAAAGAACATTTTTTCCTCTCTCTTCCAAGAGAGGAAAAAAACATCTTCTGTCACTTCAATGTATTCCAGGTCCTTCCTTCTCCATGGCCATCCCCAGCCTCAACCAGGCTGCAGTAAATATCCTTGAGCTAACGCTGTGACTGTTTATATGACATCCAGAATTGATAGCTTCAGGGAAGGGTTTTATGCCTGGAAAGAGCTTGTGAAGTGCTGTGAAGGGTGACTTATTCCCAGCCAGCCAGCTATTTGGTGTCTCCAAGGTCTCTGACAGACGAGCAAATCGCGTTGCAGTAGTTTAAGACATTATCATCCCCAGCTGTCAGCTCAGCTGTTCTACTGGAGGTTACCACCTCCATAACAGCATTTTCTATTTGCAAAGAAGCAGTCTTCTAATTTTTAGCCTATCATTTTGCTTCCACTCATTTTCAGTGGAAAATTGAAATAAAATACTGTATTCCTTACCAGGGGGTCAGAAGTGCAAGCAGCTACACCCTTCTCCAAAGCAAGAACTCTTCTGAGTTAGCCATAACAACTTGAGATCAAGGGAGTCTCAAAATCTAGTTTTGTTACTCATAGGTACTTTCAAATACTCTTTCTATCGAATTCAAGGCATTTTTAGTACTAAAAAAATTATCCCACTTACCTTCACTTATCCTAACCTGAAATACTATTAAGGAGAATTCTAATTGTTTGCAATGTCCTATTTAAAAACCTGTTTCTCTGATTATGGCTTTGCCATGCTTGTAAATGTTTAATCTGAAATTCTGCACAACCTGAGCCTGCATTTTCTTGGAAATTTGTTTTAATGAAAATTACTCTATTTTCCTGAAAAGTGAGACAACAGAAAGAAATATTTCATTTGGAAAAATTACAGAAGAAATTAATTCTCTCAGCACAAGCATCCTTTTAGGATATCCGTTTTAGAGTAGGGAAAGAAATGCAAGAAGAAGTGGATGATGGTAACACCAGCATGTCTTCTTCTGAGCACAGGAAATTAATTTAAGAAAAATCTTAGTGTGGGTTTTCTTGAGTCAAACAGCCAAATCTACTGAAGTCATTCTTTCTGGAGATCACCGTAGCTTCAATCTTCTGCTGTTGATTGCTCACTGAAACTTCAGCTCTGCCCTCAGCAGCTTACAGCCCTTATTTTGGGCAGTACTGTGCAGGAATCTTTACAAAATGTCTGATTGTGTAATAGGTGGTTGGAACTGGATGACCTCTAAGGTCCCTTCCCACCCAACCATTCTATGATTCTGTGATTGCACAGCCTCAGGCTGTGGGGATAAATATGGTGTCTAAAATAACTGAAACACATCATTCAGTACACATGAAGATTTTCAGGAGAGGACACGTGCATGGCCCCAGTAGGTCCTGCAAGACTGAACTACTGGTACACAAAAAAGTGTAAAATCATGGACCCATGGATACAGATAGGAGTTTACTCTCCCAGTATTATGACTTTGAGATTTCTGAATCAAATAAATTTCTGGACTAAGACGATATATACTAATTGATTTATTTAGCTGCTTTTTATGTAAAATCTGGGCTCTGTTGTGTTTAATTGCAATGAGTAGCCTACTTGAACAGAGTTCTGTCTGAAGAATGGATATTCCTTTGCTTTGACCCTTTCACCTGCTAATTTCTTGTGATGGCTCTTAGTTTTGTATTATGAGAAGCAATGTCATCCTTTTTGTAATTTTCTCCAAGGTGCTCATGATACTGTAGACATCTGTCATAGTTCACTTCAGATATGCTTATCAAGACTGAAGAATCCCACTCTATACACCCTCTCTCCACATAGTTGCCTTGCCTTGTAACTCTTCTCCTCTTGACTTTTTTGGTTGTATAACATCCTTTGCTGAGATGGGACAGGGAAAGGGAAAAACAAAACCAATTTGATATGGAAGTACATAGCCAGTTCACAATGTCATTCACATTGTCTGTTCTTCTCTCTTTTCTTCTCTTGCTGGTTTATCCAGCATTGATAGTTTGGGGTTTTTTGTTGTTTTGGTTTAGTTTGTTTTTGGGGGCTTTTTTGTCATTATTTAGTTCTGACCTGGAACTTTGAACTGGTAAAGTTAATCTAAAGGTTCTTCTCTGAGTTTGACAGCCAATTTAGAGACTGCCAGTTACATATGGTTAGAAATACTTTTTCACATGTACAATGCTTTAACTTTATAGTAAATAAATATCACCCACACTGCATTGCTCAGCTATCCAACAACCTAGCAACCATTAGTATTTCTTAGTTGTATTTTGTTTCTACTATGTTGAATAATTTGATATCAACAACAAAAGTCATGTATTTTCTATCAAGTCTCCTTTATGAAATTCTTACAGCTACAGGCTGTGGTAGCAGCACTTTTCTGAGTGACTACTTTTTCAGAAAATGGGAAGATGTAGAGTAAATGAACTGGGAATTTGTCAAGAGGAAGAAAACATCACAGGTGTTATGGTACATACACATTTAGGGAAGAACATCTGCTTGACTTTGCTTGACACTGGATGTTTTTCCTTTAAGGTGGCAGATGCAGAAAGACATTAATCTTGTACAGACTGAGTCACCTATAATAAATATATATATAATTTTATGTACAGCAAAGCCAGTTGTGTTTTTACAGTTTGCTGGCAAAAATCTCCTTGCAGACTGATGATCTAAGGATTTTTTTGTTTCTGTTTGTTAGCCTGCTTACTCACAGGCTCTTGATGCACTGAAGTTGCACTAATATTTTCAGGAGAATTGTTGATGCTTGGAGACATAAGGCTCAGTTTCTCCTTCCCCCACAAGTGAAGACAACAGTCTGATGAAAAGAATAAACTTTTTTTTTTGTCTGATCACTACTCTGTTCCATGCTCGAAAGGTCAAGGGAGTATTTGTGAATTCTTTTGCTATTATTTAAAATAAATATTGTAGCTCATGAAGTTACATTCAAAGCAATTTCCATGCAGGAGAAAATTTATTAAAAAGTAGCATATTCAGAATCCATTTGAATATTTGTATTTCAGCTTCTGTATTGTATTTATTCATGAAGGTAAGTACTGTTTAGATGACAGGATTTTTTCAGCCTGTGGCTATTTCTCTTGGGACTCAATAGGTTTGTTCCCAGCACATCAATGTATCTGATAATGAATCTATCCTTGCAATCAGGATTGGAGGACCCTGTATTTTCTTCCTGTTTCCATTATTTAAGGATGAAGGATTTTCTAAAATTGCCAGCGGAAACTAAAGGCAGCATGTGTCACATCCTTCTCTTTTGCTTAGCACAGCATGCCACTGACAAAGCTCAAACATGATATAATACTTGAAAAGGGAGCTAGGTCCAAAAGCTGTCTTTAGCTAAAGGGACAGACTTTTCTCTGGGTCTGCACCAACACTCTGCTTCAGGCAGAGACATGGCCTCAGCAGCTGGTGTGTATGTGGCCGCTCACACTGTTTGCCAGCTCACTTCTGACACAGTTTTGCCCTGGGTCAACTGGCGTGCTCCAGATAAACATCTGGGCATGTCTGGGGCACAGCAGAGGGAAAGGAATTGTCTCCATAGCCCACCCGGAAGAGGGAACGTCAGAAATAGACCTGAACACATGCTGTGCTGCACCAGCTGTGATTTACCAGTACAGAGCTCGATTCTCCTGGTTACTGAAACTCCCCAGAGATGACTCCCCACTGCTTCAGTCTCAGCTGGAGTCCACTATGTCCCTTATGTGCCTGTGAATATTTGCAAACAGCCTCTTGTTTTTACACTCACCCTTTTAAGAGGTGAGAAAAATCTCTTGAAAAACAATGCATTACCTTTAATGAAAGACATTCTGCATTGTTAGACTGGCCCTGCTTTTCCTATGCTTGCTAATGCAAATTTCACTTTTTGTATGCTGCAAGATTACTGCAGTCGTATAAGTACAGAAATGCCAGAGAAGTGCCATCTGTGATGTTGAGAATCAAAACGTACAGTGTTTATTCAGCTATGAAGAGTTTATTTTGCAAATACACATCTGAATATTTGTAGAATAAACCATATACAAAGTGCTTAATTTTGCCAGAGTTATGTTGCATGTCTAATGCCTTCCCATTCACTTCTCTGTTTTTCTCATTCTTAAAGACATGGAATGGGACAGTTTGACTTCCCAGTGGAGGCAATTTCTCTTCTTAATAGATTTCCAAGGCTCCTTCAGATGTTCTTTGTGACTTAGAAGCTCTCTGATCCATATATGTTTTCCAACCTAGAAGACTCCAAGGAGTTCCAAAGCCCATTTTTTTGCCATTTCTCTTCTATGCTGGATCAGATGTGCTTCTACAAAGGAATTATGGTGATGTATTGCAGTAACAGTGAGTGAGGTTTACTACCCGTATCAAAACCATGAATAATCTGTAGCAAACATAAAGATAAAAAACTAAATCTGGAAATCCAAGCAGTTTTTTGTGTTTCCTTGGCAAAACAATTCTTCTTTAAGGTATACCTCTGGTAAACTGGGTAATAACATTTCCTAGAACACAGTCTGATATTGTAGAAGCATTTAGAAATATTTTTCTCCTTATTAGGTTCTAGGACTTGTGATTGTCACTTTATTTTGGGGGGTGTGGGGGTAGGGAGGGAAGGGGAGGGTAGCTTATCTCTGTCCTCCCTACAAGTCAGGGGAAGCAGAAATCCAGTTCTATACAGACAGTTCAATAGCTTGATAAGTTTGACCTAGACATTAAAAGTAACAATTGTGGGTGTCTATTGTTAGATATCCAAACAAAAAACCTGCAAAACTCCTGAGCAACTTTTATTATTTTACTGAGTTTATAGATTCTCACTGTTGAGACATCAGAGTATTTCTGTGTAGGGGAATTAATTACATTAGATCATCATGAACCTTATTATGAAGGGTTTTTCCTTTGATATTTTGTAAGAATGACAAAGTGAACAAAAATTTAGATAACAACAAGATATTGTATAAAAAAAACCCAAAAGGCTGTGAAATTTAGACTACAGATTTCATTTTTTTTTCTCCATAGACAAAATTACATCTTTTTGACCTGAGAAATAATTATCTCCAGATATTAAATAGTTTTTATACAGGGATTTTGTACAAAACTTATTTTCTAAATTAGCTGAATTTCAATGTACATCTGTCTTGCTGTTTCTAGCTTAGGAAGTGTGATGTTGTAATGATGTGAAATTGGTGGTATTATATAACTCCCAAAAATCGTTGCTTCAGAGAACATTTTTTCTGACTTCTTTGTTATTCACTCTTTCTACTTTATGTAGTAATAATTTCCAGCAGGTTTTTCACTGTCAGTTCTGGAAACCCAGGACAATCTTGTCTTTAGCCCTGAACTACTAATTTTTCAACTAACTGTTCTAGAATGTGTCACCCTTGCCTCTATTTGTTAATTAATTATATGCCAATGAAATACTTTTCTTTTATTCTTTTGGAAACAGCACATCCTCATCATTTCTAATTTACTTATCTCCAAGTATATTGCAAAAGTGCTGGAAAATATGCTGCAGGATCATTTAAAAATGAAAGTAAACAAAATAAATCAGCCAAGATGAAAAATCTGGATACAAAAAAGAAATTTAAGCATTACAACCATGGAAAAATGCAAGATCTTTGCTATTCAATATACAAGTATTTTTATTCTGCTTTACTATCAAGTCTTTTAGCTCCATGGGTACTGCTTATATTTTCTTTAAACCATCTTTATGGTTTTCAACACTTTAACCCATTTTGTGACAGATTCAAAAATGCTGTAGTTCCTGCTTTTTTCTACTCACAGTAGGAAAATTATAGTTTGGTAATTTTATGGATTACTGACTGTTAATAACAAGGAAAACCCCAAAGTTTCAAGAGGTTTGGGATATTGCCCTTTTTTTTCTCAGATTGGGGGACTGAATCATTAGCATAAATATACTTTAATTGAACCCCCATTTGAGTTTAATACTGGTACTTTATTGATTTATTTTGCATCTAAAGCAAAATTAAAAAGAGCAAAGCAAAAAAAATATTTTGCCTTCTTTGTGTCAAGCCTTTTAAAGGTACAATTTGCAACGAGTTTTTTCTCCTAAATCCCATCCAAATAAATGAAAATGTAATACCTAAGGCCCAATCATACAAATGAAGAAGGAGAAAGTGGGCAGAGCTTGTGGTGTTGTATTTCCTGCCTATTGCTTAGAACTAGTTGAATTTGGATTTTGAAACACCAGGAACTCATGACTTTCAATAGACTTTCTCCTTAGAGTAAAAAAAACCCCACAGAGAGTTGGGACTTTGTGTGTCAAAACACAGTACTTATTTAGGACTGACAGCACAAGCCCTAACTGGTCCCAAATGAGATGAAAGTTTAACCTGAAGAAAGAGAAAATTTGCTGAGAAACAGATGGGAGATGGGAAAATAATATCCCTGTAGTTCAGAGGAGGAATGGCAATATTAACTCCAAATAAAGAAGAGAGATGCACCAGCTCCTGATGGGCAAAAAGCGAGCGTAGAGCAACAGCTCAGAATTTCTGAAGTCTTGCAAAAGGACAGAAAGGAGTCTTGCGTAGGAGAGAAAAGCTGTTGCTGTTTTAATGGCAGATAAATAGAATCATAGATGATTCTGGTTTCTGAAAATTGGGATATGTTTTCTTCCTTGGAGATTTTATTTTTCAGATCAAGAGAATCACGTGCTAAATAGAGCTGAAGGGAACACCTTGCACCTAGAAACCTAGAGTTCCATCTGAATTCTTGTTTAGAAAGAAGATAACCCTTGATCTGCAAAACCTAGAGCTCCTGACTACACATCCAAAGATAGAAGAGAATATCCAGTGAAGAAACAAAACTCTTGCTTCCTCTCCAGCACAATGTGTTGCTAAAATGGAGGGGACCAACAGTCACAGTCACTGAATTTGTTTAATCTTGGAGACAAACTCAACATTCAGGCAGTAGTACAATAACAAAATAGTGTTATGCTTATATATTAGAGTCACCAAACTTTTCTTACAGCTAAAATCAGTTCAGATTCTTGGTATGCTCTTGAGGAATTCACTAAGATATTTGCTGCTTGTGCAATATTCCCAAACAAGGTTTCAGAGTCTCTAAGGGGAAATGTGTGAGAGATGTCTTCGTTAATTTTCATTGCAGAGATTTCCAATCAAAGTTAGGCATTAATCTGATACATGGAGTTCATATGAATCAGTTATTTCAAAAACTTTAATTTATACTGATGAGATAAAATTCATTCTATAAAAGTAAGACGTAAGCATTTCACCTGCTGAGAACAAAAGATTAATCCTCCTTATTTCTTTTCTGGCAACTTAAATCAGGAGGTAATAGGTTTCCACTTTTCAGATTTTGTTCAAGGAAAAAAAATATGGAAAGAAATTAGATTGTTTTTCTCAATATGAAAGCTAAAGACTACCCTACATGTTCACAAATCAGTCGAGTTCTCCCTTTAGGATTGCATTTCTTTTTAGGCCACCCTTGATAATATCACTTGGACAAGGTAAAATGAGCTATGGCAGAACAAAGAGCAGCACAAATAATGTAGCACCTGTTCCATTAAATCTGTTTTAAATTTTTAAATGGGAATTATGAGGATATTTATCCTCTGTCGTGTAACAGCTGGGTCATATGGAGGGTAAATTCAATAATTACAGTACAGTAAGATGCACACTTAAAGTACATCCTTAGCTCACTTAACGAGTGTACACAGAGGCACACAGAATTCAGCTCAGCAAATGGGATACTATTTTGTAGTACAATACAGAGAGAAAATGGTGAAAGTGCTTAGGGATGATGTTCTGCTAGGAAAGAACATTAGTTTGACATGCTGTTTTAGCTTAATTTAGTGCTCCGAGGAACAAAGAAATTGTCTTTGTTACATTGGCTAGATGATCTGGACAAACTGAATAAAAATCACTTGAGTATCAACAGGGCAACACAAGGGGAAAACAGACATCTAAATTAATATGAGTGAATGAAAGTTTTTCTACCTGGGCCAATTAGCTCCTTGAGAAGCTAGGCTCCTTCTCACCTGTCTTGCTGTTGAGGTGATAGTTAAGGATATTTATTTCACTTAACTTTAGTCACTTTAATAAACAGAAATTACAGGAAAATAGCTTATTCCATCTTTAAAACAAGTAGAGGATGGCTATTTCTCCTCTTACAAGGGAAACCAAGATTTTCAGGCCAGCTAACGGAGTCTTTACTAATTGCTTGTTCTTCACAATATTTGACTACACGGAGTTCCCACACTGGATGTCCTGTGACACTGAGAGGACTGGGTTAGCAGGCAGCTTGAATTGTGTTTGGCACTGGCTGCAGCACCTAATGTGGCACCAGGTCCAAACTGGTGCTCCTTGCTTTTCCACAACAGTTTTGGTGGCTGTTCCTCACCTCACATCTAAAGAGAGCATCCCTCACCCAGAGAGTAGGAAGAGATTTAAAGGAATGACTCTCGAATTTTTAGGCATCCATAACAATAGCCTTATATCCCAGGTTTGCTCCAAGTTAGTTGTTGAACCTGTTCTGCCCTGCAGCCACAGGCACAGGCATGGATTAAAGGAGAAACATTGACTCTGTGGCACAGAGATTGAAACATCTAGGCGAGGATCCTGTGACTCAAGCAAAGGCCTCTCTTCCTGCAGTTGTATATGAAATTTGCATGAAAAAGTTACTGAATTAAAGTAGGAATCATGCAGTGAAATGCATGTCTGGGAAGCAGAAAATATGTGTGTGAATCCCAAACAGTCAAGTGACTAAAACCCATCCTGTCTGAGTGCTTTAAGCAGTATATGGAAAAAGGACAACCCTCCTCTGGTCATATTTAAAATTACTCTGAGATATTCTTTTCTACCAAAAATACAAGAGGGGTGGCTGAGTGAATTGATTTCTAGTTACAAATCTACTCATGCATAGGAATCTAAGGTGTATGTATAGACAACTAAGGCATATGTCTAAGACAGAATTAATTTTAAGTATATTCCCCTTTATGGCATGTACCACCAACCAAACTACTTGTTTTTCAGGCAGTTGCCAGTCCCAGGCAGTCTCTGGGGCCTGTATTTTTCCATTTCTTATGAAATGAATGAGGGCATCTAAATAAAATTCTGTTGGCTTTTTTTTCCCCATCTGGTCCCTTTCCTTCTGTTTCATTAATTTATAAAATTTCATTGTCTTATTGTCGGGTGCTTTGTTCTGTGAGAGACTTGCAGTAGAGAATTAATGTCATAGAATGTGGAAAGAATTAATGTTGATCTGCTACTACAATGGTATTTTCAACATAAACTCTGTGAAAGTACTGTATAATGCAAGACAGGAGTCTGAAATAACTTTGAAATCATCTAGCACTTTAAGGGTCACATTAGCTGCAAAGAAATATGCTTACGCAAAACAGTGAACAGTGGTACTGGATACAGTGAAATATTGCCAAATAAGAGAGAATGTCTCTTAAGAAGCTGAACAGAATTTGTGACCTGCATCAAATAATGATGCAGTATGAATGAGAAGAATATGAACTCTGTACACAGTAGCCTTGAACAGAGAGTGCAGTTTTTTGGCAGATACACATCTGATCATAAGTCATCCTTATCGAGCTCACAAGGGCACTGTCCAAAAGAATTAATGTACTCCTGTCATGATTCAGGAGAAAATTGAGTAAGAAGTGCAAAGGCGACTTTACATCTCTGTTTGGTATAGGTGTGACTGAACCCACCTCTGGTATTTGATACAGCTGTCATCAGTTCAGGTCTGATGTCTCCAGGTCAGGATGCGTGTTAATAGGTCTGAGTGGGTGCACAGCAGGCTGTAATTAGAAGCCTGGAAATGTGCTGAACAGTAAAATGCTTGAGAAGTTGCCAAAGAGAAGGTTAATGGGGTACTTGGCCAAAGCTGATGAGTATTCAAGTAGAGGAGTGAAAGTTAACGAATGCACCTCAGCCTAGGTGACAAATAAAGCTATCTCCAGTGGCTCAAACTTCAGTTCTCAGGTTGGATTTAGAAAACATTTTGGGGACAGGGATGGCAGGGTCCCTGACAAGCCAAAAAGGTAACGTCAGGAGAAGGGAGTATCTAAAACTAGTAAGGGTTCCCTGGTGAAGTGGGCTCTTACTAAAAAGGTTTAAATTCCTTTGATTTCTGCCTCTTTCCCTAGATTAAGTACTACATTATCCTGCATTAAGCCAAGTCAGTGCTTCTATGGATGAAGAGGATGTACTTTGAGAAATCTGACTGCAAAGGCTGACAAGAGATGGTGATGGCACAGATGTCTTTTGGCCTTCTAACTTATGTACTGCCTTCCCCACTCTGGCTTGTGTAATACTTGTATTTCTGTTTGTATAGTGGTTGTTCAATCTATTGATAAAAACAAAACACTCAAGAGAATAAAATGGAAGGTGTTTTTGAGAGCTCTGCTCCATAATTTTGGGATCCACTGAAATATACATTTAATTATCACTTTAAAAGGGCATTTTAAAATCATAGATATTTCTGATTGTAAAGCAGAAACTGATGAGATAACCTGCTTTGCACCCAAAAGTTAATTTCTCCTCAAGTTACACTGCAACATTGAACAATTTCTCAGCTGTCCTCTGCAAGATCTCACAAATCATGACAGATTTTTTCAAATCAAAAAGCTGCTCTAAGAGCCTAAATCAGTATTTCAGGAATTGCAAGACATAACTTTAATTTCAAAACTACTCAATGCTTAGAAACTCCCAGTGGCCTCTTTGTAAGCTCTCACTACTTTGCTGAGTGTTTTAGAATAAAGTTATGTTTCAGAATCAATGATATTGGAAAAACCCAATTTGCATCTTTAAGTCCTAAATATTTTGGATCAGTTCTTTTCCATTATATCTCACTCATATAGTCACAAGTTCTTGGAAGTTTTTGGCCAGTAGTTTTTTTGGGGTGTTTGTTTGTTTGTTTGTTTGGGGGTTGGGTTTTTGGTTATGTTACAATAAAATATTAGGTTTCAATTTTTAAAAAGTCTTAATATTGTTAAAAGAGAAGCCGAAAGAATAACTGACTGTGAAAGTGTCTACAAAGTAGGTCATATGGCCAAAAGCAAATCGTCTGTTCTGCTATCATATTCTTACAGAAGTGCCAGTAGTATTAAGTGTATTTTAAAAATGAAAAAACCAAGAAAATTTTAAGTTAGATGATGGCTTGCAGAAGTGCTGAGTACTCACAAATCCGACTCAAGTCAAGCACTTAACACTGCTGAAAATGAAGGAAAGTGTTATTGCTTGCTTTTAGCTTATGCTGATACATCTTTATAATGCAAGGATTTCTGACAACGACAGCTTGTGATTTCTGGTGACACAGCACAGTATGAAGTCTCCAAGATTTACAAGGAATGCCACCAATAACTTTTGTTGAGACTGGTGTGAAGGTCTTGTTCCATGCTCCCTTCCCAGAGCTCTGCAGAAATCTTGGCAGCCCGTTCATGGGATTGCACTGGTCTGGGCAAAGCAGAGGTTATGGAAACCTTGAACTTAATGAAATGCATCCTGAAAGGGCTTCCCACTGTTCAAGAAGGATAGGCAAATACTTAATTGAAATTACTAAATATGCCTAGCATAAATCTCTTACTGATTATGAGAGAAAAAAAAAAAAAAGAGTAAAAAAATGCAAATAGTGTTCCCTCAGTCTTTTCCTTCTTGACCCTGTTCCTCTGAGCTTCTGTCTGTTAAAAGCATTGTAATATTGCTGCTACCATCTGTTCACTTGGTAAAATTGGCAGCTATGAATCTAAGACAATTCAACTGTAAAAAAGAGAATTATTTCTTTCCCAAGAGTAATAGGAAGTTTGACACCATTTGAATGATACCTGAAAGAATAGGCAATAACGCAGGAGTGAGGAAAGAGGACTGCTCTATGTATTCAACAGCCTCATATCCAGCAGTGAGGATCTTCCAGTTTTTATATATTGAAAATTCCTATAATATATTAGATGTGTGGAAAAGCTCAAATGCTTTTAAATTACCCTGAAAACAGTTCAACCTGGCCCTAGTTATTTTCTTGAGTGTTTGGTTGGTTTTTTATTTCCCCCCTAAACAACTATGAGAAAAGCATCTGCTTTTCCATTCTCACACCTTCCTGCTGCAAGAATAAAATAGGATTGGCACTGTTGACAAGGCCATGTCCTACATTAATATTTTTTTAAAAAACTTTTATGCATGAGCTACACAAAATACCAAGTGCTGGATTGTTGTGGACTAAGAAATGAAATATCTCACAGGAACAGTTGCACAATTTTCAAAATATTGTTGTTTTGAATGGGAGATTAATTGGAGAGAAGTTTAGTTTTTCTAACTGAAGGGAGGAAAAAATGTGCAGAAAACTCATTTTACCTGCTACCTTTGGAACTCGGGAATCAGTCATTACTGTCTCAGAGGAACACATTTAATTCTCAATCAGCACAGTCAAGGACTGCCATGAACCAGCAAGAGATGTAGGATTACATTTAATTGAACTTTGATATGACTTGACAAATATGTGGAAATTCACAGTGTGTTCACAGTATTAGGTGGACTGAGACATTGCTTCACAGAAAGCAGTGGCAGAGAACAGCTAGGCACACCTGAACAGGACAAAGCAGTCATCAAAATGCACCATATTATTACTTCTCCTCTATGTGGAAGACATTCGAACTTCTTTATTAACTACAGCAAAATATAGACCCTTATTTATATCCTGATCCCAGGAGGAGCAGGAGCATCTGTAATTGTTAGAGTGCCTTCTGTGCTAGAAGATGACTTCAGCAGAGGCTTTAAATGCTCAGCACTCTCAGTTTCAAGCTATTAGCGTTCATCTCCCTCTAGGGACTATGGAATTATTACTCATACATGAAATGAGAGGCTGCTGAGGTTAGCAGCCCCCATAGCTCTTTCCAGCTTAGTATCAAAATGAGCAAGTGACACCAATATGTGTTTAAAGTCTTAGATTAAGAGGGTGCTTGAAGGGGGGGGATGTGCTAGGCAAGGTGACAACTGTTGTGGATGGCAGCCTTCTGCTCATGGGCTCCTGCTGTTGCCCTACCTGCAGATGGCTCCTCTCCTGTCTTATGCTCCTACTTCATCTGAAAAGACAGGACGAGAGGGTGCAAAGAAAAACAGAGAAAATCTTCTGAAAGGGATCTAACTCCTTGTTCAGCCTGCATCTGGAATGTGATGCTAGGTTTGAAGTTGACAAATTCAAAGAGTCTTGTTCAGGGTCACTGTTCGATGCTGCAGGGTCATCATGGGGTTGCGGGTTTAGATTGGTGGGGACTCTTGAACACATTTTTATAGGAGATAGGTCCAATATTTAGAGAAGGATTAAAACCAAACTGGGCTAGTCTGTCATACAACAGTAATAAAGTCCCTCAGCTGAAGTTGAGGCTCTTGGGATACTAAAGGAAGATGAGAGAAACTGATAATTTAGGGGAGTGACTTTCAAAAGGGTATTTGGACATAGCAAGCTAAGAGTGCTTTTGCTGGGCTGTTTCAAGGCTTGTGTTGCCATACCTTCACTACTCTTAATACTGGCGCATGCCAGAATTAAGGCTAAGTATTTCTATTTACATTATAAGCATAGTTTAATTTCATAAGGGGTAACACAGTATCAAAAAACTGTGCCCAGACAGAGGCCACAGTGAAATCGTGGAGACTGCAACTTGTCTCAGTAAGAAATGCCATTCTAAGCTCAGAAATTATTCTTGACTGTATATTCCTGCCCTTATAATAAAAAGGGAGGAATTTTGATCAAATGGCATGCACTGTTCAAGTTTCCAGCTTTGGAGCTTGGCCAAACCTGTACCCCAGAGCCTGCACACAGTACTTCCCAGAGCTCCTTCTCTCTCAATCACAGCACAGCAGAGTCCAAAAAGTACAGGTACTTTTCTTTTCCTTTGCTCACTCTGTAGAAGGCAGGCAGCTTGCACTGCTGTGTTGAGAAATGTGGGTATTACTTGAGCATTATTTTTCCTTTTATCTTTTTAGGCAAAGCAATGTACTTAACAAATATTTTAAGATTATAAAATCAAAACTAGCTAAAAGAAACATTTTCTTATTTTCTCTGCTTTACCTTCCCAAGACATCATCTATAAGATGAGTTTGCTATTTTTAGTAAACCAGCATTAAATCAGTATGATTCCTGAGGACTGTAGTGGACATTGCATCAAGAGAAGGCTGGATTACTGAAGGCTAAAATAACACATACAAAAATTACTATATTTTTTCTTTATAACTCATGAGCAGGCCACTGAGTTAACTTGTATTTCCTCTCATTCCTGGAAAAGAATTGATAATCATGTTGAGAATACTGTATTCGGTGATTATGCAAAAGAAGTACACAGTCTGGAATTCATATTCACAGGAGATCATGGAAGGCTCTACATTTTTCAATAGAAAATTATCTTGTGCCATTTCCATGGCTGTCTAATCTGAAATCATACAAGTCATGCTCTAAGAACTGGGGGAAAATGAAGCAACTGGATGATAATGAAGCATAGAGGTGAAGTGGTGATAGAAAGAGTAGTCATATAAATAATATATGAAATTGCTTTAAGTGCAAGAGAAGGGTGATACAGTAGGTGCCCCTCAAGGTCACTGCAACTATGGCAACGACAATACATGTACTGTCTTCATTGCAGATCAGCCATATAAATATCTAAGAGATGGACCATCCATGGTCTGAAATTTTACTGTAGTCACTCTCTAGTTGTCTTTTTATTGTTGAGCAGCCTTCATGTCTTGTCTTTAGATTTTTGGAATGTTTACAGTATCTCCAAAGAGAAGTTCTGTCTCAACAAGTCAAGACTATTTTCCATGAGAGAGGGAGAATATGGATGTGTGTGTGTGTGTGTTGGTGTGCATGCTTGGGAACTGGACATGAACACCAGCCCTGGAACCCTTTAACATCTCTGCTTTCAAGGCTTAGGTTTAGAAGACAGCTTTTTTGAAGAGGACTACTGTAGGCAATATTCTGGTTTGATGTATCTATTTCACATCACTTAGACTGCAACCTAGAGAGGGAGGGTTATTTTGTATATTCTCTAGCTGCCTGGTACTAGCTTTGGCTGCAATTAGAGATGATTATATGAGATTCCTCAGCACAAGTAATTTCCAGCTACCTCAGAACAGACTGACCTGTTCATACTGCAGATAGATGAAGCTCTTTAAACCTTCAGTGTGCATGCCAGGAACCACAGAGGCATGAGGCTCAGAAGAATTCATACCATGTGTTAATTCTCTGCGTCTCATAATCAAAACTTCTTTTATGTATCTATTCCTTCTCTTTGGTTTACAAGAATACCTGCTTGTTTTAGCTATTTAACTGTGTAGTTATATCCCCATCTTGCTGGTACTGCTATTGCTGCCAGAATGTAAATTATGTCCACTTTATAAATGCCAGTATTTTCAGTCTTCTTTGAATATGGATAAATTGCTAGCAATCCTTAAAGGTCAATTCATATTCAGAATTGCTTAATTTAATTACAGGAATGAATTTTGAAATGGCATTGTTCATCACCCTGTGACACTCTGTGTCACACTCCATCATTTACATTGCAGGCAATGATTGCTTGTCCCTTTCTGTTCTACCTGTGCTTTATAAATGAGAAGTTCCTTTTGTGGTTCACAGAACATCTGAAAAGTGCATATTACGTATATTCAGCCTGTCTTCTGAGCTGTAAAAACCAGAATTTTTCATTCTTTTGAAAGCTTATATTGCTATTTGCAGTACTATCACTGTCTGAAAACACAGTTTAGAACAGAAACATATCTGTCTGAAGAAAGGCAAATAAAGACAAAAACACACAAATATGTCATACATGGATCTGTGGGGTTTATGTTTGAGAATATCTGTATTCCCTAAACCTATAGTCATCTAGAATTGTTCAGGGCCAGCTGATCCCTGTAAGTCTGGAAAAATTGGAAAAACTGAAGGAGAGTTGTGGTAAACTCTATAAATGTCCTTCCCCAGTGAAATCCTAGATAAGAATCTGCTGCCTTGGAAGGACGTATTGATCACTTCTGTCCTCTGAACTGCTGCTGCTGTATTTTCTGGCTTGGGAGACTGTACCCTTGTGAATTGGTTTCTTAGCAGTAAGTGATCCACTAGGTCTGTCCTCTGCCATTACTCAGTGGCAAAGTGCCTTTACATAGCAGGTGAAGAGATCCACAGGTACTGCTGAGTTCAACAGATGGAATGACAGGGTTTGGTGTTATTATAACTGCTAGACCAGTTGAGTCTCCAGTTAGGTGTTTCATGTTCATGAATTCTGACAAGCCAAGTGGATGACAGCATTTAGCCACAAAATGCCCACATAAATTACTCAGCTGAATTTGGCATGGTATATGCTGTAGCTACATAAAGTCAATTGCAAGCTTTTTCCTGTGCAGTAAAGTCCATTCCAAGACCGAGAAAACCTCAAGCCTCATCTTCCCAAAGATGTGAATTTAATTTAACCAGCCTGGCTTTGTCTAAAAGAAAATGTAAGTATGTTTTCAGCACTCAAAATTTTACAAACCATTCCTTGCTACACTCCATAAAACAAGTCAATGACCCAGAACAGAATATTAGCATTTAATTGGCTGTTTTTCCTCGAACATTTGCTGTTATGCAGTTCTTTTTTTTTCCTCCCCTTTTCAAAGCCCTAGGTACTGAAATGTGTGGGAGAAGTTTGAGATAAGAAGTTTTCTCATGCGATTGATCAGCACAATTTCCTGTGCCTCAGAAGTGCCTGAGTGTCACAAGGCAGCAGCAGCCTAGCAACTACCCACATTTTCCAGTGCCTCACTCTGGACTGGCAGTACATCGAGGTGCTCCTCTACACTCCACATAATTAGAACATCTTTCCTCTGGTTGTCTTTAATGAGTAAAATGTCACCTTATAAGCCATACCTGAGTAACAGGCACTTCAAAAGAAACGCTTGACAACACATAGCTCTAACTTCTACATCCTGCTCTCTGCTTTCACTAAATACCCAGCTGGATGGTTGTTCCCTGGTCTGCTACATACTGCATGAGATAAGCATCCCTCACAACTGTTTTGGTAGGGTTTAAATTGATCAATAAAATCAACACATGATTTATTATTATGCAACCATTTAACAGAGGATCTCATTAGCAAAAATAAATTAAAAGGCATAGAAAAGAATGTACTTATCACAATGGCCACTGCTACAAATATCTATTATTTTTAAGCAGCTGTCTCACATTTCTCAGTTATTCATTGTGTATAGAGACAAATTACACTGAAATATGTTGTTGTAGGTGTAGTTACTCCTTTTTTGCTGGTGACATTTTATATATTGTATAAGGTAATATGATTCTTTTGATACAAAACACAGAGCAGGACAGGAAAGAAAATTAAATGTACCACAAAAAATTGTTTGAATAGGAAAATTGGAATTCAGAG
Source organism: Chaetops frenatus (assembly GCA_013400775.1). Lineage (NCBI taxonomy): Eukaryota > Metazoa > Chordata > Aves > Passeriformes > Picathartidae > Chaetops > Chaetops frenatus. The sequence continues at coordinate 69,585 of VZTR01016027.1, read as the reverse complement.
CAAATGTCCAATGCTGGTTTATGTCTCAGTGTTTCAGTCCCATACTCATTATTCCATCTGTTCCCATGAGAAGACAAAAACATCCTGTGTAGGGAGACCTGTTACATGGAGAAAAACTGAATTTCTGTGTCTTTCTATCAGAGGACAATTAAGGATGCTTATGAAAGCAACAGTATAATGTTCTGCTTGGAAAACCACTTTAGAGATAGGATGAGTGGATGGAAGTTGATATGACAGAGCTTCATTTCTGCTCCAACCATCTCTATGAAAACCTAATATACACTAAACCAAATGATAAATACAGAATGTCTTCCTCAATATCAAATCTTGATTAAATCTTAAGAAAAGAGACCTTGGCAGTCTATTTAATACCGCTGACTTTATTCACTGAAAACACCATGTGTAACCAGGTTTGTATACCGTACAATAGAGATTCAGATACTATCTTGTTTTGATGTGTTTATAGATGACTAAATTCTCAGGGAGGTAGTTTTAGGCATATGTCTTAAACCTTTCAGTCTTTAAATGACGTAGGGAAAACATTTTCAAGTACAAACATATTCATATTATGTTTATGGTTGCTGATAAAATTGTTATGGATATACAGTTTTTATGAGCTTTATTGACATGTTGCCATTCTGCTTCCTCTCTTTAAAGTTTCCCAAGATTATATTTTAGGGGAATAACAGGATGGTAAAGGTATCCTGAAGTGGCAAAAGCTCATATGAAAGTTGTATTGCTAAGCCTAGAATAATTTTTGTTTTAAACAAAATGGAAAGAGAAAATCAATCTATCTTGTAGTCATAATGAGTAATATTTTTTCAGATTTTTGTTGCAGTTGAAAAACAGCTTTGTTAGCTCAATGAAATGGTGGTAAGGATTATGAACTAATCCTTTTTGATGAAAATGAGAAATATGAAATAGCATAATCATTTCATTTTAACCGTTATACATAACAGCTGCCAAATGCACACTGTTGAAAAAGAAAGGAGCAAAGAGGCACTCTCAGCTTGTCCACTTTATGAACACAGGTCAAAGACAGCTACAGACTCAGTGGAGTAGTTCCTTGGAGTGCTTAATGAACTGAGAAATTAGTTTTCTTACTTTGGAGTACTCAGCTTCAAAGAACACCTGAACATCCCTGATCATTTTTACTGCACCTGCATCGATCAATATTGCAGTGAAATATTGATATTTGAAGCAAAACGTTTATGCAGTAAGGTTAATGTTAATCTGAACTGTATTTCAAATGCCATTACCTGTAAGGCAGTATTGCAGAGAGGGAACTCTCCTGCAGCAGTGTGGTTTTAGAGAATAGGTTTAGGACAATGCCAAGAGCATAGTATGAATACCTACAATACTTATATTAGATCATAATTTCTGGCACATTTAAAGAAGATTGCCTCATCATGTGTTTAAATCTGAAGGCAACCAGATTTCTGCTAGGCGTCCTCAGAGATCTGCTGCCCCACAGCACCAGCTGACACCATACTAATTCAATGTCCTCTCTTCCCTAGCCCTTAGTGATCTCCTGCATCTTGTTTTGGGTTTTTTGTTTTTTGGGTTTTTTTGGAGGTGTGTGTTTGTGGGTATGTCATCCTTTTCATTGTTCTGCCTCAGACTAATTTCACTGGCTTTCATCAGATTAATCTCAACAAGCTAGTAGGTTTGTATAGGTGGAAAAGAAAGCTATGGGTGAGCTGGTCCTCAGTACTCCTTTCTGAGTCAATGGTGAAAAACAGGATAGTTTAGTGCTTGAGTATGTCTACCTGGCCTGGTTTTGATGTCTACATTAGCATGGGATGCATCATATCTCAGAAGTATTTCTTTCCTTTGAATACAGGGGGAAGCTATATGACTATAACAAGCATAATTCATAGACACATATCTACA